>JAOWLH010000021.1:1970000-2570000 GCA_027405865.1 Salix purpurea | reverse complement strand
TGGCCCAATAATTGTTCCTTATCCACCTAATAGGACCATAAATATGAGAAATAATGTGGGTTCTTTAATGGCATGGAAGTTCCAGTTGAGATTCCTTTAAATACTTTATGGAAGGAACAACTCAGATTCATGAACAGTGAAGGTGGGAAAAAATCCTTGAGTTCTTATTGTGGAATTTCATTCTCAATGAACGATGCTACCTCTGAAAATCATGGTGCTTATTCTTATATTTGAATCAACTATTTGATTAATGACCACAACTAGATGAACCTGTTAGTGGTTATGTAATCATCTCTATTTCCTGATGTCTCTATAAAAACTCATTCTCTGACAAGTTGATAATAACTGATTTTCTTTAGTTAGATTTCAATTTCCAATTTTTATTCCACGATTTGTTTGATTGATATATTAAATGGATCACTCTTTTTCTTGCTTTAGATGGTAGTCGCTGAATTTGGGAGATTGATTAAAATTAATTGGTTAATTACTTTATCCAGGTGAGAGAACATTTAGAAATTTTTGCTGTATTGAAGGGTGTGAAGGAAGATATTTTGGAGAGGGTCGTAACTGATATGGTCAATGAAGTGAGTTTCTCTTCATTTAATTTGGATCTGTCCTTCGTATTTCACTAAATATTTTGAATTATGTCATTCAATAATGCTCATAACGTACATATAGCATTCCTTCATCTGAAGCCTGGATACATGTAACATTCAGTCAACCTTGAACTGATACATGCACTCGCACTCTTTTGCTCGGCTTCCCTGACACATGATATTCTACCTTTTCTTAGCTCTTGAGAACTAGTTTTGGTTTGTAGTAGGAGCTTGGAGAATGAACTTTTTCTTTGTTACAAAAATGAAAAAATAAAATTGTTTTGTGGTGCTTAGGTGGGTCTGGCTGATAAGGTAAATACTATGGTGAGGGCTCTTTCGGGCGGCATGAAGAGGAAATTGTCTCTGGGAATTGCACTGATAGGGAATAGTAAGGTGATATAAATATGCAAGCATGTTCTTGTTTCTTGTTGAAATTGTGAGGAACCATTTCTCATTAGTTTGTCACAGGTCGTAATTCTTGATGAACCTACGAGTGGAATGGATCCATACTCAATGCGTTTGACATGGCAGTTAATAAAAAGAATAAAGAAGGGCAGGATAATCTTACTTACAACACATTCAATGGATGAAGCTGATGAACTAGGAGATCGGATAGCTATCATGGCTAATGGTTCCTTGAAATGCTGTGGAAGGTAAATTCTTTTAGACCAATATCTGATATTTTCCCGGGTCAATGAGACCTCATTTTTTTCAGAAACTATTTTGTTAGTAGGCAAATACCAGTTTAAGAGTAGGAGTGATGTCACATTTCTGATGCTTGATAACTTCCCGAGAAAATGGAACAAAAACATCTTCTAGAAATAAATGATTGGTTTTTATTGGAGTTCAAGCATAGTGAAGGTAGCATACCTTTTTTTCGAGTGTGGTTCACATGATGACAATGCACTGTCTTGAACATATCTTATGCTGCTTTCTGTTTTGAAATCTTTGTTTATATACTTTGGCAATTTCTCTCTTCTCCAAGATTCCCTTTTTCTTGGTGCTACCTCATCATGAGTGGCTACCTCATTATCACCTATCATCCTTGTAAAGGAAAAAGTCTTAAAGAAAAATTTAATCAAGACCCTGCAATTTGTGAGCAGGTTTCTT
Organism: Salix purpurea; assembly: GCA_027405865.1. Lineage (NCBI taxonomy): Eukaryota > Viridiplantae > Streptophyta > Magnoliopsida > Malpighiales > Salicaceae > Salix > Salix purpurea. The sequence continues at coordinate 2,568,294 of JAOWLH010000021.1, read as the reverse complement.
ATATATAAAAATATAATAAATACTTGATCAACTAATATATGGATTAGGGGGTTTTCTTGTAAATTCATTGAAAACAAATAAAGGGTTTGAGCAAAACTTCTGAGGAATATTTTATTTCAGTCTTAATTTTTTGTGATGGAGTAAGAGACACAAAACAAGAACCCTACAGTTATGGAGAATGCTTGATTAAAGTCGTGAATGAAAAGACGTTTAGATGGTTTTGGTGGTAAAATCTTGGGAATTTTTCCCTTTTTAGTGATTGGAGATAGCAGAAGGCAAGACCCATTTTTGTTGGTATGGATTAATTTGATTTCTTAAATATATTGCCAGATCAGTTTTTCCGTGGACCATAATCTTTTGTGTTCGTAGAATCTATGCAACTTGTATAAAGAACGTCCTCTTGACATAGGAAAACCTGTGTAAGATGAATTTCCATGATTACAGAACAAAGTATAATTTCCATTCCCTTTTAATGGTTATAGATAGTAGAAAGCAAGGCATTGGTATGAATTAATTTGATCATTTTTTAAATATATTGGCAGATTTGTTATCTCGTGGACCATACACTCCATAATCTTTTGTTTTCTTAGAATCTACGCAACTCGTATAAAGATCGTCCTCCTGACATGTGAAAACCTGTCTAAGATGGCGGAATGATTAAAGAACAAAGTATAATTTCCAGTCCCTTTTAATGGTTAAAGATAGTAGAAAGCAAGGCGTTGGTCTGAATTAATTTGATCATTTTTTAAATATATTGGCAGATCTGTTATTCCGTGGACCATACACTCCATAATCTTTTGTTTTCTTAGAATCTATGCAACTCGTATAAAGAACGTCCTCCTGACATGTGAAAACCTGTCTAAGATGATGGCGGAATGATTACAGAACAAAGCATAATCTCCAGTTATCATGACTAAGTGTAGTTTTTCTCTCCAGTTTTTAGCAAAGGCTAAAAAATAACTGCAATAATTATTTTTTCTATATGGGAATTTCTGGCTTGTGTTGTGATTCCATAAATTCTCTTTCCAGTGTGACAGCTTGACAACTTAGGTTTAATAGAGCCATGGATTTCACCATTTAATCTGATTCTGATATAAGATGTAGCTTTTTCAGAAGCAAAGAACCCTAGCTTTTTCAGAAGCAAAGAACCCTCTTCTTGGTGATTGCCTAATCTCCCTTATGAAACTTCAACTGGTGCTTTTGTTGAAAGTAGGATCAAAGTATTCCTACTATGACCTCTGAGAAATCATTTTTAAGCACACTTCCCTATGATTTTTATGTGTGCGATTCTTTCAAGATCATGCCTTGATATTGGTTAACATTTGTAGAATAATTGGTTAGCTGTGTCTTTAAAAAATTGGCTTTATGTAATCGTTACATTTATTATGTTATATCCGGAGCACACTACACCATATCCAATGTATGTTCCTTCTACCATGTTTTTTAATTCTATGCACCTTCCTTTTGATATGAGATTCCGCAATTTTTTTTTTTTAAATGATGGTTTGTATTATATAGAATAAATGTTAGTTATCAATGTTTACATGTCAATCTTTGTTTTTATCAGCTCCCTATTTTTGAAGCACCAGTATGGGGTTGGTTATACCCTTACATTAGTGAAGGTCAGCTCCACAATCTGATATTTTTCAATGAAACTTCTTAATGGCCTTCATTTGATGGTATTATTTTCTCTATTTTCTTTCAGTCGTCACCTACTGCTTCTGTGGCTTCTGATATTGTTTACCGCCATGTTCCATCTGCAACGTGTGTGAGCGAGGTATCAACTTTGACATGCATTGGACATAACTTAAGCTGTCCTAATGCAGGACCTATTAAGATGCACAAATAAGAATAGAGCTTATGAAGAATTTTTCAAAATAGAGTTTGGAATTAAGCTTCTGAATTTTAATTTATTATTTTCCAGGTCTTTCTTTTTTAATATGCTTGCATGCATGTTCTAAGTTTGCTTGTTTCCCAAAAGATTCCTCATGTATTCATGATGCTATAATATGTTATCCCTGATGATCTTCCTCCTTTAATTTTTACCTGTGGTTTACTTTATTTCCCCAGGTTGGAACTGAGATTTCCTTTAAGCTGCCTTTGGCATCATCTGTTTCCTTTGAAAGCATGTTTAGGGAAATTGAAAGTTGCATGAGAAGACCAGTTTCTAAATCAGAAACAAGTAGTAGTGAGGACAATAGCTATATTGGCATCGAAAGTTATGGTATTTCAGTCACAACTCTGGAAGAGGTATTCCTAAGAGTTGCAGGATGTGGGTATGATGAAACTGATGATTTCACGGACAGAAACAACATTGTTTCATCTAACTCTGCAGTTCCTGCAGCTTATGACAATCACCCTTCCAAAACAACTTGTGATGGGAAAATATCAGGAAATTATAAAAAGATTCTTGGATTCATATCTGCCATGGTGGGGAGAGTCTCTGGTTTAATAGCCGCTACAATCTTAAGTTTCATCAATTTCTTGGGTATGCAGTGCTGTAGCTGCTGTATCATTTCAAGATCAACATTTTGGCAGCATACGAAGGCACTATTCATAAAGAGGGCTATATCTGCTCGGAGAGATCGGAAAACAATTGTTTTCCAACTTCTAATTCCTGCCATTTTCTTGTTTTTTGGTCTTCTTTTTCTCAAGCTTAAGTCACATCCAGATCAGCAGTCTATTACTCTAACAACTTCACATTTTAATCCTCTCTTAAGTGGTGGTGGAGGTGGTGGTCCAATTCCTTTTGATCTATCCTTGCCTATTGCAAAAGAGGTTTGTTGATCTTATTTTTCTTCTTCTGACTCCTAATGGATGCTGTTTTCACAGCCTTTGAAGCCATAAAATATGACTGGCTGTCGAACTTCCTTTTGAGAACATTTGAAATCTTCAAAGCTGCTAAATGCAGGTTGCTGGATATATTGAAGGGGGCTGGATTCAAAACTTTAGTCAGAGTGCATACAGATTCCCTGATGCAGAGAGGGAATTGGCTGAGGCAATCAAGGCAGCGGGACCAACTTTGGGACCAATTTTACTTTCTATGAGTGAATTTTTAATGTCTAGCTTTAATGAATCCTATCAGTCAAGGTGTGCTGACCTGAACTCTGAATTTCTTTTCTCTTATACAATTTTTTTTTATCTGTAATCAATCTTTTTGCTAGCTTCATTATGTTTCAGCTTTTGCATCACTAAAGTTTGTAACTACATTTCTTCTTTTCTCTCATAAAATATGTGGAGTAAGCATCTAAATCTGTGTATATGGAGCCTATATATCTTTTCACAGAGCCACTAGTAATAGCATAGCTCTTAAATGTAATTTTTTTCACTGGGTTTGGGTTGGTGTCATATATTGTCACCTTTTATGCAACCAATCTGTTAGTAGAGGCCTTTTTGTCATTCAGATTAGCTATCCCCTGCTGGTCCAGATTGTAGTTTCTCAAATGCGCTTGTCTAAACAATGTGTTTAGATTTTCAATGGATAGTAAATTAATATTTCTCCTTAATCAGACCGTTAATTTGGGACAGCTAATTTATGGGTATTACACTTTTTGCCAAGAAAAGTAGTTGGAACTTCTGGTTGATTATATCTTCCATGCATGGCTTATTGATCAGGTGCTCTTTTCCATTTCATGAAATATTAACATTTGCAGGTATGGGGCTATTGTGATGGATAAACCACATGATGATGGAAGCTTGGGATATACCATTCTACACAACAGTTCATGTCAGCATGCTGCTCCAACCTTTATAAATTTAATGAATTCTGCGATTTTGAGGCTTGCTACTGGTGACCAAAATATGACAATTCAAACACGCAACCACCCTTTGCCGATGACCAAAAGCCAGCACTTACAACATCATGTATGTTTCCTATCTCATGCTAGATTTTTTCAAGCCTTCTAATGGCTGACAACAAAGATTGATCATTATGGATTAAACTTCTTTTTATAGATTTCTATCCCAGGTATTGAAATACTATAAAGAAAATTACGTTGAAGGAAAGCCATGGGGGGATGGCAACTATTGAATCATCTAAAAAATCTGTCTGAATATGTTAATCATATTTAGAACATTTGTCATATAGATACTGAAGGTTTTAAATGTGAGGCGAGGTGGTGTGGATGTGCTATACTAGGGGAGAGATTCTACATGCTTGATTGGGGGGACAGTCTATTACATTTATTATTGTGTGTTTAGTTGCTATCCCATGATACATGACATCCATTTATGTTATGAATACAGAACTTTAGGCTTTATAACTCAATATCAACTCGGGGGAAGAGTTATACTGAGACATTGTGAAATTCGAACAGGTTTTATGAATCCTTGAGATTTGTTGGATGTAATATTGTACAAAGTTCATCATGTCATGATGTAGGACTGCCTTTGTTGGCATTTACTCTTTCTCTCTTCCAGAACAATTCATTTAGACAATGCTTGAATTTATTGCATTATCTTGTGAATATGTAGGATTTGGATGCCTTCTCTGCAGCAATTATTGTTAATATAGCCTTCTCATTCATTCCTGCTTCGTTCGCTGTTGCCATTGTGAAGGTATTATATCTGAACTCTATTGTGAAATGTTTAGTCTAAGCACTTTTCTTCACAGCTTCACTGTATCTCTCTATTGTGGGAGGGGGGGGGGGGGGGGGGGGTAATTACATGACCTTGTACTTATTATAACTCTCACCAATTATATACAGCTATTAAAATAACTGCATCTCTAGCTGAGTTTATTCTTGTTTGAAATTCATGCAATGACCGATATCAAAACTACTTCATCTGGTCTGTTTTCTTGCCCAGTAACTAACATCAATGAAATAAATAGTTGCATTTTTTTCATTTTTCTTCCATGGGAAGTATTTCACATTATCTAGCTTGATGCAGGAACGCGAAGTTAAGGCAAAGCACCAGCAGTTGATTAGTGGGGTATGTTCAATTTTTAGAGGTGTCAGCTCCTGAAATTTTGTTTACTGGAAATATATTTAAAAAACTAATGTTTTAATAATGTCCTTCCTCTCAGGTTTCTGTACTTTCATATTGGGTTTCTACATACATATGGGACTTCATTAGCTTCTTAATCCCTTCATCTTTTGCTCTAGTATTGTTCTATATTTTTGGTATGTTTCCAGGCTCTCATTCTTGTCTATATACTTCTAAGGAATTAAATTTAGGTTTATGAATTTTGCCTAGTAACATTTATGCCATTCACATTGGTTACTGACTTATGCAAAAATGCTATTAATTTATTTTTCAATTTCTAATTATAGACTGCTCAAAATGTTTGGCAACATGCTAGTAGCAATTCAGATGCTTAAGTTGTCTTATTAGATGCATCAATTTATGTTCATGCTATGGTATGGTTTGCTAATGTTGCTTTTTGTAAGTATGCTGCCAACATCAAATATTGAAATATTAAATTGTGTAACTTGGTATTTTACTAAGATGCATGTCAGTATCATAATGATTTCTTATGGGCATGGTGTGACGTGGGGAAACTACTTTCATATTCTTGGCATAATAATGTTTATTGCATTATTTCATTAATGATAATGATTTTTAGGTTTTGAGTAGTATGAGAAAAGTTCTAAGACGTAGTTTAGTAAATCAAGAAAAACTTTTAATCTAATTGTTGGATCAAAATGAAATTTTTACAAAACAATTTGAAGGTCATGTTTTCTACTGGGTTAAAATTTGATGGACGAATATGGTAGCAAACCACTCCATGATGTAGGTGTGGAGGCCCTTTGAGGTACTGTGTGGGCTTAGGAGCGGAAACTAGATTGTTGAGAACACAAGTTTGATCAATTTTGAGCTAATCAATAGCTCGGCTAATGGGTTACGTGGACAAGGATCGTGCAAAGAAGAGGAACTTGCCCGGGGACTTACATGGAACCTAACAGTTTATTCCTAAATTTGATGAGATTCCATTTTAAATTGGAGATTTTCGAAGAAAAGATTTATTAAGTAGTTGACCAAGTTGAGATCTTACTTAAGGTTTACTTATCATTAAAAAGTAGAACTTGTTGTATACAAACTATCTTTAATAGACTTTTGAGCTCATATTGGCAAGCCTTTAATTTCATCTTGGCAAATTTGAGTCGGTCATTAATTTTAAAGTTTATACAAGATGACTATAAAGAGATTCTACGTTGGGTAGATCAACAAATAGATCAAAATAGTTTGCCTTGTGTTCGATCTTCTTAAAAGGCAAGGAGAAAAAACATGGAGATGAAAGCAAAATTTCAAAGTTATCTCATGATGTTGAAGATAACTTGATAGAAAAGGGTGTTGACAAGCAACTTCAATCTTTTGACCTTTAATTGGAGAAGCTAGTGGCAAACGATGATCTTCTGGTCATAAATGAAGATCTTGCAAACAAGAACACAGAGGATATGAATTTTTTTAACAAATCTTCAGTTCATCGATCATGGACATGCTACTTTGTGAACATGTTGGCTAAAATACTAATATTTGTTCATTTGGAGTGAAAAAGTTTAATCTCTGAAAGATAATTTGAGGGAGAGTTTTTTGCTGGAAGTAGAGGGGGGATTGTCATGGGGAAATATTTTTCCATATACTTGGCATAAAAATGTTTATTGCATTATTTAGTGTATAATGTTAGATTAGTTAGGTAAATTTTAATTTCTATAAAAGGTTTTAGGATTAATATAAATAAGAATATCTAGTTTATTTTCAAAAAGAGACTATCATTCAAACTTTTAATAAAACACTAAAGTTTTCTCCAAATTTCTCTTAGATCTGTAATCTTAGGACTTTGGAACCCTAACTTCTATACATGTATGTTGTGTCATGGTGTCTCAAATATATCATAGTACACGAGTTACCAAGCTAGAGAGTGCAATTGCATTTTCTTAATTTTCATCTGCAATTTCTGGAGTCATTTTCTTAGTCTGAAAATCTCTTATCTGAAATAGGATTTTTCTCTTCTGCAAGTACTTTCGGCTAGCATATTGATTGATGCATTCGATGTTGGGCATATGGACATGGAAATAGATGTAATATTTGATATTCTATTTTGAAAGAATTCTTGAATGATTTTAAGGGATTTTTGGCAGCATGCTATTACCATATTCTGTTACTTATTTTCTTGTTTCTATCCATTCGTTTTCTAGGCTCCACCCATGCTGAGTGATGAACATCTCTTAAGCATTGTGGATTAAATATCTAATTGGGATTTTTTCTTACCTACAAGCACACTTCCATTCAATTTCCACAAACTTATGAGAATTAGACAGTGCTGAAAATTGAATGCTGATGTTTTTAACCCTTGTCAATACTTTTCTGCATAACTATGGAAAATTACGAGAAAAGTTTCTTTGGTTACGTTTGTTACTGAATTGGCTCTGGATGAAACACCATCCCAGCCAAGACTGCCTCAGATTTTCACTTTTTTTACAGCCTCGAATATTATGATCATTATTACTTGCTGACAATATTAATTTGGTTCTGTAGGTCTGGATCAGTTTATTGGAAAGAATTGCTTCTTGCCAACTCTCCTCATGCTCTTAGAGTATGGATTGGCAATTGCATCATCAACATATTGCCTAACCTTCTGCTTTTCCGAACACTCTATGGCTCAGGTAGTGCTTTGTCCCTCCCTGTTTCAGTTTTCCTGACTTCCATGCCATTATGTCCACAGTGAATGTTGATGTTTTTACTGTACATGCAGAATGTGGTTCTGTTGGTCCACTTTTTCACTGGGTTGATTCTAATGGTTATCTCATTCATCATGGGCCTTATGCAAACAACGGCAAGTGCAAATAATTTGCTTAAGGTTGATTCCTTTCTTCAGAGTCAGATGCTTTTATATTGACCATACATGGCATTTCTCAAACCAAACAAACATCAAGACATTGAGTGGGCATTACAAGAGGCAGAAAGGGTTTTGTTTTGTTCAGAAACTTGAACTATAAGAATCAAGCATATACAAACTTCATTTAAGCTATCACAATGTTCTACTGCTTTAAGCTCTTTAGGACCTTTATTTATCTGATGTTATTTTGGGGGTGTTGAGGAGACAGGAGGAAGGTTTGAGTAAATGAATAGGACGGGAAACTCTTCATCCATCCCACCACACTAAACTGGAAAAAACATAGTGCATTGCATAAAATTAGAGAATTCTTCCTGCAGCTGCTGCTTAGCTGAAAGTTGTTTCCCTGACAATTTTATATGCTTTATCAGAACTTCTTCAGATTATCACCAGGATTTTGCTTTGCTGATGGACTCGCTTCTCTAGCTCTTCTAAGACAAGGGATGAAAGATAAATCTAGTAATGCAGTTTTTGACTGGAATGTAACTGGTGCTTCCCTTTGTTATCTCGGCTTTGAGGTTAACTTCTTAATATCCCCCTCCTCTTCTATATTGTTTTTAACTTTAAAGTTACATCCTGGCAAGTCTTTGGTGATAGTGAGATGTACTCATTAAAAAAACTTTTTCTCTAATAATGAGAAGCTTAGCTTGTGACATTGAAGGGGAATGAAAAAAATAATTATCACACCTACATTCTCTGTTGAAATAGGGCTGATTCAGTTATTTCACTTGTGACAGAGCATAGGTTACTTTCTTCTCACACTTGGGTGGGAACTGTTACCTTTTCACAAATTGACTCCAGTAGGAATTAAGCAGTATTGGAGGAGCATCATGAATCCCCAGCATGACACTCATGATTTAGAACCTCTTCTAAAATCTCCCTCGGAAACAGTTGCTCTCAACTTTGATGAAGACATAGATGTGCAAACAGAAAGAAATAGGGTACTTGCAGGTTCCATTGACAATGCTATCATCTACTTGCGTAAACTTAGGAAGGTATTTCCTATTTGTCTTCTATAATGGTTGTTTCATATATGCTGATACTGCAACAATCTACTACTGTATTATAGCAATTTCTCTTCCCTGTATTAGGTATATCCTGGAGAGAAACATCGTACAAAAGTTGCCGTGTGTTCTTTGACTTTCTCAGTTCAAGCAGGAGAATGTTTTGGCTTCTTAGGAACAAATGGAGCTGGGAAAACGACTACATTGTCAATGTTAACTGGTATATTCCACTACTCTTTGCATAATAGAATCTGATGTCTTCGATAGATAGATAGATATCTGTGACTAGTTGTAAATTTGCTTCTTTACTTTATTCAATGATGCTCCATTCTTACAGAATCAGTAAATTGGTGCTTCTATATTCATTTCCTTTTCAAATTGTTGCAGGAGAGGAATCTCCAACTGATGGAAGTGCTTTTATTTTTGGCAAAGACATGCGTTCAAATCCCAAGGCTGCCCGCCGGCATGTATGCCTCAACTTCTCTGTTCCTGTTTCTTTTCTTGATAGAAGTGAGATACTTGTTGGCTGATACATGGTTGAAATTTTTCTAACTTGCCATGCTGTACCAATCATTTACAGATTGGTTATTGTCCCCAATTTGATGCTCTACTGGAATTCTTAACTGTCCAAGAGCATCTTGAGCTTTATGCAAGAATAAAAGGAGTTGCGGATTACAGAATAGATGATGTATGTATATTACTCCAAGTTTAAGAGTACTGTGAACCTAAGTTGGTGGTTTATTCATGATTTCCATCTGCTATAACTAGAGTTTACAGTGAATAAGTGCTCTCACTTGATTTGCAAGGATTTGTGTCTAGTTTACTACTGTATAAGCAAAAGTCTGTACATTGAAAAAAATTATATGAAAAAAATCTTACCAACTGACATGGAAAGTCATTTCATCCCATGGGCAGGTTGTAATGGAAAAGTTGTTGGAGTTTGACTTGCTGAAGCATGCCAACAAACCATCTTTCACTCTTAGTGGGGGAAACAAACGCAAATTGTCTGTTGCAATTGCAATGATTGGAGATCCACCGATTGTAATTCTTGATGAGCCATCGACAGGTAAGCACACCAATCCCTTGCATTGAAAATCCCCACCGGGTTTTTTTTTTTTCCATTGATGCATTCTTGAAAAATAATGATGGAGAAATCATTGTATTCATCATTTGCCTTAAATAGCTGACCTTTAGCTTACACTTCACCATTCATATATATTTTTACCTCTATTAAGTAGAGAGAAGCTTTGAATTTGCAGTATAATTGTTTTCATAAACACCCACCTCTATCTCAGTTTTAGATTTCATAGATGTTTTCATATCTAACCAATGATATTACAGAGCTTTCATCAATTTTATACTAATACAATGTTTCATCTTACTTTCTATTATCTGGAAGCATTTTCTTTATCTACAATTTTGCAATGTTTATAGGAGCTCTGACAGAAAACAAAACATAATTCAGATGTAAAGCTTTAAAGCTAATATCATGGTCAGCGGACCCAAGCATGTGTTGCACTGGCTCATTTCTAAGAAAATGTAGTTTACAGATTTTGACCCTGAAACCTTTTCTGAATTGCCTTTCTGTGCAATATTCAAGCCATTTTTTAAAATTCAAAGAGTTCTCTTGGTGGAAACTGAGATTTTTCTTCTTCCACTCATATTTGCACTAGATCTAGAATTTATCATCTTCTTTCATTGTTTGCATAGTGTCCTCTAGAACCATTCTTGAGGAAATAATGTCGTTCTCAGTAGGAAATTATCATTGATTTGTCAATAACTCAACATTATTGTTCTTCTTTAGCTCAAATGAGTGCCAGTTACTAATTATCACTGATTTTAGGCATGGATCCTATTGCTAAACGATTTATGTGGGAAGTGATATCTCGTTTGTCAACCAGACAAGGGAAGACAGCTGTAATTCTTACTACACACAGCATGAATGAAGCTCAAGCACTGTGCACCCGTATAGGAATAATGGTACTAATTCACTTAGTGCTTCACAAGCTTTGAAAACCTGGTAATGACCATTGACAGGACTTGTCTTTCTCCTGTGCTTATTTTCAAGGTTGGAGGTCGGTTAAGATGCATTGGAAGTCCTCAGCATTTGAAAACACGATTTGGAAATCACCTTGAACTAGAGGTATGCCATGACTCCATAGTCTTTATTTTGCGGGTTTTAATCTGAATGACTAAAGATTTAGGAACTTACATTTACAATCCTTATGGAGACTGGATCTGATTTTTAAATTCTCCATCTGCTGCCCTCAGATTAAGCCTACCGAAGTCAGCTCTGTAGATTTGAAAAACCTTTGCCAAACCATTCAAAGCAGACTTTTCGACATTCCTTCACATCCAAGAAGTTTACTTGATGACATTGAAGTTTGCATTGGGAGAATAGACTCCATTACATCTGAAAATGCATCAGTGATGGAGATCAGCTTGTCACAAGAAATGATTATTTTGATTGGACGCTGGCTTGGAAATGAAGAAAGAGTGAAGAGACTTGTATCTTCAACACCCATTTCTGATGGGGTATTTGGTGAACAGTTATCAGAGCAGTTGGTTCGAGATGGTAATAATCTGAGCACATATTGATTGTCAGCCTATCCTGTTCTTCCTCTGTAGTTAGGAGTTTCGCACACCACAATATATACTAATCCATTTATGCGTTTAGCACATTATGTTTTGTTCCATTTTTACACAGACATACTAGAATCTTACACAAACATTCTTCGAGTATGACAGTTTTGTGTTGTCACTATATAAATTTCTTGTTAACAATGCATAAGAAAACTCTATCTACAATCTTGATAATATAGTTTTCAAAAACAAAAAAGAACACTTAGGGAAATCTACCAAGTTTGTAGGTACCTTTTGAATTAATTTCTTGATTTCTGTGTGGCTTGTGGCTTGGTGCTTCATACTTGTAGTAGCCATTCTTTTCTCCAATTCTAAGTATTATGATTTGCTTTTGAGTTTCTGTAGGTGGGATACCTCTGCCTATATTTTCAGAGTGGTGGTTAGCTATAGAGAAGTTTTCTGCTATAGATTCATTTATCCTGTCATCATTTCCTGGGACAGCATTTCAAGGATTCAATGGTTTGAGTGTTAAATATCAGGTAAACTTCATAATTATTTCATCTTCTTTTTTATTGAGTTTGTCCATGGAGTTTTTCACCTATGATGTTTGAAATGGTATAATTTCACTAATCCACAGCTCACACACTATTGATGTGCTTCTAGATGACTGAAAATTGAATAAAACTGGAAATTCCTGTCCTGGTTTTGTTTTTCCATTCCATTCCATTTCTGTTTCATTAATATTAATTTCTTCGGGAATAAAATGAAATATATGGAATTGCATTCCGTTAGTTAATCAGTGTTGGAGTGTAGCTGCATGTTTTCCCATTGTGAAAAGGTTGTGACACTGCTATTGTTATTTTATGGTAGAAGTCCAGGAACATAAACCTTGTAGAACCCACTTCCATGTTAATATATCAAATTCCAAGTGGTCAGAATTAAAATACCGATGGAAGGAGAAATTGGGTGCTAGTATAAAAGAATGTAGCTGCGAGCATGAACTAATCAAAGCCAGCTACTGACCGGCTGAATTTTATTGCAGTTGCCATATAGTGAGAACCTATCGCTTGCGGATGTTTTTGGACTCATTGAACAAAATAGGTGAAGTACATCACTACATCTTAAATTAATGCTCCTTTCTGTCTGTTCTTGGTAAGTTTATACTCAATAGGTACTCTTTACTCCAGAAAACAATTGGGCATAGCAGAATACAGTATCAGCCAGTCAACACTGGAGACCATTTTTAATCATTTTGCAGCAAGTTCTTGAGGTAACATCAAATGTTCAACACTGTTTTTATGCCACTTAATTTTTTCTCAGATGGGTTGTAGGAGTGTAGAGATGCTTCTCCTTCTGTTAAAAAAAATATTTATAGTTTGTAAATAATAGAAGTCGGAGTTGTATGTGCATTGTTAAACCCAGGATACTAATACCCAACTAACTCGTGTATGAGATTGTTTATCATTAGAACAAACTAATATTTGATCTGCTCGTGCAATTTGCTTGTTGCATGGCATCTATTATGGGATACAATGGGCCTGTCTCGGAGCATGCTATTTTGTGCTCAAGTAGTGCTTTTGGCTTTCACAATCTGAGAACTACTCGGATGATAAAGATGTGGTCGGCAAAGCCCTGATAAATGTTTCTTATGCTTTGCCGTTGAAATATGTGATCATTGTTCGTAGCAGTCGAACAACATTGTCCCGACTCTTCTCTGTACTGCAACTCGTCCTTCACGTTCCTTTATTCTTTCCAATATTCTCTCTCAGTCAAGATCTACATTTTGGGTTTTTGGGTTTTCTTTTCCTTCCTTTTTTTTTTCAAGAAAAAAAGCAGAAAAATAAATAATTGTTCGGTGTAATTATAAAAACTGTATTAAAAGTGATTCGAAAATTACAAGTTCAAAGCTATATACTAAAGTTTTTAGATTTTTCTTGCATGTTATAACATAAAAAGCTTTTTAACAATTTATATTACCAAACATTTTTTTACAGCTAAAAACTACTTTTTTTTCTTCAAAAATACTCTCAATATGTAAATATAAGTCATGATCAGACTTCATGCTTATAAACTAAAAGACTTGTTCACACAGAGAGAACTCAGAACACTGAACATGCTGAAAGTAATATTCCAAGATACCAAATCCAGATCTGATATATGCATACACACGCATATATTGTTTGGCTTAGTCAGCATCTAGAATCTATTTGGTCTGCTCAGCCATCAAGTCATTTTTGATGAAGGGTGGATGACAAAGAACTTGAGATGGTCTCGAGTTTGAGTCAATACGTATATTTTTTATAAGAATGTGGAACAGTTAGGGTTTTATTCGCTTGTCTGGGTTCACAAAATATATTTTCCGGAATGAGTTCCTGGAATCTAAAAAAAAGTCATTTCCACAATATTTAACAAATGACATTTTCCCTCGTGCATGTTGCAGAGAAATTTCTGTTTGCTGAACACATGACATTTGTCCTAAGACCTAACTAGGTGCCTGACAAATGAAGCTTGAAATTTAGGATGTAAAATGCATTTCCGCACACCGCAACTTTTTAGCCGAAACATACACGCAGAAAGCCCCGAAATTTTTAATATCCCTGCAACTTTAAACTTAGTATCATATAGATAGAAAGGTAGATAAATTGAAATAAATAGATAGATTGAAAGTGAGAGCATGTAGATAGTCATTGTGTGAAAGTAAGAAGCCACTGAAGTGGACAATAATTTTGACATTTATCTTTCTTTATGAGGTTCGTGATCAAGAATTAGTGGAGGAAGTAGATCGAGAAGAAAGGGACAAATACCAAAAGTAGAATATCATTTTACATGCCCTACATGCACATGAAGAGAGTGATATACACCTGTTGTTTCTTTAGAACCCTTAATAAAATACCCGGTCGGGCTCGGTCCATGGCTTGGTAAGACATTGTTTTGGAAAAAGTAATAATTATTGGATGAGTATCATTAAGTTTTGACTGTTCTCATTTGAGTTGTGGCCGGTTCACTCAAATAATTAGTTAATTTGTCAAGTTATTGGAGTTTAATCGAGATAAATTTCTAAGAAGTCCAACTTGTTTTTAGTAGATAAATCACTACATTAATCTATAAAATCAAGCTAGATTTGACAAGTACTCTATCATAGCTAATAACATAATTTTTACGGTAGCTATAGGTCCTCAAATTAGCTAAGAAATGACTCGGTCACTACTTAATCCTTGTATTATTTTATTTTTTATTTTTTGTTTTGTATGTTTTAGTCAATATTAATGTTTGGTATTTTAAATTACCCAAAAAATATTTAATTCTTCCAACGAATTTTGATGACTTTTGATATCGGGTTAGGTCTTTATTTCATCAGGAATTAAGCTATAATTAGGTAGCACGTGAAGTGGCCAACCAGCCAGGGCCAATTTCCCCTAACAATATTTTTATCTCTTGCAATCGTCCATTTCAATATCAAGCTCTTTCCGAATATGTTGATCAATTCAATGTCATTATACACCATATGAAAGACCTTGAATATGGTAATCAATTTAACCTACATAATCATTAATTTTAAGACATGAAATTAATTCAGGTATATATAAACAGGCTCCAAGGAACATGGCGTGATGGCAAAGGACTTGAGATCTGCACAGCAGGTCTTGAGTTTGAGTCAGGACGTGCACCTCTTGTAAGAATTTGAAACAGCCAAAGTTTTACTCGCTCACCTGGATCCACAAAACATGTTTTTCGAGAAATAAGATTTCCTCGAATCTAGAAAAAAATATATACACTAGTCCAAACACCCGTGTTAATTAAAAAAAAAAATTAAAGTTGTTGGCCACCAACCATGCTTGCTCATCATTTTTTCAAACCACTGTGAAACTTTCTTGGGGAAAAATTGCTAACTGTCAAGTATTGTCAACTTCGTGCCTTGTTCTTTGTAGAAATCAATTATTTGCGTGCACATGGTAGATGTTTTTTCTTTTCTTTTTTGATAGGGATTAAACACAATTATAGGGAGAGAATATTCCTTACTGCACGGAAGAATATTTTTCCTGTACTCGGTCACAGTATTTATAATTTATTTTTTACAGGTGAAACGAGGAAAAGGAGCAACATATTTTTACCATGTGTTAAACATTTTTTTTCTTCTTGCTGGTAAATCTGTAAAGTTTTGTCGGCCATATACATTTCTTGCCATTTTGTTTCTCTCTGTTTTTTTTTCCCGGAGGTTGTAGCTTTTCAATCTCCCAACGAGACATGTCAAATCATTATGAAGACCCGTACAAGTTGCAGTTTCCTTTTTGATCAAGTTAGGAGGCAATAACATCAGTGGAAAATGATTTGTAATCAAACTTTTGATTTTATCATATATATAAACTATAAGCAGCATAATAATGTTATGAAACATACTGAATTATAACTTCTTGTATAGTACGAAGTATCGCCGGCTCAACTGTCTCTCTCTTCCGACCGACGACCTTTCCTCGTGTCTCGAACACTATCCAAGAAAAGTCAATGGAGAATCTTGAGATGGATAGTGTGATCAATATAAATATCAACTTACTACTCCGACTAAGCAAACCATGTAAAATTGTATATATTATATATTGGAAATTACTATTATGTCTCTCATGACACATTTATATTTTTGTTTATTTAAATTTATGGTCATGAAGATATATCATGAGGATCAATTGATTGATTATAGGAATCGATTGTCTAATTTTCTCCTTGATAATGGGAGAAAATTAGGTAATAAATTAATGAGAAGAGTCCCTAATCTACCTATAAATAATAATTTATATACTCCATTTACGACTACTAGTATGTATAAGTCATAAAATTTTTCAAAAAATATCTATTATTTTGAAATTGTGTTGTTGTTGTATTGAGAATTTTATTCGGAGTTTAAACAAATATGGTTGTACGTATTTATAATACAAATTTTCACTACTATATAAATTTAGCATTCAATTATATAAAGTGTAAAATATTATACATTTTCAACGACAAGAAACATATGTTAAGTTCTTCACTCGATCATGTAGGTAATATAAGGGGGGCTTTTGCCCGATTTAACACCCTCAACAGTGTACAGATCTGATAAAGCTAGCTAGCTACTTCATTTTTTTGTTTTAGTAGCAGATGGCTTATCCTTCGATTATTCTTCAAGGCTCGCACAGCTAGCTCGTTTTATTTGCATGACTGAGATAGAAAAATGGCTGCACTTTCTCTGATCTCGGCTCTCTTCCTCTTCCTCTCCCTCTCTCCCTCGCCTTCCAGTCTCACACCAAACAGCTTTGGCCTGTCATTCTCCTCTTCTTTCTCCAGATGCGCATGTTCAGCTACTAAATCAAGCAGCTCCCTGCACTTCCCTTTCATGCTGGTGAGCTCGGAGCTCAAGAACCCATTTTCTTTCTTGAGTCGTTTGTTTTCATCGACTAGAGTAGTGTATTCGGACGATGATAAGGTGGACGATGATCTTTGATCTTCTTCTTCGAACTCTTCTGGTGTGACTTGAAATGGTGCAGTGGGTTGCTTAGACCAAGCTTTTCTTCGACGAATTTGGAGCAGTAGATCTCTTTCACCCTTCCGAAACATGTCGTTGCAAAACTCCCACCGGCTTGTTGCGACTTTTCGGAAGCCCTGTTCATAACAATGGCACGAAATAAACATTGGGAATTTGCCCTTCGACTCGGAGAAGGCAGAACAAAACGTGCCTAAACAAAATGACTAAACTTTGATTTTTTTTGTGTGTTAATTAGCATCATTGAATTTTAGGGTTCAGCTAATTGTGGTTATTTTGTAAAATATTATATTGCTCTACCCGTTTTGTCGTATAAAAGAGATTTGAAAACCTTTAAAGAAAAGGATGCCTTAAGAGACAATTAAGTGTGTTGCTCGGAGATTTAGTCGGTGTTTGTGGTAGATAATATCAATTATTTTTTAAAATAATTCTTATTTAAAAATGTATATAAATATTTTTTTATTTTTAATATGAAAAATAAAAATATCCAAAATAAATAAATAATCTTTTTTAAAAAAATATATTGCGTTGCAAACAAGGTTTGTTTTGTAGTGTGATAAAAGTTGTTTCTTAAAATATCTTTCATTCAAAAATATATCAAAATAATATTATTTTTTTTATGTTTAAAAAATTATTTTTGATATCTAACATATTATAAAAAAATAATAATTTAAAGTCAAAATTAAATTATTTTTTAACAAAAAAATGCTTTCAAAAGGCTGTCAAACAAACACTAAATAAATGAGAAGAAACTTATCTACTTTAATCACACGTAATCGTGATGTTGCTATAAAATTACACTGTTTTAAATTTATCTTTCTAACCCTCCTCTCTCCTGCATTTTTTTTCTAGTCAATAAGTGGGAAATTATGGGTAGCCTATGATATATATATATATATATACACAACTCATGCTGAGAAAACACACCAAAAATCATGTAGCTTCTAAAGTTTTTTCCTTTTTGTAACAAAAATGTAATAATAAACAAAACGATGCAAGCCATGAAACTTCTGACTCATTTTAATTTGAATCACCAAGCTCTAAAGTCTAGGTTTACGAGAATTAATTGATTAATTAATTAAGACAAATTGAGTAGCAAGGTAGGTTAGACAGTGCCATTTAACCTAAATATTCTTCCATTCAACAGCCTAGAAAAAGATTAAAGAAGGGGGGGGATTCAAATTCTTAATTAAGAACTAAGTCAACTAAACCAAAAACAA
This sequence comes from Salix purpurea, assembly GCA_027405865.1. Lineage (NCBI taxonomy): Eukaryota > Viridiplantae > Streptophyta > Magnoliopsida > Malpighiales > Salicaceae > Salix > Salix purpurea. Next base: position 2,550,135 of record JAOWLH010000021.1, on the reverse strand, counting down.
TTAAGAATTTTGAATAGATGAAATACCATGCAGAATTAATCAAGAACCGAAAAAAGGGTAATATAAACTTTAATACATACATAGGTATTGAGTTGCCGGACAAAGCTAGAGAAATTGCTGTGCTTGAAGAGTTTTGGTAGGAGATCACGGGAAAACTCTGCCGGCTGCCACACCACAAATCCGGTCCCCTCCCCGTTCCATGATATCACATCATCAGTCGCCAGATCCTCCACCAACATGTATGTTTTTAACAAAAAAGGTGGCGGGGTTGATTTTCTAACATATTCTAATAAACCCTTTTCATCTGCCATGAATTTATTCAAAGAAAAAGAAAAAATAAACGGGAAAAAAAAAAGAGAGAAAGGAGGGAGATTGTTGAAAGATATTACAAGATTTTTAAGGAGAAGAGGCAGAGAAGAGAAGAAGGGCTGTTAAGAACTCCCAACCCCAGCAATAGAAACCCAGCAAAACGACTCCACAGTTCATGAGAAATTCAAGGGCTTTCCTCTCTCTCTCTCTCTCTCTCTCTCTCTCTCCAAGAAGAAAGAAATGGTTGGAACGTATTTTCTAAGGCTAGACTATTCTTGTTTGTGTGTGCGTGTCTATATATATATATATATATATATATATATATATATATATATATATATATATATATATATATATATATATTACACTATAATATGGTTTTATAGTGTGACTTTTAGTTTCATGCTGCATGTTGGTCCAAATTTTACTATTTAGGAATGCATTTTGTGGACCTTAGGATCATGCCACTCGTTTCTTGATTGCTGCAGTGATCAGTTTGACTGGTCAATGAAAGACAGCACCGAAAATTTTCTGCTGTTTACTATATATGGCATATGCATAGCAAAATTATTTCTTGTTCATGCTTGAGGTTTGATGAAAGACTAATCTTTAACTATTGTTTGAATTAATTTATTGAATGTTTCCTAAGAAGCAATTATATTTTTATTTTTTGTATGAACCAATTATGATCATGACTAAATGATCTATAAGAATATTGAAATAATGCAGGCATTCTGTATTTCACATCACTCAGTTAAGCTGTATTATTAGGGTTCTTCCAACTAGGTTTCACGAATTGAATTGAATTGAATTTCACTTGTAATTTATTAGGTCTTTGTGTTAGCCTTTTTTTACAGTTTTTTTTATATATTGATGAGGAGATTCTCGCTTATCATTTTGCTATACAAGTTTAAAGAGATGATAATAGCATTTTGAACTGATTGACAAAATCAAGAACCCAAAACAAGAATGTCTTTCCTTCGTTTTTATTTTAAATTTATTTATTTTCCAATTTGGCAACATTAGGCAATGATGACGGTGAGTGCACCACCGCGTTGTGGTGGAAGAGTGAGAAGGAGAGGTGGAAATTCAGGGCATTTGGACATGAAATAGAAAGTTCTTATTTTGGTTGGGGGGGCTGAGCTTTCTTGACTTCATCTTTAAAATTCTCTGTTTTTTTTTTCTTCAATATTTATTCTTCAGTGGAAATATATAACTCAAATTGTGTGCTGGTTTTGTCACCCAGCAGGAACCTCACCAACCACAGCTATTCTTTTCCTATTTGGCCACCTCCCTCATCTAACTGGTCAAGGTGGTGTGAACCGTGCCTGAAAAATGGTGTGCCGGCATGGTGGCTATCGTTAATACTCTGCAGAGACTCCGTGTTCTTTGTTGGACTCGGCTCGTCCCGGTGGTTCAATCCACCGTTTATCCAGAACTGGTCTGGCCAAATCAATAATAATTATAAAAAAAAATCTGTTTTTTTATTTTTTTTTAAAAAAAACTTGACACTAAAGTCCAGAGATGGGAAGAATTTTGAGGTGGATCCATTAGTATCAAGTTTTGCGAGTTTCCTTAACAGGTCATGTGAGCAGATCTGAAAATATAAAATTGATTGTTTTAGATCGCGTTTTGTTCTAGATCTTACTAGTTAATTGCTCGTGTTATATTGTTGAGGGCGGAGCAAATAATTTTTTATTATTAAATTGATCAAATTAAATCAATTTTCTCACATCACTCTTGTGTTATTTTCATAACTCAGACATCAACAAAATTAACCCCAGTCAACACTCTAACTCAAAAACATCATGAACTCTACTTTTCAAGAATTAGAGTTTTTCTAGTTCTCCATGCAATTGGTCCAATTCACACTACAAGAAAAAGAGGTCGTTTGCAATGGATTTTTGCAACCAAAAAAAATCCGTTGCAAAAATGAGAGCAGATTAGCGACGTAATATGTTTAGCAACGGATTTTCCGTTGCAAAACATATTCTGAAGAAAAAAGAAGTGGATTGCAACGAATTCGCCGTTGCAACTTTAACTTGCAACGGAAAGTTCGTTGCAATATAATGTTCATTTGTAACGGACAATCCGTTGCAAATGATTTTAAATTGCAACGGAAAATTTGTCCGTTGCAATCTATTTTTTTAAAACGTGTCGTTTTAACTTCCTCGATCGCAATGCAAATTTAATTTGCAAGTTAAATTTACGTTTCTTTCTTCTCAATCTCTCTCTCGTTCGTTCATTTCAGCTTTAATTTGCACAAAATTGAAACACATTGCACCCTCCCCTCAAACAGTGTTGTGAAGAGTAAATCCATCTGTGCTTTGCGATCTCCTCCTTGTCGGCGTTGATCTTCAGATACCCACAAGACCCATCACAACCACAACGAAGATCGACTTCCTCTGATTCCCTCCTCCCCGAAGCAGGTTTTATGCTAGTTCGAGGGAGCTTTGGTTGGTTGCTTCCTCTTTTTGTATAGGTCCATGTGGGTTGCATTTTTGTCTCGATTTACAAATGGATTTGCTTCAGTTCTCTCTGGCATAGGTGTCTTGCTATTTCGGTTGTGAAAATAAATAATTGTTGATATTTTTTTGTACAAATTCTTATTTATTTATTTTTGTCCATGATTAAACTAACTCGATGGAGATTTAGCCATAATAATTTTTTCCTTAATTTTTTTTTCAGTGAAGAATTATGCTATTAAAACCCAGGGTTGGCATTTTCTTTTTTCACCTTGTTTTGTATGGTTGACTATTGCCAAAAAAAGCAATTCATTTTATTTGTTGTCAAAAAAAAATTAATCACAATATTAAATGCATAAATTAATAATTTATTTTTTATTTTTTTATTTTTTTTATTATTACTCAATGTTTTGTCATGCTAAAAAACACTAAACATGGGCCATTTATCAAGAAAAACTAGAAGTGACTAGTTTTTCACTTGAAAAACTTGCACTTAGCGACTACCAGACCTTACGATGGAGCAAGTTGGCCAACAAAAGTAAACCATGCTCCATCATTCAGCTCACCATATCTGACAGTAAGCAATAATTCTAGGCAATATCATCAAATTTTCATCTAAATTGTACTATTTTTCTATTAAATAAATATAATGTCATTGTACAAGAATTTAATGCTAAGTGATTACACAGAAATCCTTGATTTAAAAAGTAAAATAATTCAGTGATAAAACTGATTAAAAAGATTAAATCTAATATAAAACTGATAATACTCTAATAATTTGATGGTATATTTTATATTTGTTTAATAATTTTTAAGTACCTTCAAACCATTTTCTTCGTGATATGCTAACATCTTAACCATAATGGTCTCTAAGAGGTGTGGCGTGATGACAGAGTTTGAAATATGTATTGCAGGTCTCGGGTTCGAGTCAGAACATACTCGCCTTGTAAAAATTTAGGATAACCGATGTTTTACCTGATTAACTCGGCTCGCAAAGAATATCTAAAAAAAATAGGGTTTCTTAATATCAATGCTTCCCTATCCTTTCTCATAATTACCAATGAAATGTTTTATTTCTTACGATGCGTGCATATCATAAATCATAAGGTGCTCTTACCTTTTTTTATTATTTAAAAAATTATAACATAACGGAGAATAATAATATTTTTCTATAGGGTGGCGTCAATGTTTGGAACTTCTTAGCTAAGAAAAATTAATATTGACTAAAAAACCGTGTCTTCCATTACTTTCAAACATTAAATAAAATCTATTTCCAATTAATTCTAGATAGTTATAAATTAAATTTTGAAAGTCAAGATTTTATCGTAACGAATATAGTCAACGGAAGAAAAGAAAAAAAACCTTCCCACACTACAAGTTAACGAAGGAGACGGGAAAGAATCATGTGAGTGCAATGTTCGGCATCTTCTTGAGTTCCCCCCCTAAACTACTACTGTGATGATGCTACTCAAACACAAAATTAGATTAATTTGAAGCTAACATCCGATCCAGGGCATCCAACAAAATGAGATTCTTCAAATATAAAAGATCCAAACTAAAAAAAATGGTTGAGGAGTTTCTTTTTTTCTTAGTCAAGTGTCATTATACTCGTTCATTAAAATTATATTTTTTTTTTATGATCACGCAAATGAAGTAATTTAGTTTTACTAGAAACTATTTTCTTATATTTATGTAGAATTCAAGTTTTAAATTGTAACATATAGTCATAATAATAAATAAAATATAAATATTATCAAATCGTCTTTTCTAAAACATGCATAAACCTAACTTTCTCTCTCTCTCTCTATATATATACATATATAGAGAGAGAGAGCATTTTACTTTTATTTTAATAATAATAATAATAATGGTGATGGTTTGTACTACATGTAGTGCCCGTTTGGCATTGCGATCCCACCGGCTTTTCGCTGAAATTTGAAATTTTTTTTTTTAGTTTAAATGAATATGTTTTTGTGTGTTTTAGATCATTTTGATGTGCTGATTTTAAAAATAATTTTTAAAAAATAAAAAAATATTATTTTGATGTATTTCGGCACGATAAACACTTTGAAAAGCTACCGCAACCACACTCCCAAATAGGCCCGTAGCTATATGGGGTTTGCATTTATTTAAGGTATTTGCTCAATTTTTTACTTATTTATAGATAACTTGTTTGCTCATATATTATATTTTTATTTTTGTCTGCATAAGAACTCTTTATTTTCTGTTTGAAAGAAGCCACAAGTTATATTGTATTATACTTAATAAATATTTGTTTCATGATCCAAGTCCAAGCCTTGAAAAAAAAATGTGTTTTTAATACAATGTGATACACACACCATTTAATATATACTAGCTAATTGCTCGCGCGTTGCCACGGGTATTTTTTTGTATATAATTTAACATAATTAAATCTACAACTATCAATTTATATGATATAAGTAAATAAAAATTATAGATTAAAAGATAAAATGTTTAAAATTTTGAGTTGAGTTTAAGCATAGATTACATCTTTTAGAATATAGGTATTGCGTTATAAACGATCACAAAAGAGCGCGCACTAACATTAGAAAAAATAGCAAAATATTTGAATAAGAAGAAAAAAAACTTACTGAAATTATTATTGTGCAGATAATAAAATTATTAAAATCAATTAATAGAAAGAGCAAATAAAAAAAACAATAGGGAAAGGGAAGCAATATTCATTTAAAATATTATAACAATAGCAACATCGGGGTCTTAACATCTAAAATTATTATTGCCGCTAGAATAAAAACAACAAAAATTATTAAATTATACCGAGGGAAAAAAATAAAAAGCATGAACAAAACAGCAAGCAAGAAAAACCAATTAAAAATTATTATTATTTTTATTTTTATTATGAAAGAATAAATAATCACTATTATTATAATAATAGAATACATAAGCACTATTCTTATAATATTAATAATAATCACTATTATTATTATTCTTATTATAATTATTATTATTCTGTTAATAATGAAAGAAACAAAAATAAATGAAAGATTAAAAATATCCTAGAAACTTTAACAAAAGATAAAAAAAAAATTACCATGGCTATTACTGGCAAAAAAAAAAACTTATCAAATTATCGGGAGGGAAAAAAATAACAAAAGAGTAAGAATGAAAAATAATTAAATCATGATTATTATTATTATTATTATTATTATTATTATTATTATTATTATTATTATTGTGTTAAATACACTTATATATACATGGACAAAAGTAGAGATTAAAAAACAATAAAGTGTAAGGGCTGAAATGAAAATCAAATATTAAGGGCTTAAATTAAAAAATTAAAAGTCAAAGGGCTGAAATGCAACTTATATTTTTTGTCAATTGAAATCAGAGGACAAAATTGCAAAAATCGGAACTTTTGTACCGAATTGATTGAGTTATATACAGCCAACCCGGAAATTGAAAGTAGAAGGACCGAAGTGAAACTTTGACATTCCGGAGAGAGAGAAACGTGGACGGCGGCTTCAACCGGCCTCCGCCGCGTCCACGGACATTTGGTGGTGACACGCACCACCGCGGGAGGAAGACCACGCGGCGACGCATCGTTCTGTCCTCCGGAAGATAATTTTCGGCCACCGGAGGAGTCCGCACGCGCCGCCTAAACAGGGCGTGAGGCGGACAACTGTCTGGCGCGTGCGCCTCACGCCCTGACAGACGCCGATTAAAAATTTAGAAAAATTGGGCCAATTACCGTTTCACTCCTGCACCCAATTCAATGTTTTTGTCTTATTAGGGGCTAAAACCGTATTTAGCCATTTCAGAAAATATTAAAAAAATAAAAAGTTGCGGCGGACCGGGCCGGTCCGGTCGCGCGCGCCGGTGCCCCTCAGCCCGATGCCGTATTTTGTTTTATTACCGGGGACGAAATCGTCAATACACTGTTCACAACTGATTATTTAAAAAAAAAAGAAAATTAAAAGGAAAAACCAATATTAGCCTCGGTCAAACCCCTCCTCTTGCCGCGCAGACGAAGGCCAATTTCGGGCGTGCACTGTCGCAATCCACAGTGCAATGTGAGAGGGTGCACAGTGCAACTTCCCACGCCGTTTATATGTTTTGTAATGTATACATACTTCATATATATATTATTTAAGTTTTTACCTAAGAAATGATAAATTAAATATAAATATAAAAAAATATAATCCACAATTATCATTCCTATATTGTTACAATTTCAAATAGATTCATGTTTGAGGAGGTCCTCCCACCTTGTACATGTAATGTAAGAGCGCGCCAGCGCACAATAGACGCGCACGCGCGCGCATACACACACAATGACCGTTGGATGGATATTGTCTACTCTTCTTGTATTTGATCATAAACAATTCCACGTGTACAGCAGTGGTTGATGCAACGAGGGATTGAAATGCCACGCTGTCATTGTGTCCAAAAGCAGACTGAGACTAGCTTATCCAATTGGATTTTGGACAACAGCCATTTCAAAACGACGTAGCCATGCTCTGAAAAAGTTCCGCCGGCCGGCTTCAGGGCGGAAGTCGGTGGCCCGGTTCAATTTAATGGATTGATTCAGGCAGGAAAAAAGCTCAGGTTATTTCAGTGAATATGGCCCAACTGTGGGATTTTCTTTTTGAAAGCAACTGGATGCATAAATCAGTATAGGAAGTCCTCCACCTCCTGTTTGATTTAAACTAATTTCCCTTTTTTTCTTCGGGACATCCAATAATTTTTCTATAAATTTAAATCTCGATTTGACCTGGCAACTATAATTTTCTCATGATCCGTTTCACTTGCTCTATCTGTTTTTTTTTTTTCCAGATTTATTTCTGGCCTCTAGTCTCCATCTACCTGAAACAGTGTCGTTTTCTAGTTTCCCTGCACTTGATTAAGAAACAATCTGGTTGAGCCCGACAGCATGGGTCCAGATTCAAGAGTGCACGCTCTGGGATAAATAAGTGAATTGAGAAATCTCGGGCAGGTCTGAAGAAGATTTTCAAGTTTAAGGATAATTAAAGTTTGATTATACAGCTCGATAGGAAGTATTTCCTGTCCAATCACAAGGGTTGGAAGAGCAATATTGTTTTACTTCTTTAATTAAAATGGTATTGTGTTTTTTTTTTTAAATCATTTCTTTATTTTCTAAATTAAAGAATAATTGGATTAATTCGGATTGCCGTGACCTTGGTTTTAATTGTTTGTTTTTCTTGCGTGTGGAGAATCGCTTCACCGGAAAATACCTCCTCTCTCGTTCGTGTTATTTACTCCGCCACGATTTTTATCATGGCTTGGTTTGGTCCAGGCCCACATCCAAATAGGCTTTCTATTCAAAGCCTGGCCCGAATCAGTTTCTGGAAAGAGAATTCCGGAAAGGGAAGTAAGGCGCAACCTTTTCCTACGTGGCGAGCACTAATTGGCTGTGTGGAAATGAGGCTTGGTTATCTGGTGTGGCTCAAGACAACTGGCGTTATCCTATCTGAAGGCCACGCGACTCATAAGGCCATTAAATTACCAGCGCACTGAACAGCAACCAGATGCCTTCGTAGCCGTGGATTAGGTTCTGTTTTCAATCCGGCGGTGTACAATTCACTGACACTGGACTCTTCAAGGTTCCAGCATTACAAACTCCGCAGCAACCGAGTTGGTGTTTTGCGGGTTTTGGAGAAGAGAGAGGACAAAACTGCATGCGGGTTAGCACACTCACTTACTTGCCATACTGCATCTACTCGCTCAGATAGGCTGGACACGTTTCCACATCTCTTAGTCAATTTCTTTTCTCGAAATATAAATTAATTTGATGTAAATTATATCGACTTGCTTAATAATTATTACTATAAATTAGAGTCATGTGATTTAATTTGACCATTAGATTAAAATTGATTAAGATGATCCAATATGATCTATATCGTTGTTGTTCATGTGAAAGGTTTTGATGTGCTTTTAAACTTGTCATTTAATCTAATCATGTAATATTAATTTCATTTTTTAAAGTTATAACAAATTTTAATTACAAATTACATATATAATTATATTTAAAATGGTAGGTATTGAATAAAATAAAATAAAAATATTTTCACATTATATTCAAGCTCTCGACGAGCTTTCAATTGTATAAAAAAAACTCGATAATAGTTTTTCACATGCTTGACACGTGTGTTGATTAGAAATATATTTAAATTATTAAACATATTATAAAGACTGAACACATAGCATCTCATATGTAAATCATATATAAATAGAGAAAAAACACAAAATTGTTAGAATTGAAAGATTATTTCAATAATAAAAAAGATTATGGTCTACAAAAATATGTCGATTAATAGTAACATAAACAAGATATACTGTGCATATAATTAATAATTAATAGTAATATTCTGGCTTACAATTATCTATTATATTTTTCAGTTATTAATTAATTTATATGTTTATTTATACATATAATTATCATTTACTTAATTAGATACCCTGCACTAACTTTTTAAATTAAAATGGATTATTTTTTATGTAAGAGCACATAGTAAAATGGATTATTTTGTTTTAAAAAATGGGTGACCTCTAGTGAAGTATGAATCTAGCAAGACAAATGGCGTTGTTAGCAATACACTGTATACCCGCGAGTACGTATAACCTTGATGAAGGATGATCAATTATCAGCCCAAAATAACCCCAAAGAACACACAACAGAAAAACACGATTCCTCACCTCTCTCTCTCCTCTTCTGTACTAAAAACTATTCTTTTTTTTTTTTTGTCTTTTGAATATATTGTATGGTGGGCAACCATTATGTATGCTAGTCCGAAGATAAGAATCGGAACCGGCACCGTGTTCTCTCACCGTCCCACCATGACAACAGCCGCCGCAGCCACTCTTTCGCTTCCTTCCCACTCTCTTATCTTCATAAGAAGTACTCCTTTTACTCCCCCCCGTCGCGCGTTCTGTCTCAACTCGCCGTCTACTCCAACTCCCACCACTCATTCTCCTCTCCGTGTCAAAGCTTCCTCTGCTGAATCCTCTCCTTCTCCAGGTCCCCTCCTTTCTTTCTCCGTGCACATGGTTTTTTAGTGTGTGAGAAATGGGAGTGATTTTGACATATCTTGTTGACTGGTAGATATGTAGATGTTAATGTGTTGCTTTTGCTTTGTATTTATTACATCTTGTGCTCGTTGAAGACGCTTTTTTTTGTTTGATACTTGGAAAATCGTAGGCGTGAGAATCTTGTTCATTTTATATGATTTTCAGGAAGATGCCTTTATACACCATTACAGATATGGACCTTGAATGATTTAGAAAAGAAAAGAAAAAAAAACTTTTTTCTCAAGTGATGCCCATATTGTTAATTTGGGTCGAAGTTGCTGTTTTGTATGTATGTTAGTTTTTACTTTCAGTTTGGGGTCTCATCTTAATTTTGAAGCAACTGATTTTGATAACAATGTATACAGAACTTTTATCTCTAGCAATCTCTTGCTTTGGAAATGATTATATGACTGATTTTCAAGTTTTGATTTTGGTATGTAACTGTGTTTTGCCTCAAAACAACCATGCCATGGCTGTTAATTTGGTGATTGTTTCCTGCAGGCAAAGGTATTGAGAATGTGGTAATTATAGGTTCAGGTCCTGCTGGATACACAGCAGCAATATATGCTGCTCGTGCCAATTTGAAGCCTGTAGTGTTTGAGGGGTATCAAGTTGGTGGTGTGCCTGGTGGACAGTTGATGACTACCACTGAAGTGGAGAACTTCCCAGGGTTTCCTGATGGAATAACCGGTCCGGATTTGATGGATAGGTAACAAATAACAAAGTTGATTTTGTTTTAAATTTATTATTGTTCTTGAATGGAACATGCAATTTTCATACTCATATGAAATAATTATTTCCAACTAAATTACTGCACAGAACTTTGACTTTGTTTGTTGATTAGGATGCGACGGCAAGCTGAACGTTGGGGGGCAGAACTGTTCCAAGAAGATGTGGAATCTGTTGATGTTAAAAGCAGTCCTTTCACCGTGAAGAGTAGTGAACGTAAGGTGATATATGGTTTTTAAGCATTCTGTTTTATACATGTGCTGAAGTGGTTTCATTAATTTCAACTATTGAAGTATCAAATCATTTAAACACATTTTTTTATGGATGGAAATTTTGCTTTGAACTCTGCTTGGAGATGACTTATTTTAGTGAGTATTCCTGCATGTGATACCAACTTTTTCTTGGAAATTGTTTGAAATGCATCATTCTTATGCTTGCGTGATGTGCCATGGTGACATGCAATTGTTTATGTATTTGTTGTGCCAATAAGCTGTGGATTCTTCATTAATTGGAGTTTGGAAACGAATCCAGGTTTATGCTTATGATACTATATTTGTTTTAAATTAATTTTTCAGGTTAAATGCCACAGCATCATTTTTGCCACAGGAGCTACTGCCAGAAGACTTAAATTACCCCGTGAAGATGAATTTTGGAGTAGGGGAATTAGTGCCTGTGCAATTTGTGATGGAGCATCACCACTTTTTAAAAGGCAAGTTCTCGCTGTCGTAGGGGGAGGTGATACAGCCACAGAAGAAGCATTATACTTAACTAAATATGCTCGTCATGTCCATTTACTTGTACGCAAGGATCAACTTAGGGCATCTAAAGCAATGCAAGATAGGTGAGTTTTGGCACACCCTTATCTGCGTTGTTCCGTTGCAGTTGTCGGCAACGATTTTCTTGCTGCACTTTCATTATTAATTACTGTAAGTTACTCCTAAATATAAAATGTGTAAATGTGCATATTCAACGTTTCACAAAATTGTCTTCTACTTGTCAAGTTAAACATGTTTGGATTTTGATATCTTCTTAAGCACATCCCTGCTTTGCCATCTTCATCATATCCTTCTTGTAAAGACAGGTGTTTCGGACCTTTTTAACAGGTTTAATTCCATCAACATAGTGTAGTATGTGATCTCTGGTGTTATGTTAATTTCTGACTGGTCGTTAATTTTTCTGCAAAACCCCTTTCAGTGTAAATTATCTTTCCTAAACTAATTATACTATTACAAAGAAAACAAGTTTTCTCAATATGTGCTAGTGCTTAAGATAGCTCCAGTGAAAATGCAGTTGTTTATCCTTGCAATTCTGTAGGTCTTCAAATTGCAGGCAATCACATCAGTTTCTTAAATTTTGCAAAAAAATTATTTCATGGCATTATTTTCTCATCTTTCTTGTGATTTAGCTGCCATGATTTCGTGACTCCTGAGTTATATACTGATGAACAATTTGTATGTTGAGTTTCAACTCCCTGAAATGTTTGTTTAACAGGTTGATTATCACACATGTTTCAGAGTGATCAACAATCCAAATGTCACCGTGCACTTCAATACAGAGACTCTGGATATTGTTAGCAATACAAAGGGCCAGATGTCTGGTGTTTTGATTAGAAAATCTGATACGGGGGAGGAAAATGTGCTTGAGGCAAAAGGCTTATTCTATGGTATTGGTCATTCTCCGAATAGCCAGCTGTTGGAAGGCCAAGTTGAACTTGATAGTACAGGCTATGTGTTAGTTCAGGATGGTTCTGGGAAAACTTCTGTTGAAGGTGTATTTGCTGCTGGAGATGTTCAGGTGATCCTGTAAAAAGCTGTCATTTGGATAGGCTTAAGACCTATCAATTTTCATTTTAATCTCATTACAGTACTTACGATTCTCTTATCATTCTTGCTTCTCTGGCAATGCCAAGGCTTAGAAATATGTTGTTGGATATGTAACAGCAAAGCATTCTAATGAGAATAATTGAGTAATACTCATTCAACAAAGATAAAGGTCGTTTTTTTTTTTTTTTTGCAAATTATGATAATTAAATAATTGCTGTTAATGTGTTAGTCAATTGGAGAGTATAAACTTTGAGGAAGTGATGCTTGCCGCAAAAATAAAAATATTTTGTTTTATTTTAAAGCTGTCTGATGCACTGCAAAAATTTGCTTTCAGTGTAAGTTGATTTTCCTAGAATCTAAGAATTTTGACACGGTGATGAAATCTTTAACAATATTCCCCATCTAGTGTCCACAACCCCCAGTCCTGGCACTGCATATCCTATTATAGTTATGTTCATCCCCTGAAGATTGCAGTCTGCAGAGTTTAATATTAAAGTATAACACATGGGTTGTGGCACTCTTGATATGCGGTTGAGTTTTGAGATAATGTCTTACATGTCCTTTAGGAATTTATATTAACCTTCATTTTGATACATCAATTCAAACTTCCTTGTAGTCAAAACTTGTCTTTTGTTTGGGAAATCTGTAAAGGTTTTGTGATTTGGTGTCTTGTTTATTTAATAGGACCATGAGTGGAGGCAAGCCATAACAGCCGCTGGATCTGGATGTATTGCTGCTTTATCAGTTGAGAGATATCTTGTGAACAACAACCTACTAATAGAGTTTCACCAGGTATTTCTTTCTCCCCTTGTTATTGATTCTATAGAGAAGGAAGGAAAATTAGTGTACTACTGAAGTCCAACTTTTTCTGTATTAGTCATCATCCCTTAGCTATTTCACTTTCTCATGTGTTATGTACTCTTGTTGTTCTCAAGCATTTATTTCTCATTAATTTCCATCCGTGGAACATGTCTTTCTCTAACATCACTTGTTTGGTTACATTTTTATATATGGAGAAGCTCCTCTTTTAATGTTTCATCACTTCTGAAATTATAATATTTTTTCTTAAGAATATCTTCACCAAGCATGATCAAGGACATCAATTTTTGGTTAACTTTCATATCTATAATATCGGATCAATCTATAGAAGTTAAATGAATAGGTTTATGTGAAATGCATAAGATTGTAAGTTTTCTTGAAATACAGTTTGATCATCCATATTTTAATATTCTGTTGTGGAATTTTATGCAAATCCTTACTTGTATGGGATAGCATATCTAAACCATACTCCCAACTAAACTTGCTTGCTTTTCATAATTCTTCCTTTGACAGCGTCAAACTGAAGAGGTTAAGAAGGAACTCACTGATAGAGATGTTAACGAGGGCTTCGACATTACCATCACAAAGCATAAGGGCCAGGTGCATGTTCTTATTATGATGAAATATTACAATGCACGAACAGTTTTCAGTCAAGTTGTCGTGTATAAGATTTTTATGTCCTTAGCTCAAAGCTTATGTTATTTCCTCGATTTACCTTCCTCAGTACGCTCTGCGAAAGTTGTATCATGAAAGTCCGCGGCTTATATGTGTGCTATATACATCACCAACTTGTGGTCCATGTAGGACATTGAAGCCAATTCTCAGCAAGGTAGGTTCCATGGTAGCTTATATTGGATTGTATAATTAGGAGAATTACTGGAGGTTCTCTTGCATAGTTTAGATAATATTCATCCATCCTTTGTGCTTGTTTGCATTTTTGGGAACACATATTTCTGTGCATCTGACCCCACCCCACCCCTTCTTTTTTTTGGGTGTTCAATGGTTAATGGCAGGTGATTGATGAGTTTGATCAAAATGTACATTTTGTTGAAATTGATATCGAGGAGGATCAAGAAATAGCAGAAGCAGCTGGAATTATGGGCACACCATGTGTGCAGTTCTTCAAGAACAAGGAGATGATCAGGTTTGGAAAATTACATTTTTTTAACTTTCTGTCTGTATGACGCATGCATGCATGCATGCATGAATGATTTTGCAACTCTTTGTACACGGTAGTTTTCCGATGTCAAATTTCCTGTACTTGCCGTGCAGGACTGTACCGGGGGTCAAGATGAAGAAAGAGTACAGAGAATTCATCCTAGAAAATAAATGAGCGCATAATCGAGCATTCATCTGGCGGATGTGATCATTTTGTAACTCAATTTTGTTCCCCATTAAACTGGTCAGTCAAATAATACCCTATATTTTTACATAAAGATATACTGTATTTGTTCCACCACATTGCAGATTGTCGTGCAGAGTTCCCAAAGCATTTTTTACAGATTTACATGCTCCAATCTTTTATTTTCTTTCAACCTGTATGATTGGCGGGGTTGAACCAATGTGATTTTTGGTTGCAAACTGATGCGAGCCGGCTGTATAATCCGTAGCCACCCTCCACCAAATCCTTCATCGGAGTGCTTATTTTGCTGCATCATATGAATAAAATCACCCATGGAACAGGGTAAAACCTTGGATATTCATCATGGACACAGTGGAATTGCAAGGTTTCAACAAAGCTGTTTTCTCTGATTATATAAAATCCTTCGCAGCTTCATTTGTTGAATTCTTACATCCGAAGGAGAAAAGAGCCCCTTTCTCATACTATTAACTTGGAATCACAGTTCATAAAATTCAAGCTTGTTGAAATATCAAATCCAGGACCTGAAACATGGGTGCACTAGAAAGAAGAAAATGTCTTCTATCCGAAGCATCACATGTTTTTAAACTGGAGTTTGACCTGGATCCTGAAGTTTTATTTTTTTCTCTGTTTAATTCTATGCGAACAATTACGACCAATCATCCAGAAAATAGTGTTCTGGAGAATTCTTTTGGCATAAAGCCCGTGCAATGCTGGTTACAACGTCTCCCTCTACTCAACTGCCATGAAGAAAAGTAGTCTGCACGATTCAGCAGCCAAAATATAGCAGCTACATCCCTCGTGTTACGGGAGTTTGTACGGTGATAAAAAAAATGTTGTTTCTTAAAATTTAATTTCATGTTAGTGAATCAAAACATTCAAATAATAATTTTTCTAAAAAACATTTTGATGACTAGCCTAATAAACTAAATTGAAGTTATAAAGACATGAACAAAAGCCAAGACAAAGGAGAAGCAAGGCCCTGCTGGGCAGAAAATGGATGAAGAGGTCGGTGTCTCCTTGAGGAGCCACCTTTTCTTTTCTGAAAGAAGGCCTCAGGCAGGTTTTTCGAAAGTTCTTTTTCCTGAAGGATTTGCTTGCCTTGAAGCTTAGGTTCTCCTCGTACAAGGGGTTCAAATTTTAAGTCAAAGGATGTCGTTGTTATATTGAAACTGATTCCGATCGTCATGTTGAACCTGCCAGATGTCGATAGTTTGGCAATACAGATCAATGCAGAGAGCAGAACAGGTGAGATTATCTGAAACTTGCAGGCAAATTTACTGTGCGTAGAAGAGAATTGACATGCAAAACTACTTTTCAAGTTCAATACCAGTGCGCGCAATGCTGGGTGTTTGACAGCGTGTTTCACTGTGTTTATAAAAAAAAAAAAGAAGTTATTTTATATTTTAAATTAAAAATATTTCGTGTTTTTAGATTATTTTCATGTGTTAATATTAAAAATAATTTTTTAAAAAAATATTATTCTAATGAAACCTTCTTTTTTTAATCAAAAACCCAGAAATTGATCAAATCAAAGTAGATAAATTTAGTTAGAATTGAGTAAATTTCAGTCAATGGGAGAGATATCCCCGTTATCTTGAAATAAAAAAAAAATATGCATATTTCATTTTGTACGTGAATTCTTCAACAGAAATGTATATTTTATAATTTGAAAAGAATCGAACGTATCAGCGAGGGGATGTAGCTCAGATGGTAGAGCGCTCGCTTAGCATGCGAGAGGTACGGGGATCGATACCCCGCATCTCCATTTTTGTGTTTTTTTGCTTGATGATGGAAGGAAATACTCATTTTATCTTCATATACGCGATCTTTTGAACTGTAGAGGTGGTAAGTTAATTTACTAGATTATTTTACAAACTAGAGGAGAAGGCTGACAGCATGAATGAAGAGGGAGAGGGGAGGGGTACATGCAAATGCATCGAGTAAGGTGGATTTGCCTCAGCCAGAAGGAACCATAATGGCCATGATCCGATCAGGCACGGCAACTTCTTGGTTGCGCCACCTTTCTTTTAAGCTGATAGCCACCAGTACTACTACGGTTTACATCTTCCCATATCAAATCTATATAAATAGTCATCAAGTTTATCTTTGAGCCGACTGCCAGAGCCAAACGTATCTTTGATCTTTGATGTAGACAAACTATACATATCCTGTAATGTCAATCCCCCCACCCACCCACCCCAACTCGGTGCAATTTTCACAGATTATGATCTAATCCATTTTTAACAGGTTAACAGAAAGCTCATTACCAACTCGAACATGGCCATCTCAAGTTTTTTAACAAGAAAAATGAGTTCAAAATTAAAATACAGCACATGGTTACAGGTAGTATATGCAGTATAGCAGCTTTGGATATCTCTGAGAGAAAAGAAGGAAGAAAAACTTTGAAAATTCCACATCTTATGATACAGTGTTGGTCTCAGGGACATCATCAAGGGTGAAACAACCAAGTTTACCGGTCCTAAAAAGGGTAAGAAACTTCTTCGATACCATCAAGCGAGCTTCAGATGCCTTGTGCGGTATCTTCAGAGCCTTCTGCAGCACCTCAAATTGTTGCTCTATAAGATTCTCCAAATCATTCTCATCCTCCACATCACCATTGAATTCTGCCAGTGTTTTGTACATCGCACATTGGACTTCTGTGACAAGATTCTGTAGGTGAACAAGAACAGAGACAAGAATAAAATAAAATTAGAAATGATACCAAGGTCGACAGAATAAGTTATGATGTTATTATATATACTCAGAGAATGAAGATCCAAATAATTCTAAACATCTAAATTGCATATTTTGTCACCCAATCATATTTTAATCAAGATAACTGAATGAAACTCTTCAGATAAAATTTACAACAGCCTCGGATTCTGGATTCCAGACACACACATAGAGAGAGAAGCAGAGAGGTGCTACCTCAACATACACCACATCAGACACATTAGGTGGCTTCCTACTATTTGGCCGAAGATCTTTAGGATTATATTCGTGTTTTTCCTCAGATTCAAATCGAATCCCATCCATTTTTCTGTTATTCCAGTGTTTCCAGTGAAGCGGAGTGCCTCGAGTATTTAAAACTGCCAGCAAGTATTGGGCAATACGCTCCTCGCCTACAACAGAATCTTTCACAGATCCTGCACATACATTCAAGCACATAATTTATGCTAGGTGTATGCGAACATGCAGCAGAGGGTACAAAACTCATTGAACGGTAGCAATTAATTAATGCAAGTGTCTTGAACTTGTTGAGGCATATGTACATGACATTTTTTGGAAATGCCAGGCTCAAGTGATCAAAAGGAAAAGGAGGTCTAAACCTGCAAGAGATAACTTTAATCCTGTTTCTATATCTGGGATACTGGGAACCAACACACCCGGGGTGTCCAGCACATATATGCTAGGCTTATGGGCAATCTGCAAATCATATTCAAAGTAATCAACATTTGATAAAGGATATTAACAACAGCATGAACAAAACATAAGGATGGTGCCCTAAAAGATTTCATCAAGAAAACACAAAAAGCACAGGCAGAAATAGACAACGATAAAAGAAATAATTCAGAATTTTGAGAGGACCCAATCTTTCCAGTTTCATAAAGTAACCCCCAGCAGCTTGGCAGAAAAATAGAATATATTTTGAAGTGAGAGAGAAGAAAAAAAGCTTCTGAGCAAAGATGCTTGGATCTCTAAAAAATTTCTTTGAGGTTCACAGCAAGAATTAGAGAGAAATAAAAAATAAAACAAGGAATTGGAAAAGAAAGGCTTTTATGTGATAAAATGAAAGGAATGCTATTGGATTTATACATGGCAAATCCAGCACATTATCATGTTTCGTAGGGGAAAGCAAGAGTGTGTATATGGAAGTGCATGTGCAACTGCATACTGAGCATTTGCATGCAGATAGGCAAGTTAACAGACAGAAATACTTATCACATAATCCAGGGCCTGAAAAAAAATGAGGTGACCAAAATACTTCACCTTGTATCCTGCAATGTCTTGAGTTACACCAGGCAATGGGCCCACTGTTGCTCGTTTCTTTTTCTCCTGCACTATGTAGAAAACTCAAATCATCATTGCCCGACACATGACTTGAACATAAACATAGATAGTTAGCAATCAAGTCAAATTATAGTTCATAATAATGATGGTTTACACAAAATATGGTAACATCTTACCCGCGAAGCGAGACAATGCAATTTGACGGATTGAGTTTATCAAAGCTGATTTTCCAACATTAGGAACACCAACTACCATGACAAGGAGAGTAGGTTCCCTCAATATCACCTCCTTGAGTTTGAACTCCACAACTTCAAGAAGCTTCGACACACGAATCACAAACAGCATTATGAACAGACTTGAAAATATTACAGGGATATCAGATTAAAAACTCAAATTTAATTGAAGACACAGGCAAACGGAGTCAATCAAATAAAATTGATCAACTGAAAGTCAAGCAATTGTAGCAGAAGTCAGTTTCGTGTTTAAATTCATTTGTTTTCTTTTCTTTAGATAGCTAGCTGTTTTACTTTAAATATTGCATAGGCTGGCCATCTGCTTTCTTTCAGTCAATGAAAAAGACAACATTAATGCAAATGCAAGTATTTCTTTTTTTACTGCCGAGACATGGTAATAGGCACAACATTTTCAATCAATTAGCATAGAAATGAGGTTTTCTTATGACGAAAGCAATTTTATTTTTCAGTATTTCATCAGCACCTGCACATATATTTGAAGCGAAATTGAAAACTACATTTTAACAGCACTTTATCTAACATATCAACCAACCTTCTGAACAGAACTCTTGCTGTGTGCACTTATCGGAATGCAATCTTGCTTGCGCGACTCAAAATAACGAATCCATTTCTACAACAATTAAGTATAAAAACATCACACTCATATTAAACATAGCATCCCCAGCACCACTATTCAAATTCACGGAATCAAACGATCATGCAACTACTTTATGCAAACACAGAGACAAATTATTTGTTAACAAATTTTCGAAACTATAAAAAAAACCCAAATTCTTATCATTCACACAATCAAAAGGGTACACAATACCTGCATTTCCAGTCAAATACCGATTTAAGTAACATAATCAATTAAATTTGGAATCTTTCACAAATCTCCAAACAAAATTCCACACAACAAACAAACTCAAATTTTATTTTCCCTTTGCTAAACTCTGCACAAGTATTTAAAAAACAGCTCTAAAAATTCAACTTTCCAATAAAAGAAAAGAAAAGGAAGAAGCAGGAAACAGACAATTTACATGCATAATATTAGGATTAGCCAAGTCCTTCTTATTAAGAGCAATAACACGTCTTTTTGCATCAAGTTGAGGTTGTAAGTCTTCATTTGCCGACGATAATGGAATCTGTACATTAATCATCAAACACAAAAACAAGTATAAAAAAGTTGCTCTCTTTACCTAGAAAAAAAATAAAACAAATGAAACTCGTATACTTACACGAGAGTCCCGGACTTCTATGACTAGGTCGGCAAGTTTCAGGCGGTCTCGGATGGCGCGGGTGGCAGATGCCATGTGGCCAGGGAACCAGTTAATGGCTCCACCACCTGCGTTGAAACCCATCTCTCCTAGTCCTTTCTTCACTATCCCCTTTAACCCCGAACGCATTTTTCTACTATTTTTACCAAGTTGTTCGATCATACTTCTTTCCGTCTCTCTCTGTGCTGCAGATTAGCTTAAACCCTTCTGCGACTTCTGTTTCCAAAACCTCTGAAGGAAAATGCTTCTACCCCGTTCCTTCCCGATGTGCAAGGACATTCGGGCTTATGTTTGTTGTTCTAGAAATCCAACAATACTGGGCCATGATGCTTCGAGCCATGCCTGAATTATTATTTTGAAAGGCCCAAAGTGAAAAGTGAAGTGTATTGTAAATTTGCAATGTTCATGGACCAATGGGGCCCATTGATCTAGCATGCAGGCCCACTCGTCACCTTCTCTCTGATCACACAGCAAAATAACAAGTTATTGATATATATAAAATGAGCTGAGCATCACAGAGCCCAAGATCATCTAACAAAATCGAGGAGCTGATCATATCTATGGACTGGACCGAGCCACGTCTTGAAGTTTTGTTATTATTATATTAAATGACTCGCTTCAAGTCCAATACAAGGAGACAACAAAGTTAAAAATATATTATATATAAAAAAAAATACTTTGCATCTTAATCTCAAAAACCCTAATTGATTATGCCTTTGAACGTCTTAAATGATTAGCTTCCACGTCTTTTAAGATCCAGTTGAGCCATTTTATAGACACATCTGAAATAATAAAAATGATAAATAGGAATTAAAACTCGAACAAATATTATCCAAACGTATCTTAGTCTGTCTGAGTATCAAACAAAATATCTTGGATAAGGTGACAGGATTGGCTAATTAGTTGATGCAGTGTGTGTGTGTGTGTATATTATATTTGTTCAGAATATTTGTTGTCAGACGATCTTGCCCTCTTCTATTAATCGCCAACGTCGCTATGTTGTGCTTAGTTCTGCTGCTCATGTTCTTGATGAATCGCGCTGGTTTCTTTTTCTTTTTCTTCTGGAATTGTCTCTCTTCCACGTGAATTGGGTGCTAGCTAAATGAGTTTTGAAATACGCACGCAATGCATGGGGATGTTCCTCACAGCTAGCTAGCCAGGGTTTAAATGTATGACACTACAAAAAAAAAAGAGGGCGGTAAATACCAATGGATTCATCAGTTACTGTTTACAAAAGAACCCGTTGTTAGCAAATATTAACAATGAAATTTGTATTGAAAACTATTCGATGCTAATCTGTAATTGCTAATTTATCAACAAAGAATTATCTATTACAAATAAATTAGTTATATTAAAAGGTAAATTAATATGTGGTGCACACCGGGCTCGGTGATGAATCACAGAGGTTTATGGCTATGGACCTGCACCGAGCCACGTCGTTAAGATACAATCGAGCCATTTTATAAACCAGCTATGCCGACCACTACAGGTCATTTATAGAAATTAACCAAGTTCATATCTATACTCACGTTTTGGCGATGGAGTAAACACGTCTAAGAGTTCCTAAAGCCACGTGTGTGTGTGTGTGTGTGTGTGTGTGTGTGTGTGTGTGTGTGTGAATAAATAAAATATATGAAGATATCATGGGGCAGCTGGTGGCATAGGGGTGGGCATTCAGGAAATTAGAATAAAAAATAACCATTCTGGGACTTTTTTTAATTGCCCAGTTTTATTTTATTTTTTGATTCTTCAAATTATATTTTACCTAAATTATTATCAAATGCCTTTGTCAGTTGTTTTGGCGACGAGTAGGTAAGAAGTGAAAGAGTGTTTGTTCTTTTTAGCTTGTTTCGTGATTTAATTTTTTATGTAGCTGCAGAGTTGACAATATCAAAGATTCTTATCTTGGTAAATAAGAAGGCGAGCTTCACTGTTGTAGAAAGAGATGCTTAATTTATGAAAAATAATTATTATTTTTAGTAAAGAGTGTTGTTTTGAGAATATTTTTATTTGACAGTGTGGATATTTTTATAGAAAAAATTAAAAAACATGTGTAAAAAACAAAATAAAAGAGAAAATTTTAAGAATCTAAGTACATGTTTGGTAGTGCATTTCAAAAAAAATTAACAAATATTTTTATTTTTTATTTTAAATTAATTTTATTAATGTTTTTATATCTACTCATATAAAAAAATATTTCTTAAAAATAAAATTATTATTTTAATATATTTTTAAATATAAATAATTTTAAAAAATAATTTCAATTACAGTACAACAGATTCTAAACTGCCAACACGGCTTGCTCAAGCTACTCCCAGCCCAGCAGGGCCCTCTGTCCAAAGCCCATTTTACACGCACGCTTGACAATAAAAGTGAATAGCTAGTTATTGTCATATGTGTATAAATATTTTTGTTGGATTTGTTTGGATATAAAATGATTAATATGGAATGTAAAGTACTAAAAATATTTTATTTATATTATATGATTTATAATTTTTTTAAATTGCATGAAATATATCAATACATTTTCATGAAAATAATTCATGGGTTCAAGTAATTAAATAAAAAAAACAAATAGGATAATTATATGTATGGTCACATCATTTAAATAAAATAAATTACATAAAAAAATCAAAATAGAGTTAGCAAAACACTAATATTTTTTGCATGCATACTTTTTATTTAGAAAAATATCATTTTAATTGTAAAAAATAGATTTCACAATAAACAACTATTAATATAATATAAAGTAAGAGGTACCTTGTTTTATTTAAAAAACAAAACAATATTAATTTTAAATGATAAATTAAATGATTAAAAGGTGGGTTCAAAGAGAAATCATCCAATAAAATCAACATTAAAATTCTAGTTTCGATTAATGCTAATTAAATATTAAAAAAAAAAAAACAAGATACCCCTGACTTCTAATAATATTATCAAGATAGATAAACAACAATCTTTTAGCAATTTTGGTTTTAGCTGTATAGCAGGTGACTTAATGTTAAGAGCTTGGGACTGAGGATTTTGTTTTCCTTGTAGTCTCAGGTTTAAACTTTATGGTCGTTAATACGAAGGTCACTGAATATTTATACATTCGTTAATTTTAGATCACGCAAAATTAGTTAAGATCCATACAAGCCTAATCAAACATCAGCTTAATAATAATAAAAAAAAAAATGGTTTGACTTTAATTGTGAATATTGTCCAATGCCATGCCGCCCATCCTAAGTCATCAACTTATAATTTAATCAAACTCACATGGTCATACATATAAAGCGCACTTACATCTATACTAAAAGCTAACATTAAATGTCTTGAAGTTAATGTTACCTTTAGCAGACATACATATATATATATATATATATATATATATATATAGAGGCAGTACTGTTTGCTAGAATAAAACTAAGTGTAGTAGAATTATTGTGAAAATGTGCACGCGTGCATGCCACAGCTAAAGAAGAGATGATCGGCATGCTTATTGCCCTGGTCCCATTATTTATCATTAGAGATCTCTATTATTTAGAACAACTCCAATATAAAATCTTATTTTGAAAAGCCAGATTAATAAAATAGTTTATTGAGTAATATAAATATAACTTTTTTTATTTAAATATAAATATATTCCAATGATAAAAAAAATATTTTAATATTATATTAGAAAAAGGGGAATACAGCGAGAAAGAGAGGGAGGGAATTTTAGAGTTCACCGGAGAATAAAACTAAGGGTTACTGTCTACCATTCATTTTAATAATATTATTTAATTTTAAAAAAATTTAGCTTTTTTACATGAACATATAAAAAATAGTTGTTCAAAAAAAAATGTTATTTTAGCTATAAATATAATTATTGCGTTGGAGAAATAAAAAGTATATATAATTACTAAAAATAATTTTATCTCCTCAAATACCTACCGTGTGTGGAGTTGCTATTAGATAGGTAAACATGCATCGTTTAGCTAATATCCCAGTAAAAAAAAAAAGCAAAACTTATTTTTTAATATTTTTATTTTAAAAATATAAAAAATCCCTTTGAAACTATATATAAAAAAATTATTTTGTATTTTCTCTTTTACAATGATTTGTTCAGCCAAAACATTTTTATTTTATTTTATTTTATGATACAAACTTGACACAACTTTATTACGTGTGAACTTATAAAATCATCGGACAATTTACTACATGAAAGTTAAATAAATGAAATCATAAAAGGATCAATTGCTTCGGAACAACTCAAATCAATTAGTTTATCCACTCAGATCAAAGTAGGTATCCGAATCTTCTTTCACTAACATGAAGAACAGGAAAGTTAAATTTCCTTGTATGATCCAAACCCTAAGACGGACGGGGAAAACAATTGTTGATCTGTTTTTCTTCTTCTTTCGTTACTGTGCTTTATTCCATAAACAAGGCAAACTATCTAATCTCTAAAATCTAAATAAAATACAAACAAGAAAATCACATAAAAATAGAAAACATAAATAAATAAAAATTACATCGCCATACATATATGTTAATAATTAATTAATTAAACAAGCATCTCCACCTTACATTCCCTAATAACAATAAATCACAAAGGCAGAGTCTTTGATCCCTTTCTTTTATTTCTTCTCATATTCTAAGTAAAAATATACTGAGTTCAGGCCCTCCATTTCCTTCAGGATTCATCATATAAAACGCCTCTGAGTCACGGCTCCCTACAACTCGCTCAAACTTAGCCCTCATATACAGCAATTCACCTTCCCCTCCACCGCTCTTCCGCCCATCCTCCACCACTGGAATTACCCCAGCACCGACCGAAACACTCTGCACAGTTCCAAGCACGAACCAATCAGAGTATGTGCACCTCCGAGACACGGCGTATCCACACTTCCTTCCATTACAATACATAGACCATGTTGGTTCATTAAAGAGCTTCCCCGACCGGCCTGTCTGAACCTGAGAAGCACGAACCTTATCGCATTCCAGGGCGATCCTGACCAATCCTGATGACATTTCCTTAACTAACATTGCCGTAGAAATCGAAAGCTCGAGCAACAAGACCGGTTCAGAGCCAGGATCATCCTGGACTGCGAAACTGACATGACCATGGCGGTTCCCGAAGAGGGTTCCGGTGACTTTCCGGCCAAGAGAAGGGGTTATGGAGAGGTACTGGTTTGGGATTGATAGCCATTTACTGGTTTTGGGGATGATTATATTGGGGAAAGATATAATTTTGAGTATGGAGCGAAAGAAACAAGTGAATCTTGAATGGATTTTGGTATTATCATGGCGTTGTAAGGAGAGTACTGGAGAGTGATGATCTTCTTGTTCAGGGATCGATCTCATGTAGTTAGATGGGATTATTTTTCTTGTGCTTCTGCTACAGCTACTGCTTCTTTGAAGGGTAATCTGCTGGTGTTTCATGATTAATTAACTCTCAGTGTCACAGAGATAAGTAAAAAAGGAAAGAAAGAAAGGGAAAGGAGCCGGTATTTGAAGCCAGGGAGCTCGAAAAAGCTAGAATTGAAGAGAAGAGGAAGGATAGATTGATTGGCTTTGCTCTGCTCAGAGAGAGTTGGTAGAGGAGAGAGAGAGAGAAGTGCGAGATTGAGGGAGGAGACGAGAAATGGGAGAAGAAAGAGGCCGACAAGGTGATGATAGTGTTTGGAGGTGGCCAATATAAAGGGAGACTGTGGAGTTTTGCGGTGTGGTGATGATGATTTGTTACGTGTACTCAGTGTGTTTTTACATTTTCATATGTTTCCTTGCAAAGCATATTACGGCCCCTCATTCTCCAGCTGCTTTACACTATAGTCATTCATGCTCTCCACCTTCGTGTTTGGGCGGTATGTTAAATAATAATAATATAAATTATAAAATAATTTATTAATATGATATCATAATTTTATTAACTCAATAGTTACGAGTTTGTATTTTACTATCCTCATTTTATTTGATAAAAATTAAACATAATATACTATGAATTTTTGTACAAGTTATATTATATCATGGGATCTCACATAATAACTCAAACTTGTAAATAAAATGATTTTTTATTCTATTTAAACATCATCTTTACCATCAATTCAACAATCACACTCGTTTGATAGCTAAGTATCTTCCAACTCGAAGAAGATCTAATCTAATAGAGGATTGATTATATGTGTTTTTTGGGAGGAGGATACCTCATACTAATTTTCACATATTAATTCCTATAAATTCGAATCACATCTTATATTATTTGAATTGATAATGGAGTCAAAATTAATACTATAGATATACAAACAGTTATGATCAGGCCGAACGTGCCAGGATCTCAATGGGCAATCACTGCTAGGCGGAAGAGGCACTTGAGATTCGCCGTCTGCATCTGCGATGGGTGTATGCCTTACACTTCTAACTTTGATAAAAGGCAATGCGATATTGAATTGTTTTTAGAGCAGTATCATTTTCTTCCATGGCCCGTTAGCATTGAATAAATCAATATATAGGACCACTTTTTTTTTAATTCCTGTATGGGAGGGAGCATCATGCATTTAGATCCTGTTTGCATTGCATTTGAGAATTGCTTTTTGAAAAAAAATAAAAAAAATATTTTTTTATTATTTTTTATATAAATTATTTTGTTTAGTATTTTTATATCATTTTCATGTGTTAATGTTAAATATAATTATTTTTATAAAAAAATATTTTTGATGTATTTTTTAATTAAAAATATTTTTAAAAACAACTTTAATTATACCCCAAACATACATTAAGGGAGTGTTTGGAAGTGCGTTTAGAAAATACTTTTGAAAAAAAATTATTTTTATTTTATTTTTATTTTTTATTTTAAATTAAATAATAGTGATTTTAGATCATTTTGATTACTGATATCAAAAATAATTTTTAAAAATAAAAAAAAAATATCATTTTAATACATTATTAAATGAAAAACACAACATCAACCACACTCCCAAACAAATACTAAATATATCCAATTAGGATATTGTCGACTATTTAACTGAGACTGTAGTGAGTAGCTGAGTTGCTAGTTTTTTTCTGGCTTTTCTAAATTAAATTAGTCCATAAAAAAAGTATTTGTGAACAATTTCTAGATGAATTAGCTATATACTAGCTGGGTTGCCCGCACTACGTTGCGGGCATAGTGCGGGCAGAACAAATAATCTTCATAACTGTTGAGATTACAATATAATATTCTAATATATAAAATTTGATATTATGAAAAAGATCAACATCTTTTATTATAATAATATTAAATCAAAGTCTTAACTTCTTAAATCATCATCACCATCACTGTCAAAACAATAAACATAATGAAAAAAATAAAATAAATGAAAAAAACAATAAAAATTATTGACTCCCAAAAAAATTATTTGACCTGAAAATTTATAAAAAAATATTACACTACTTTGCGGGCTGAGTAAAAAGTTTGTATAACTATTAAAAGAATAAAAATTATCAAATTATCCCGAGAGAAAAAAAAAACCTAAAAAACATTAACAAAAGATTAAGTAATAGAAAAACATTAAATTATTATTATTATTATTATTATTATTATTATGCTAATAATGAAAAAAATAAAAGACTAAAAAAATCATAAAAACTTTAACAACATTAACAAAAGAGTAAGTAAGAGAAAAACATTAAATTATTATTATTATTATTATTATTATTATTATTATTATTATGCTAACAATGAAAAAAAAATAAAAGACTAAAAAAATCATAAAAACTTTAACAAAAGATCAAACAAAAAAATAAAGTAAAAATTATCAGGTAAAAAAAGTCATATGACGTACAAATAAAAAAGGAAAAAAAAACTAAAAGAAATAACAAAAAAAAATACAAATATCAATTTCCAAATGATCGTAGATATAAAATAAAATTTAAGAACTATTGTTTTTTTTAAAAAAAAATATACCAGCCCAACAAATAAGAAAATAAAAAAAATGAAAATGAAAACTAACCACAATTATATATATATATATGGACAAAAGTAAGGATTATTCTTGAAATTAAAAGAAATAAAGGGATTAAAATGAAAAATTAAAAGTAATAGGGCTGAAATGAACATTAAATATAAAGGGATTAAAATCCAAAATTAAAAGTATAAGGGCTGAAATGAAACATTTGAAGTCTTAAAATATAAGAATATTATTACTATTACAACTAAAACAATAAAAATTATTAAATTATTATAATGAAAAAATAAAAAACATAAAAAAAGAAAGCAAGAAAAAAAATAATATTATTATTCTTATTAAGTTAATAATTGGAAAAAATTCAATAAAAAAATGTCAAAAAAAACATAAGTGAAAAAAAAAACGAAATAAATAAAAAAAATCAAAATCAATAAAAAAAAAAAAAACAATCAAAAAAAAAAAAAAACATAAGTGAAAAAAGAAAAAAAAAACGTCAAAATCCATAAAAAAAAACAATCAAAATGAAAAAAAAAAGTGAAAAAAAAAGAGGAAAATGAAAAAAAAAAAACGCTAGCGCTGGCAGGGTCCGAACCCCTGCCCAGCGCCTCCTCTCCCCCCACATGGCCATGTGTTTGCCAATAAGCTACATGATTGTTATTGTTTCTTTGTGTGAAAAACTATATAAATAGTATATGTATTGTTCAAAAACGAAAAAAAAAAAAACACTATTGAAATCCACAGTGTTTTCACTCACATGCTACAGTGATTTCCCCAACTCTTTTAGTTTATTGTATAATATAGTCGTCTATGCTTGAAAATCGACGCATATAATTTTGCTCGCGTTGAAGAAAACATTCAAATCATAATAATCAAATATTAAATTAGAAAACTTTTTTTTTTCTGGGATCTCTCCTTTCTTACCAGCCAAATCACTGAAACGAAAGTACACAAGGAAGGAGATTTGAAACCCTTCACACGTGGTGGGAGCTAAGACCTTTTGTTTTCAACTTTATTTTTCTCGAGATTCTGTCAAGGACAGCACTATAAATCATATATGAACAAACAGGCCCTTAAATATTTACAATATTTTTTAATTACCCATGAAAATAATTATAATATATATATATATAATTCGTACTAACGTGCATGTAAATGACCTGCATAGATCACAGCCATGAATTTCGACAAGTCCATGTATAAAAATAGAGAGAGAGAAGGAGAGGTGGCAAATGGGTGACGGGGATGATGATGAAGGTCGATACAAAATTATGTTTGTGATAGGCCACTTTGTCCCCATTCATTTGGAAAGCCACTTAGAAGCTGTTTGTCACGGCGTTTCACCAGCCGTGCCGCAATTTTTGTTTTTTTTTTTTATTTTAAATAAATATGTTTTAGTGTTTTTAGACTATTTTGATGTGTTGATGTCAAAAATAATTTTTTTTTAAAAAAAATATCATTTTGATATATTTCGGCACGAAAAACACTTTAAAAAGCTACCGCAACAGTTCTCCCAAACAGGTAATAAACTATGTATAATTCGTATTTCCTCCTTTTTTTTTTCTTTTTTTTGGAATCTCGTGTACAAAACACGCATCAACACGGCTTTATATGCTACATGATTAATTATTTTATTCTTATTTAACAAATAAAAAACATTTTAGACGGTTCCAGCCTTTTCCATGGGTGCCCTAAAATCAATGGCGATTTTGTGCATGCCACTTGGCCAATATTAGCACCAGTAGCTGAAATTTCTTTCCTTGTGACAATGCATGCATAACATGTCACCTTCAATTTCACATCAACATCACCATTAATTAATTAATTAATTAATTAATTAATTATAGAAGGGACGGGGAGTCTAGGGTTGGTTTTCAACATAAGGAATCACATATCTTACTTTAATAAATTATGGTTTGGATTTTATTAATTAACCAGCAAAATATAAAGTTAAAGATTATTTAGGGTATTTTTTTAATGGATTATTTTGTGATTACTCTAATTAAGAATGCATGGAGATATAGACATCAACATGTCTTTTTAATAACTTTTTTTTATTAACATGAGTGTCCAAGTCAGTTTATGCATACCTCGACTAATCTTATGGATCCTGAAATTAATGACCATGTAAGTTTTAGTGACCATCATATAAGTAACCACAGAGTTCGAACCTGAGATCATAAAAGAAACTAACCTCTTAATCTCAAGCTTGTACAACTATGTCATCTTTAATAACTCTCTTTTCATAGCTATGTTACTAGCTATTAGTGACTACATAATTGTGCAGTCGAGGAACACTCGTATTTTGGAAAATAGAGGGATATATATATATATTTTTAAGAAAATAACTTCATTATAGTAAACAAAGTACAAATATGTTACTGTTTGAAGAAATTATAATCTGCTTCAATTTAAGTTATAAGATGATAAATATATAATATATTCTCAAGATAATCCTTGCTAAACTGGTGCACTTAATTTTAATTAGTTTTAACAAGAAACTAGCTTACTTAGAATTTAAACTTCATTTTATATTTATATTCTTGGTTCAGATATAATAATATATTTTTTAAATATTTTTCTGGGCAGTAATAAGCTCATTCAATGATTTAGATGATAAAAAAAAAATCATTTTGAATTGCTAAATCCTGGCTTCTTATATAAGAACTAAATGATTTAAGAACGCATTTTCTATATTGACATGATGTTATTGTTTGAGAATGTGGTTGCGGTTATTTTTGAAATTGTTTTTCGTTAAAAAATACATTAAAATTATATTTTTTTTATTTTTTAAAAATCATTTTTGACATCAGCACATCAAAATAATCTAAAAACACCAAATTTTATTAATTTAAACTTAAAAATAAAAATAAAAAAATTTTCAATTTTTTAAAAAATACATTCAAAAAGCACTCTCAAACACCCCAGATGTATCCAGTAAAATAACAATAATAGCAATGCTAATTTTATAGATAGATTCTTCTGGAATTCCGTTGAATAGGTGGACTTCACTTGTTGTTGACCTCATAAATCAATCGTTGAAAACTCATCAGTGAGATCGGAAAAAGATTAGGATTATTCATATAGCAATTTATAACTGTCCCCGGACAATGGCTGTTACCTTTGAAAATCTAGTTAAAACTGATATACCAAGAACATCTGTCTGTGACTCAAAATTTACTCTAAAATTTCATCAACTAAACTATTAAAAACCCTCCAATTATAAGAGGATCTGTGCCATGCTTCATCACCCTGAAGCCACCTGACTTCCTGAATCATTGGAGACAGATTCAATCTTGGCAGCTTTCCTCTTGTGAAAAACATCAGATGACAACCTGAGAAAACAGAGAAAAAGTACGAGACTCTTGTAAGAAAAAAAGGATTCATTTGCATCATGCGAGGAAGCAGGATTTCCAGCCAGGAATGAATTATATATGTGCATCTTGAAGCTTGTTAATTGCCTCTTGAACCTACAATCTTTGGCATGTCCAACGTTCTCCATTTAACTGGATCTCAAAATAGCCAAGTTTTCGTGTGTTCTGTTTTTCTGCAACTTAACAATTATAGGATGATAGAAAACTAGGAGGTTTCTTTAAGCATGGATTGCAGGGAACTAAACTCAAGCGTGTGTAAATATGTTACATACCCCAAGCGCAATGAAGTGTCTGAAAGATCATCTTCTTCCTGTGGTTTGCGATTGCTGTCAGGTTTCGAGCTTGCTACGGAAAATCTCCTGTCCAAAGGACTTAATTCCAGGAAAGCTGACTTCGGCCGGGATCCTCGTTTGAGTTCCTCAATCTGTGTACATTTGGACACAAAAGAAACAGTCAATCAATCATGAACTCTGAAAGTTGAAATTTTTTTATCGAAACTGCACATGATCGAACCTGTCTACGCATACATTCGTTCTCTAGAGTGGCCTTTTGCTCCTGAAAATAAAAGCAGGAAAAATATTGGTATAAAAAACACTTAGATGGAAAGGGAAATGTACTTTGACAAGATACTTACCTGCATTTTCGATTTCTTAAGCTGATCCATCAGCATTTGTTCCTGCAACAATTAACAGTGAGTTGCAAGATAAGATTCGGCCAAATTCTCAGCAGGAAAAGATCAAATGAAAGAGAAGCTGCTCATTTTAAAATCTGTTTACCTTCCTGTTCTTAACAGACAAAAGGCC
Source organism: Salix purpurea (assembly GCA_027405865.1). Taxonomy (NCBI): domain Eukaryota; kingdom Viridiplantae; phylum Streptophyta; class Magnoliopsida; order Malpighiales; family Salicaceae; genus Salix; species Salix purpurea. The sequence goes on along the minus strand of JAOWLH010000021.1, from coordinate 2,517,954 downwards.
TGCACTTAATTGATGCTCTAGGTGCTGCAGATCCTTGAAACTCAAGCCATCAAGCTGTTGGCCCATCATCTGCCTGCAAAAATCACAAGGGCAGCATCAAAAATAGAATTCTCGATTCTGCAGGAAAATTTAGCCTGGAATTGAGATCAATTCATGACGACTTACAAGCATGTCAGCCGTAACTTTGAGAGTTCATCTTTCACCGCATTAACCTCTGCACTATTTGGATGCTGTTTTCACAAAGATTTTGAGTGCTTATTTGATATAATTTGGATATAAACTGACAATAAGATATTGTTTTGAACAATTGCATACCTCTGCGCCATGATCATCAGAAGGACGATCATTATAATCCAAATCCAGGCCACTGTCATATTTTGAAAGTGTGTGCTCCATGCTGCAATTCAAGAATTGGAAGAGACAGTGATGAGAATTCAATTGCTCTTCCTTGCTATTCAACGCATGCATTACTGAAAAATCTCTATATTAGTACGGTTAAGAACTATCTCACCTAAAAATTTAAGATTTTAATTGACGCTCTAGAATATAATTTATTATTTTTTAACACACTCTCAAGTGAAAGTTCTTTGAGCTTGAAACTTGTACACAGACCTACATTACCTTGTGTTTGATTTTTATCAAATAGAATGAGGTGGTGAAACTGAAATTCATAATTATTGGGTCAACAAGATTTTGATACCATGTTAAAGAATTATTTAATTAAAATTTTAAAATTTTAATTAAAATTTCATAATATAATTTATATTATTCTTTACCATTATAAATTCACAGTGTTAAAATATGTGTGCTGTATAGGAAAGAGGGCTCTCATGAACCAGTTCTAGGCTTCTAAAATATGGCCCAAAAATACCAACCATCTAGCCAACTCTAGCCCAAAACCAATGGCACATTGAACAACTTGAAATTTTCTTTGCAACTTTAAAAATAGGAATAACTTGGAATTTTTCTTTATGACCTCTATTTTTACCCTGACAAGTACTATTCCTTTTCTCGATCACCTTTCCATACAGCTTTACTATCCAAGAAAAGAGATGAACAGAGAGAGAGAAAAACCCAAAGTAACTTTTCAAGTTGCTAATTTTCTAGGGTTTGTGCTACTATCCTGTTTGAACGGCCTCGATTTATCTATATCCTCGAAACCATCCCCTTCATCTCTGATGGGGCCTTTACTTTTGAATTTATGTTTTTTTAATTTTGTATTCAGTGGCCCATTGACTTGTTCTGCCCTCTAAGTCACGGGTCACTTGGACAAGAGTTGACCAAGACCTAGCCATCAGAAATTCAAAAACACAGCAGCTGCCATGGATGAACAGGAGATCAAGAACAACAAAGAAAGAGAGAAAGGGGGGGAGAAAACCCTTTACACGATATCAAATCTTGACTCTGTTAAAGCAACTAAAACGATTTTAGATTCAGATCACATGATAATTCCATATATATATATATATATATATGAAGGATAACATACCTCGTGCTTGAGAATTCATAAAGCTTTCCTGTGCTGGAGAAGATTATCACAGCAACCTCAGCATCACACAAAACTGACAACTCTCTAGCTTTCTTCAGCAACCCATTCCTGCGTTTGGAGAAGGTGACCTGCCTGCTATTCAAGTTTTCTATCCTCTTTATCTCAATTTTCCCTCTCCCCATCCTTTTCCTCTCTTCAGTCATGTATGCTGATGGTCTCTCCTCGTCTCCTCTAACCCAAACCTCTCTGCAACCACCAAGAACATGAAACGAGAGATGTGTGCTCGAATATATAAAGAGAAGAAGAAGAAGAAGAAGAAGAAACCAAATCTTGATTTATAATAGCTATGTTGCGATAAGGATTGTGAAGGACTAACGAAGGAAAGTGTGACCAGAATTAGTATACTCGTAGGAAAGGTGACAGATAGGATACTATATGTAGCAATTATCCAATTTTGGTTAACTTTAATTACTTATGAGATGGTTTTTTACCTCTTTTAGAATTTTTGGTAAATGGGTGTATGATGCCAACATGGAAACCCTAAAAAATGAAAATCAGTGGACCAATGTGATTAATATCTCTAATATTGTAAAATGGAACGGTTATTTTAAGAAGATAAAAGACAAGAAAAATTGGTTCAATGAATAATATTGGATCTTACTATATATAGGAAATCTTTATAGGGTAGGTTTTCATATCACTTTTTTGGTTTCTCTGCTGGATTTACATGGGATGTTGTCCTAAGTCCTAACCTGTTTTTTTTTTTTTTGCAAGGATTGTGTTCTACTCTATTATTTTGGGTTTAAATGGAAGGGTTTTTTTCATATATATATTTGAGGCACTTTACTTTCCTATAATCTCGATAAATTAATAATTTTAATTGAATAATAATTTTATTTTATCTAATTTAAATTTAAATATTATATCGATTTATTAAGAAATATATTAATTACACTGTGATTTAAAAAAAATGCAATAGAGTCACTAACCGTTTGGCTGGAAAGAAAAATGTTCCTTTATTGGTTTTGATGTGAAATTTGAATTGAGGTGGTTTGTGCATTGGAACTCTAGATATCATTGCATCTAACAAGTGGCACATTTCTATTGGCTCACAAATAAAATAAATCTTTTTTAATCATAATACTAATTGATTAATCGAAAGAAAAATAGTGAATTTTTTTTTCAGTGAAAAAAATAGAAGAAAGAAAAATTAACGTTCAAGATGTCATAATGAATTACTATTTTTTAGTTTACATGGAAATATATTTTTTAATTAATTACAATATTTTTTTATTATAAATACTTTTTGAGTTTTTTTTCTAGCGTGGCGGTGAGAAAATAAAAGTTCTTGATAATGACATTTTTTATGCTGGCATTTCATTTTACCTTGTGAACTAGATAAAAAAAATAAAATTATTATAGTTTGAAATAAGATGATTTTATTAATTATTAAAAAGTATTATTCATTTAGTTTTGTGGGCAACAGTGAAGTGGGAAGCATTCAGTGCAAGGGTGGAGTTTGTTAAAAGATTCTAAGTTTAGGGCTAAAAGTGTAAATTACTGAAGGGGTAGGGGGGGGAATATATTCCTCGAGGGGGTGGGGCCTTGCCAACCTTCCTCGTTCTGCCACCAGTTCAATGTGATGACATCTAGAGTAATGACACGTGTCGCGCAAATTATTTTAATTCAAATCTTACTTCCCGATTGAATTTCTGGAACCAGTAAGTTTGATTTGTCAAAACTACAATACCTCGGGGACTAATACCTGTTTAGGAATGTAGTTAATAATATTTTTGAAGAAAAAAAATTATTAAGAAATATTCTAAAATAATATATTTTTATTTTTAAAAAAATATATTTTTGATATTAGCACATGAAAATGATCTGAAAATATTCAAAAAAAACTTAATTTAAAATAAAAAAATAAAATAAATATTTTTTCATTTATTTTTTTTTAAAAAAAAAAAACAGTGTCAAACGATACCTAAAAATGTCATTAAATATATTATTTTGCTATATTTTGGGAAATGTACTTCTAGAAGGCTAAATTCCTAAATTGGCACATATGGTAGGATTAGGGTACCGTGGAAAAATACATTATAGTCTTGTCATGACTTTATAATATCAACCAAAATGTATTGTAAAGTATATAAATAAAGTAGGTTTTCTTTTTGAAGAAATTTAAGATTAAATTTTCTTTTCCATTCTCACTAAATTGTATATTATTATTATTATTATTATTATTATTATTATTGATAATAACTGCAAATTTCATCAATGAAGCAATCAAACATCCAAGATTAGCCTTGATGAAAATAACAAAATAAGCAATCCATTTGGAAACGATCGTTTGCTTATGATGGAAACATCAACCTGCCTTTTCTTTTTTAAACAATGTATACATTATTTTAATATATGATGCGGCTATAGATGCTATTTGGAATAATATTTTAAACAGTGTTTCTTGAAAAAATTAAATTTTTTATTCTAAAAATTATAAAAAAAAAAAGCAAAATACACATTATTTTAATTTATATCCGAGCAAAAAAATATTTTAAAAATAAATTATTATCATATTTCCAAACATTCATCCTCGTTTATTGTCAAAGTCTCAAAGAATGTGCAATAAATTATCTATCTTTTCATATTTTTCTTTACAAAAAAAGGGATTTATAGTGTTATAAAATTTGTAGAAAACACTCCAAATATGATATTGAATTGGTGGAATGAATTTTCCAGGAGTTAGTGTTTTTATTTTTTATAATTACAAATAGATTAATGTAAAAAAATATTTGAAGAAGTTATTTTGTATTTTATTTAAAATGAAAAGAGGAAGTTTAAAGAAGAAAACAATTAAAATTATATATATATATATATATATATATATATATATATATATATATATATATATATATAAGGTAATTTACAGCCAACCAACACGTCCAAAAAAAGTCCCGTTGCTTTTTTAAGGATATATTAGGTAATTTAGCCTGCATTTTGCTGAATATCAAACTATTTTTTAATATAAAAACCAAAATACGCTGCTAATATGTTTTTTTATTTACAAGTAAAACTTACATTTAAATTTAAAGTTTAATTTTTAAATTAAAGATTTAATTTACATTAAGTATTTTAAAAACAATATCAAAACAATAAAAAAAATCATTGAAGCCAATTTAAATCAACCTTAAAGTCACGAGTCACGACTTGAGTGATGAGTCATGCACCTGACTAGGATTAACATTGTTTTTTTCTAAAATAATATTTATTTATTTAGTTAATCAGTAAAATACACATAATAAGAAAGCAACCAAATGATTGTTTTTTATAATAAATATTATATTAAAAAAAAATTGGAATGATTTTTGAAAAACTTCTTTACATATTGACATGGCAATTTGTATTTTTTTTTCATGCAAAACAAAATGTTTAATGCCTCTATAAAAGCTTTCTTGCATGATAGGTACTAGATTGGTTGTTTGTAAATAATTTTCTTATTTTTATTATCTCATAACATTTTATAGTATAAAATGTCTAACAAAATAGATGCAAGAAGAGGAAGGGCTGGTATTTGATGATGTGTTTACAATTTAATATGCATAAAAATGAAGTTTTTGTTTTAGTTTTTGAATAAATCATGATCACATATTCACATAAATGTTTTCTTTTTTAAATTCAAGAAGTTGATGGTTGATAATAGAATATCAATCATTTTTTTGGATTTAAGAAAATCCTGATGATAAAATCAATTATTGTTAATAGAAAATTACAATAAGAGAATGATTTTTAAATTCTTAAAAAAAATACTCTTTTTCCTTAAGAACATTTAAAAAAAAAATGCTTAGTAAAGATAAAAGTATCCATAGAGAATTGAAAAAATCTCTTCCCTTGCCTAATCAATTTAGAGACTATATATAGCTTGTGAACTTTATCATGTTAATTGAATTGAGGGGTTGAAATGTTTTTTTCTCTTAGTAATTTAAAAAAAGAAGATAAATATTTATTAAACAATATCAATAAAGGACAAATACCCTTTACACAATATTAATGTTGATAGAATCATGGAAGGTCTTCGGAGACTTTTATATACTTAGAGATATAAAAAGATGATCATTCTTGACTTTTAACATTTCATATTAAAAGATGTGAGAATAAGTAAATAAATTTATGCGATCCAGTATGAACCTAAAATATCATCTCCTCCATATGTATCGGGTCTAGAAAAATTATAAAATCCAAAGGAAATAGGTAAGATACCTTGATAGGCTTATAACACTTGGATTTAATATGTAGTTGAACCTAATGATATTAAGTCTGACATCTCGCTATACTCATATGCATTTGGATTTAGTGCATCATGTTAGTTACTCATTGTAATTTATTTTTAAAAACACAATAATAAAAAATAAATATTAATGATATAAATATTTTTATCTAGGATTTTTCTTTTTGTATCTCTTTATTTTAAAAATAAATAATATGATGCAACTAATTATTCAACTACAATCACCTTTGTTGTAAACAAAAACAACTCTTCAATGGAGGCAAGATAAAAAAAAAAAATCATTTTAACATCATATCTCCCATGATCCATAACCTTTAAATTTATGGCGTGGTTACAAAGCTTTGAATTAATTTTTGAAATAATTCCTAAAAATAAAACATTTAAATCAATCAAATGATAATGCAAATTAGGAAACCAATCACATCATCATGCACCAGATCTCCAATTTTACCTTCACATAAAGTAGCAAATCCCTAAGCTTTGGCTACAAAATTTAAAACAGCTAATTATCCCACGGCACGCGCATTTAAGGCATGTGTTCTACACGCCTTCATAATCCATTAAGCGTGCACTTCACTCTCCACAACATGACTTTGAACCGTAGATCTGTCAATATGAAGCGTTCGATTTGATTACCTTCTTAATGGGATCAACGGTCTAGATCCTTGCACGTTGCTCCCTCCACAGATTTGAATTCAAAAGAACCACCAGTTAACGTTACGATTTCACAGCCCTAGGTTCCGATCCGAACCTAACTCCAAACAAGACTAAACAAAAAGAAGCAGAATTTTGCTTACTTTCTCATTTCCAAGAGAGTAAGAACCAAACTTTGATAGCATTCTCTGATCCTCTCTCTCTAAATTTCTCCCTCGTTCTCTCTCCTCACTTCTTGATTCTTTTAAGGTTTGTTTCTAAGCAGAGAAAGGCACCCAAAAAGTGAAACAAGCAGGTGCTTCTTGAACATCAATGCCTGTTTCATTGGTTACTGTTTTTTTTTTTTTTTGAAGATGAATGTAACATAGATTTTTGTTGTTTAAATGTGGGGTTTTGGTTTTCTAATCATTGCAGTTTGTCTTGATTGTTTTCTATAAGGAACAAGAAGGGTCTTTTTGTTGATGTTAATGGAGGATTCTTCAGGAACTGAATTATATGATATATTGGCTTCAAGAAAAGCTGAAGAAGCAGGTTTGACTATCGTTTACTATCTCTTTCTTGTTTCTACTTTACCAATTTGTTTGGTTTCTGAGAAAAGATAGTGTTTATGATTTCTAGTTTCTATTTTTAGACAAGAAACTAGCTTCTATTATAGTAAAAATCAAATCTTTAACATTTTAGTTTTTGAAGATTATGGTGCTAATCTTTAATGTTATTGATTTTGTTTGCAGCATGGAGAAGATATCAAGCGACTTCATGGCTTGAAAATCTCGTGGGTCCAATAGGCATATCAAACAATCCATCAGAGAAAGAGTTCATTTCTCGCTTGAGAAATGGCTTGGTTCTTTGCAATGCTATCAATAAAGTTCATCCAGGGGCAGTGCCTAAGGTACTTTCACTGCTAGTTCTGGTCCAGGAAAAGTTGGTTAAAAGTCCCAACGAAATGTGAAAATAGTCTCTTTAAGAATGCTTTTTTTTTTCTCTTCGTTTTGACCATAGGGCTTGTTCTAGATTTCTAGTGATTTCAGTGTTTTAATTGTTTGATTTGAAAATTATATCAAGGTGGTGGAGATTCATGCGCCTTTACAACCATTAACCCGAGAATCCCAGCCATTACCAGCCTATCAGTATTTTGAGAATGTGAAGAATTTTCTGGTGGCTGTTGAAGAGTTGAGGCTGCCTGCCTTCGAAGCTTCTGATCTTGAAAGGGTAAATTTGGCTTTATTTAGGTGCCTGATTGCATAAGCATTTGCAAATGTATTTATTTATGAATGTCAGCACCAACAATTGACTAATGAGTTTTCTGATTTAATCTTGAAAGGATTATCTGGAGGCAGGGTCGGGGACTAATGTGGTTGATTGCATCTTAGCTCTCAAATCATACCATGAGTACAAGCAGATGAACCCTAATGGATTCTATAAGCCTGCTAGATCTCCCATGGTTATTCATTCTGCTACCAGGAACAATTCTCAACCCATCTCATCAGACTCTTGTAGGCGTTTGGACATGTCTGCGGCCTGTGAAAAAGAGCCACCATCAAATTCACAATTGAAGAAAATTGAAGGTATTAGCTCCCTCTCTTTCCCTGCACAAGTTTTTTAGTTGTTGTAAGAAATGAAACAAGATATCTCATGGTGTTATATCACTTGAATACAAACACCTACTATACAGAAACTGCCAGTCATAGAAAGTACTATGATGTGATGTATTGGATTTTGCAGATTTAATTGCCAAAAAACTTGCTGAGCATATGGCTGATACCAAGGAAAACATGGATAGCAATTTTCTCATGTCCCTCCGTCCTGGAAACAACATGGTAGTGATCATCTGTATGAAGTATGAAATTTACTGTTATATAGCGCATATTGTTCTTATCAATGTTTTTCTAATACTACAGGATCCAATGAAGTTGTTCAGTGATATCCTGTCAAGCTGTTTAGGTGATAAGTTTCAAAACAAGTTCCCAGAGGTTAGTTTATTTAAATCAATAAAATCCTCTACGGTTGCTCTCTGCATAGAAAAAATCTCCTAGTAAAAAAACACCCCTGATTTGAGGATATTCACTGTTTAATAGTTAGCCAGGAGCATCTGAGTTATAAGGATATAAACATCATCTCACCACCATTTCAAATCGCGTGTTGAAATGGATTTCTTTTGGTTACAAGATAGTAGTGCTTACACGTTTCTTGTCGAAATCTTTCTTCTTTATCCTGTTTTCTTATATGAAGCTATTATGAACATGGTCTACATCTTCTTGTCCAAACAGTTGAAATCAACAGTTAAAGGTGGTAGCTCACCTGCTCATTCATCAATAAAACGTGAAGAGGATTCGTCTGGACCAGGAGATTCCAAGGTGAGAATTTTTATAGTTTATTACAAATGTAGTCGATAGATGAGCATGTAGAAAGCTGTGATTATGTTTACGTTCCATCAGCTTCCTTAATATTTTTTCCCTTTCTCCTCTGGCCATGGAATATACAATTTGTAGATATTAAATATGTGTCATCGTTGCTGCTCTATACATGTGTGGCTATCATCTTCGACCTGTTGATTCTCACAGTAAAAGAAAAGAACTGATTTGCTGTTAGCACGTTGATTATTATTATTTTTTTACGTATTTTTTCTAATTGGACTTGCAATTACCTTACCTTGATGAAATTACATCTCTTTTCTTCGTTCTTGTTTTAAACCATTAGACTCATGTTTTACAGTGTTTCCAAGCTTGCTTAAGAAAGGGCAACTGCAACCACAGACAATTAATTCAGATGCAAGGAAAAGAACTTCTGGTTAGTACCTATTTGTTATTGTCCTCTCCTCCGTGGATTGAAAGGCTGCAGTTCAGCAGTAATTGTTTTGTTTTAGACTCGACTCTACAAATATTTGCACCATTCATCTCAGTTGTCTTTGCTTGAACTTGGAAATAAGAAAATGTGTGCATGCTTAAGTTCTGGCAAGTCTGTCTTTTGACATGTAAAAGGCTATTACTCAAAATCATTTATCATTTATCATTTATGAAAAGTTGGTCTAATTTAGGACAGATGGGAAGAAACAAAACGGCCTCAGTCTCATTCATCAAACTGACAATTTGCTTAGACTTTAGAGGATTAGACCGTTTCTGAATTCTTTTGGTCCTTTTTTTTTTCAGGATATAAAGGCCTTGTTGACATTGACAAAAAGGGAGTTCCAGGGCTTACAGTCACAACTGCAGACAGATTTGAGAGAACTCGGTATATTACTTTAATAAATAACTTAATTGTACGAGAACAACCAAGCATAACTTTGACAGAATCACCATCCCTTTCTCAATGTGTATAATTAAGTATCTTCACTGCTACGATTAATCCAACCTGTCTTAGATTTCTGTTCTTCAGACTCAACTCCACTATTACTTGTGATAGATATCTTGGAAGCTCCATAAGATATTGGCTTGGTTTTCCTTCCACTGGCAACTTTATTAAGATACTTAAAAGCTATTTTGCTAGCGTATCCCACGAGATACTCTAACGAGCTCAGCTTGTTGACAATCTCATAAATTAGATGTCAATTATCATTTATTTGTTTTTGCAAATACCAGTCTTTAGACACATCAATATCATTCACATTTGTACAAAAAAAATTGCAAGCTAAATGCTATTGTAATTTCTGCGGATCAGGAATTCAAGTACAAGAGATGTCTACTGCAGCTCTTGGATACCATAGGGTATTGAAAGAGAACAGGAAGTTGTACAACATGGTTCAGGATTTGAAAGGTTAGCTTGCTTATATGAAACATGATTTTACATTCTTTAAAATGTTAATTTTTAATGAGCCACTGATTTTCAATATCCTGATCTGTTCCAATTACTATTTCCCACAGGAAATATCCGAGTTTATTGCAGAATTAGGCCTGCTTTCGGTGATGTAACAAGCAATGTTTTCGACTATATTGGAGATGACGGTTCGCTAGTGATTTTGGATCCACTAAAGCCCCATAAGGATGGAAAGAAAGTTTTTCAATTTAACCGGGTGTTTGGACCTACTGCCACTCAAGGTACTATAATCTAATAGTAACTTTTTTACTGTGCAGCTTATGTACTGATGATTTTGCATATTGACTCTTGATTTCCAGATGAGGTATTTATGGACACTCAACCACTGATCAGGTCGGTGATGGATGGTTATAATGTATGCATTTTCGCTTATGGTCAAACTGGATCTGGAAAAACATATACCATGGTAAGTTATTCTAATCTTAGTTCGCTTTAGTCTATTCCCTTTTGATAAACATACAATTCTTCTGTTAACATGTTAGCTATCTACACCATAATTCTCCCAGCTGATATATATATATATTGTGGTAACAGAGTGGTCCGTCAGGCCGGTCAACCAAGGATATGGGGATCAATTACCTAGCTTTGAGTGATCTCTTCCAGATGTCTAATGAAAGGAAAGACATTGTAAATTACAGCATTCAAGTTCAAATGGTTGAAATTTACAATGAACAAGTACGAGACCTTCTTGCAGAAGATTCAACAGCTACCAAATATCCTTTGAATTATTATTATTATTTGAAAATCATAAAAATAGCACAAAATAAGCTTTTCATACTAACCATGCATATGTAACAAGCTTTGTATTCTTAACCATGCACAAATTAGAGATTCGAAGTTGTACTGGTGATGATGGCTTGAGCCTTCCGGATGCTAAAATGCATTCTGTGAAGTCCACTGCAGATGTTCTTAATCTGATGAAACTCGGTGAAGTGAATCGTGTTGTCAGTTCCACTGCCATCAACAACCGAAGCAGTCGTTCCCATAGGTCAGTTTTCTGGTTGATTTATACAAACTAGGATGAAATTTGAAACTATGCAAGTATCTGTTTCATTTTACTGATAGGGCGGGTTTAACATGTTGCTGCAGTATCCTGACAGTTCATGTACATGGTAAAGATGTATCTGGAAGCACCCTTCACAGTTGCCTCCATTTGGTAGACCTTGCAGGAAGTGAAAGAGTGGATAAATCAGAAGTTACGGGAGATAGGCTCAAAGAGGCACAGTACATTAATAAGTCTCTCTCCTGTCTAGGAGATGTAATCACGGCCTTGGCTCAAAAGAATTCTCATATTCCTTACAGAAACAGCAAACTCACGCTTCTACTACAAGATTCCTTAGGTAGTGATGTGCAAATACGACAAATGAAGTTGTTTCTCAAAAATTCCAGCTTCTCTATATCATTTTCTCTGATTTGGTACTGATTCCTGTCATATACTGACTTCTTACTTCAGGTGGACACGCTAAAACGTTAATGTTTGCCCATTTAAGTCCAGAAGGAGATTCTTTTGGTGAAACCATCAGTACTCTGAAGTTTGCTCAGAGGGTATCAACTATTGAACTTGGTGCTGTTCGTGCAAACAAAGAGAGCAGTGAGGTTATGAAACTCAAGGACCAGGTAAATCTGAATTTTATTTGTCTGGATTTCAGAATCTGTTTTGTGTCCAATTTTCCAAGTCCTGAAAACATGGGATAGTAAGTCGCATATACTTGGTCAATATACTTGTTGCATCAGTTGCCTGTTTCTCACAAGATTATCCAAAATGTAAAACATTTCATCATACTGTTGGCTTCTTTCCTCACATATTGAAGCTGTGCTGTTTTATTTTCTTTCTTCCTCTTCTTCGAATTGAGGCTACTATAGTTTACGGACTAGAATTGCACCCTTTGAGAGCTATTGCTGATCATGGTCCTTTTCTATTCTCTTTTGTTATCAAATCAAATGGATGTAAATTCTAGTCAAGAATATCAGGTTACATAACCGTTTCAACACGGACAACTTTCAGGTTGAGAACCTCAAGAAAGCAATGGCCGGAAAGGAAGGGAAAAATGTGCAGTCTAATAAAATGAAGGACCCAAGATCTCCATGTGAGATGCCGAAAGTGATGCCTGAGCGAACTCCTCCACGTGCACGGAGGCTGAGTATTGAGAATGGCAGCAGCAGGAAGTCTGAGAAAATCACGATTACCGAAGATAGAAAGGCATCAAAAACCCCTTCTGTACCAACCCGTTCCAAAAGATTAAGCTTGGAAGGACCAAAGCATGACAATAAAGAACATTTTCAGACAAAAGTAGCAGCAGATGATGTAAGCAGGCCCCTACGTTTTGACTCGGTAACACTGCAGAAACATGGTTTTGTTCAGGATGCAGAGGCAGTGTCAAAACCATTTGGGCATTCTGCTGGTGGCAGCTCCACCGTGGAAGTCTATCGCCTCAATAGTACTCGAAGTCCTACTAGCTTGTATCAGAAGAGAATGGTCAAAACAGATAATAGTAGGACGCAAATTCCAAGTCTTCAGCTACCAACAACACCAGAGCCGCTGGTAATTTCCAGAAATGCAGAGGCGGTTTCAAAACCATTTGGGCATTCTGCTAGTGGCAGCTCCAACGTGGAAGTTTATCGCCTCAATAGTACTCGAAGTCCTGCTAGTTTGTATCAGAATAGAATGGTCAAGACAGATATTAGTAGGACGCAAATTCCAAGTCTTCAGCTACCAGTAACTCCAGAACCTCAAGTAATTTCCAGAAATGAGGTTAAGATTCTGATGCAGGCTGAACTTGGCGTCTCTACAGATTCCCAGGCAACCAATCTTGTTCGAAGCACTCACGGAAAAGGTTCTCAAATAAGGAAGTCCCTTCGTACGATTGGAAAACTGATTAACGGCTCTGATAAGAGGTGTGTACTTAACAAGATTGGTTGATACACCAGAGTTAGGAAGTGAGATTTTCCTTACAACAACTAACATATTGTCTCAAATTACAGGAACCAGCAGATTTCAAAGGAAGAATTCTCGCCCATCATTGGCATGTGCAATGACACTGATCTGAAGACACCACCAACAGCCAATGCCAGGACACTAAGAAGGCAATCGCTCACAGGTGTTCAAACATCAACATCTCGCAGATCTTCTCTTGGAGGAAAGCCTATTGAACCTGGCAAGTATAACCTCCTCGTTCTTTATTTGCTCAATTTCACTGAAAGTAATCCATATAATAAGAGAAGGACCTCATTTCATGTAATGATCCGTTTTGACGATGCAGATGACTCTAGAAGGAATGCCAAGACGCCCCCTCCGGTCCATCCCTCGACAAAGTCGACAAAACGATGGCTTTAGGTCAACACGTCTGATTGACATAACTCTAGAAGGAATGCCAGGATGCTACTGACACTGATGGTTCTTCCGGTAATGACAAAGCAATGGCTGTTCTATCAAGCTAGTTGAAGAAGACAACAACGATGCTTCGGCTCGAAGCACACTGCCATCTCAAGTTTTGCTGATACACTGACTGTCAGGGTTACATGTACATGCCAACAGAAAATGCCAGGGGGACCGTCGTGTTGCCTGGTATTCATAATTTAAACACTTGATCTCAAAGCCTAGTTTTTCCCCACCTCAATTTTTCACCCCTTTTTGCGTCTACATTTTATTGTGTGATTCCAGTTTGAGAATTATTAAGAAGGGCTCACTTTCATGCTGCTTCTCTCTCTGAAGAATTCAAACCGCTGTTTGATTGGTATCTATCAGAGTTAAGAATATTAAGAAACCATATAAAGGTTTTAGAATATTATTTAAATTAACATGATTATGATATCATATTAAAAATTTATTTTATCTAAAAACTTAAATTAATATGAAATATTAGTTATATTATTATCCGCACAAAAGCAGAATGTTAGATGCTAGTTGCTGCTGCAGCCCTTTGGTGAACGTGGCTGTTGTTCCTTGCGAGATAAGACGGGGGGCAATAATAGAGCCCCTTATGCACACCATGTGATCTCTCATGTTATCGTTGAGTAAATCAGTAAATACAGGCCATATCTTCAGGAGGTCTCAAATTTTATGGAAAATTGCAATAAGTGTCAATCTGTACCATACTTGTCAATACAGCATCCACTGTTCCACATTTGATTTCATTTATTTTTAGCTTATTTCGGACAGGATAAATGTATACTCAAACGCAGCTGACGTCAAAATTAAGCTTCCTGTCTTAACAGGATTGGAAAAGAGAGGGAGAAAAATAAAAGCTTGAAACAGCAGAATACTTAACTTATTCGGAGACACTGAAAGTGGACTGGAGGAAAAATATCATAATCAGCCCAGCTGAAATACTTTAACTTAGAATATTGCGTGATTTACACACAAGCAGCTTATCATTATCTGGTGCCTTATTTACCGAGGACATATGAAAGAACTCTGTAGTTTATACAAACATATACGCCTAGTTGCCCTTTTGTGCCTGCTAATGTACAAAGATGAATCAATCAATGATGTGCGTAAAGAAAAAGAAAGAACAATCTATCAATATCACTGTGATTGGAGTTGAGATCTGCGGTTCTTTTTTGCGATTGTGTAGATGTAAGCACGAAGTAACCTCTTCTGAAATCTTCGAAGGTTTAGCCTCACATTTTGGTTGTCGAGATAGATCGACTTCGTGTATTGCCATCCCTTGTCGGACACGCTCTGGGGATCTCGAAGAACAGGATCATTCCTGTCATATTTGTCGTACAATGAACTCTCTCTCGGCAGAATTTGGTAGCCAATATACTTCAAACCAAGCTTCCTTGCTGGCTCCCCGTAGTAAGCATCGGCTGCCCATTCTGTTCCCAGAGGAATGACTTGGATAAAAACAGAGCCAGGCCTCATGAACAGAAAATGAGTCATGGCAGCACCGTGGACACCTATCATAACTTCACTTGAATTAAGTGCCCCATAAATCCTGGCTAGTTCTGTTGTTCGTTCAGGCCTCAGTACTTCAACTTGGAATCCAATTTCTTCTGCCATCTTCACCAATAAATCCTCATTAGTTATAGCTCTGGAGCCATTTCTAGATAATATGACCAGCTTAGGTCTCTTCAAGGTTGCATCATGCACTTCCCCTCTGACATCCGATGATGATGAATGACCTTTCTGATTTAGTTTTTCTTGAGCTCCCGATTCTTCAAGCAAACTTTTAACTCGAGGCAAGTATGCTAGGTCTAGAACATTGCGAAAATCAACAATGCTCTTATTCTCATGCATCAGTGAAGGATCTACTGTGAGCTCGTCGTGGATTCTAAGACCAACAATGGCTTCAGGAAAGCAATGGGTTCTCTTGTCTCCACTAAAATCAACTGCAGGATAATCCGAAAGATGTGAAAGAATATCTCCATACTTCATTATCCACCAGTCATGGTACTCAAGAATTACAAACACAACCTTCTTCTTGAAATGCTGTGATGTGATGAACAAAGGCAAAAGCCCGTCATTGAATTCATGATAAACATTACCAGTGTAGCCCCCAGTCGAGAAGAACACCGCCGGCACATCATGAGTGACATCACAATGATGGCTATTCGGATTTTTTTCTGTCTTCACAATAAGATCTAACTCATCTATAGTGTCCATCACACTCGTTTCCCATTTTCTGGTGTATGGTTTGACCTTTTCGTGTTGGAGTACCTCATTTTTGTCAGCTAAACTCGAAACATTTTTTATCACAGCATGGGTGCTTTTTGAGGTGTAGAGGAAGACTGAAGAAGAGGCAGAGCTTGTTCTTACATCCCCTTTCATAACACAGACATCCGAGCGAATACTCCTCCGGTCACAACATATGGTTCCTGAATTTACCACCAAACAATTGCGTCAAAATTTGAGGAAATTAACAGCGAATCACAATTCATTTTACTACGTGAGTCTTAACATTTTATTGAGCTCGGAAAACAAATACAAGGTAAGAAAGAAACTTTTAACCCAGTAACTTTGTGCCTCTTTTGTGGTTTCCGGAAACTAAATCATTCATGAGCTATTCACTCATAAAAAAAAAAAAAAACAGTTTCATCTATTCTCCCTAACTTTTCTAGGTTGCTAGTCTATGCAGCCTAAGGAAACTCTAAATATCAGAAAGCAACAAACTTCCAGTCTGTTTAATCCAACTTGTTAACAGCAGGAAATAATAGAACAGCACATAAAAAAACAAAGTACTAACCATTAGAGATCGAAGAACACAGAAAAGCTTTTGCTTTTACATTAGCAGCAAGCTCATCACTCTCTACACCAAAAGAATCTGCAGAAATCACAGAAACGCATCAAGACAAAGCCAAAAGAAGAAATAACCAAAATCCATGAAAGAGAAAAAGGAACTTACACAAGAGTGATAAGGCAGAGGAAGAGCAAAACAAGTGAGAGCCTAAAATAAGACAGCAAGAGAGAAGAGAAAGGATGAGAAGAGAAAAAAGCTTAGGCCTTGATCTTTTGAAATAACCAGAGTTTGCTGCACACATCAAAGATAGCATATCATCTTCTCCTGCATGTTGATGTTCACCTTTCTTTAATTGATGGTGCCTATAGGACTGCACCATTGACATCTATCCTCAATACAAAGCTTCTACCTTTTTTGGCTTTATCGAAAACCCAACGACTAAAACAAGAGAAAGTTTGAGCTAAAGAAAGTTTACAAGCAAACCCCAGTACTATATATCCTACAAAGAGAATATTAAAACAAAAAGAAATATCGAGTCTGGTGCACTTCCTTTCTTTTACAAAGGTTTTTCCTTTTTTTGAGACAGAAAGAGGGTCTCGGGTTGCGAAAGTGCTGAACTGAAACCCAGTTTTGAACAGAGAAGAGAGAAAAAACCAAGTTCGTTTACAGGTTGCCTTAGTATTTGTTATCTTAAATATTTGTTATGCCGTGAGATGTTTCTGGGGTGTTTCTGTGGGTTTGAAGAGTGAAAGACAGAGATTTGAAGGGCGTTTCTAGGGATGTCTTTTTCGTGTGAAATTAATTGATTTATTGAAGGAATATGCGCGTGAGAGAGAAGGAAGAGAGAACGAAGGAGGAAGCAAAGCGAAGGAGCCGAGGAAGACAGAGGGGAGGTTGTCTAAAAGGGAGGCTGTGGAATTCAGCTTTCGAAAAATTGAATTGTTTTTATTTTTAGGCAGTCAGATTACGTGTAAAGAGAGAATCCAAGAGCTGTCCTTTCTTTTTTTTGGTTGGCTTTGCCCATCTCGCCAACCTAGTGGGAATGTGATTGGATTCTAACTTCGCTTCGTAATTATTATTTTTTCATATATTATATCCATTGTTTTTAGATATTTTTTATTTAAAAAAAAAATTTAATATTCAAACAATTTTAAATTATCAAAAAAATTATTTTGAAGTAAGAAAAATAAAATTTTAATATTTGTGAAAACAAACATGCTGATAAGTATAATTGGTCCCTCCAATCTTCGTATTTTGTTCTTGAGTTATTTATTTATTTATTTAATTTTTATTTGACATTGTATTTTAAAAATATTTTTAAATTTTATTTTTCTTTTTAAATAATATTTTTAAAATATTTTTAACATATTGATATCAAAAATAATTTTTTTAAAATAAAAAAATAGATTTTAATGTATTTTTAAATGAAACAATTTGAAAAGCAAATACAATCACATTTCCATAGAGTTGATCACACTAGATTCAAATTAAATAGATTATCCGCTAACTTAAAACCAGATTCAAATTAAATTTTATTTTGAGATTAATTATTTTATTAAAATGGCATCGTTCAAATAAAAAATCAGATTTTCCAGTCAAACTTGCAATATAATCGTTATATTATAGCTACGGACACCTTTCATCCAACTTGCTATTAGTTCTTGGATAGAGGAATGCCATCGATAAGATTTTTTGAGTAAACGGGCCATATTAGGAAACTATTGAGAGTACAAGGACCAAATAATTAATATTTATCCATTCTGTTTGAATCTCTTGCTATGTATATTCCACGCGTCTTTCCCCGGCGTGTGTGTGGATACAGTCATAATTGACATAGATTCTGTTGGCCAATGAAAGGAATTTAATTAATTGAAGCTCAGAACATTTTTCTCTTTTTTTAAGTTTTACAGCTTAAATTGAAAATCGTAATGACAACGCTACTTTATGAAGCTTGACTCGAGCTTAGCTTGAAGATTTATTGTCTATATATAATATTAAATGATATTATTATTATTATTATTATTATATAAAAAAAATCCTTGTAATTAATTCAATAAAATATTATCTTATCAAATTATGCCGCTGGTTTTTTCTTTCTTGGAAATTAAATGGATAAAGGTGGCTCAATAAGAAGAAAGAAAACTATCGTTTGTTAAATTACAACAAGACCCATATAGACAGCCGAAGATGACCTGGCAGGCAGCTCATCCATGAAAATAATACGAGCTGATGTAACTCGATCGATTGACATCTTTTTTCTGTCTAGAATCTCTCTGTTTAAGAGTTGTTGTTTTTTTAAATTAAAAATTATGGTTTTTTAAATTATTTTTATGTGTTGATATTAAAAATATATATTTTTTAAAATATTATTTTAAAATATTTGTAAATAAACATCATTTTAAAAACCAATTTGAATCACATTCTCATTCTCAGAGACACCTCTCTTTCTCTTAAAGTTGAACTAGCAGAAAAGAAGAGGAGGAAAACAATCACAAAGCTAAAAACTCAATCGCTAATGTTAAATGATGATAAAAAAAAAAAGTTTTTGAGAAATAGTTTTAAAGATAGAAAAAAATAGGTTAATTTAATCAATCAATCACCAGCTAAATAACATTGATAGAGAAAAATAAGAAAAAGATAGAAACAAGAAAGAAAAGCAATGTAAACATGTTTTAACTCATTAAGTGTATCACCTTGATTATTTGGACAAAAAACAACAAATTTGAAGGGTGAAAAAAAACCTCGAGTTTAAATATTGAATAACAAAATTAAGAAAAACAATTAAATATTAAATT
This sequence comes from Salix purpurea, assembly GCA_027405865.1. Taxonomy (NCBI): domain Eukaryota; kingdom Viridiplantae; phylum Streptophyta; class Magnoliopsida; order Malpighiales; family Salicaceae; genus Salix; species Salix purpurea. The sequence continues at coordinate 2,498,742 of JAOWLH010000021.1, read as the reverse complement.
TGAACTTATCTCGATCAATTTATAAACCCTATAATTTCAGTTACGATACTAGAATAATATGATTGAATTTTTTTTTTTTTTTTGAAAAAGTACATTGGTCTTAACCCTTCTCCTACGCCATTTGATTGAATCGTTAATAATAATAATAATAATAACAGTTTTGAATTTGATAGATGCTTCAAAGTCAAATATGCCAGTGGTCAATGAAATATCTGGAAAGATTATCCTTAACGTACCATGTGATTCAACTGCCACTTGCCATTGGCTGGTTCTAATTTGTGTCAACGGTCATTGTCACTGTTATCGGTGATCAACTGGCGCCTTGTCTTCCTTCCTACACCCTTGCAGCCTTTTTTTTTTAGTCCCTAATAAAAAATTAATAATCACACAAGCCTCTTGTAATGAGCGTCTGTGTAGTAAGGTGATTTAGGTCCATTCTACAAATATTTTTTATTTAAAATTTTATTAAAATAATATTTTTTAATTTTTAAAAAATTATTTTTAGTGCCCGTTTGAGACGGCGTTTCAACCGCCGTTTCTAAAAAAAATGATTTTTTTTTATTTTAAATAAATTTTTTTTGGTGTTTTTAAATCATTTTGATATATTGATATCAAAAATGATTTTTAAAAAATAAAAAAAATATCATTTTAATGTATTTCTAAATGAAAAGCACTTTCAAAAGCAACCGCAATCATCCTCCCAAACAGACCCTTAATATAGTACCATGAAAATAATTTAAAAATATTAATTTAAAATATAATAAAATGAACTTTTTTAAAAACATAATATCAAACAAGGCTAAAAAAAATCATGCTTTTGTCCTAGTTGTAGCATACGGGCTTTGACATCAAAGGTTTGATAATATTTTAAAACTATTTTCAAAGCCATGTAACGAAGCTTTCAAGTGAATATTTATAATATAAAATTATTTTAATAGCATATATTACTAAATATTATCTTACAATCATAATTATGATAAACGAATCTTAATTCAAAAGATGGAGTTCTTAAGCTTTTTAATGTTTGATTGCTGGATCATGCCTTGATGATAAACACACAACTTCAAGTCTTCAAGCTACGGGAACGGAAATATACAGCTGTAAATTATTTTTATTTATTTTTAATATTAATATATTAAGATTTTAAAAAATATTAATTTAATATGTTTTCAAGGAAAATATATTTTTAAAAATTATATATAAAAACAAAAATTACCACGAATATCATATTATTTGGATTAAAATGTGTGTGTATTTAATCTCGAATAAATTACAGTCTTTGTCTTTCGAGTCACGTGACTATTTGCAGTCTCAGTGCGGGGTTTCTATTCTAAGGTTTGAAGCTTTGAGAATACTAGACCCACGATTGCGTTTAGCGCGTGACGAGAGTGGTCCAGACTTTTATTTAATATTCTAGACATTTGTCAGTTATATATATAAATAAAAAAAAAAACAATTAAATAAACTTGTGCCTCTGGAGAAGCCGCAGTCAAAAAATAAGGCCACTGATTATTTCTTTATTTCAACATATAATATTGGAAATTTCAAGTGACCTCTTTTTTATCGTCAAGACGACGATGAGATTGGCAGGGCACCACAACCTTTTTGGTACAGCTTTAAGAATACAGAAGTTACCGTTTAAGAAGTCAGTTTTGTTTGTATTTTAAAATGTTTTTTTATTTAAAAATATATCAAATTAATCTAAAAATATTAAAAACTAACTATATTACAGAAACATTCATGGGCTCAAGGGGAGAGGACGAGGATTAAAGTAGTAACCACTGAGTGCATGAAGCCCAAGTGTTATTGGAAGGATTTAATTCAATGCTCTAGTTCATGACATGAAATAATAAACCATTCGAGACAACTTTCTTGGGAAAAAAACCCCATAAATTTGTAATAATTTTTTTTAATCCTAAAAATATGGTAGTTTGTGTAGTTTCCCCCCCAGATAAAGACTAGATCCATCTCTCTAGTATGGGATTTAGATCTTGATAGCAATAGAAAAAACTATCTCTTCTGCTCCAATTAATTACGAAGAGGCTGCACTATTTATAATTGTTATTTCTCGTGAGATTCTGGAAAGCTGCGTGATGAGACGACTGCTATATTTTCGTGTCCATTTTGTAATACGTGGAACACAAAATGGCGGTCAAGGAGCGCTAATTATAATATATTCGCTTGAATAAGTCAGCCAGCTAAAATATGAATTTTCTCTGCGAAAATGATTTTGAATGAACTCTCACGGAACAGGTCTGTCAGAGTGATGTGATTTGTTAAATTAGTGCTTAATTATATCTTGATCGTTTAATTTTCTTCATATCTGTGATTGAATTCCATACCCTTGCCGGCCACCGATGGATTTGTCTTTATATAGAAAAAGATAGAAAAATATCTTTTTTTCATGCTAATCAATCTAGAAATTGTTGGCATTATAATTTAGATTGTTTTTAAAATTATTTTTATTTAAAAATACATTAAAATAATATTTTTTTTTAAATTATTTTTTAACATTAATATGTTAAAATATTTTAAAAATATATATAAAAAATAATTTTAAAAAAAATCAACTTATTTTAAAAATATTTTTGAAACGTAATGACGCAGATATTAATGACGCAGATATTAATATCAGGAGAGATACCATGAGCCTCGTGCTATTCTTAATCACACTTGATTTGTTTCGGAGCATAAATTAAAATATTTCTATCGATGTTTTTCAAATTTTGTAAATAAATCAAATTAAAATTCACCTAGTTAATGAAAGTTTAATTAAAAAATTAACTAGCTAGAAAAATAATATATATATCATTGATCTGGGGTTTATTTTCACTGCCAGAATGGCAAATATAAAACACTAACCTTCCCTGGAAAAGATAGTAAAAAGAAATAATAATTTTAAAAAATAGTTATAAAATGTAACGTGCGCGGGATTCGACCTATCCAAAACTGGATCATATATTAATTGCATGCATTTATCTTAAAACAATTATATTGTTTTGAAACAAAATAAAAATAAAAATAAAAATAAAATCATTGCAGTATTTAACAAGTGTGCTCTGATAGCTCACGCATCTCGCCACTGGTGGTCTTTCTTTATCAAGAACCTGGTTTTTTCTTCATGCTAATCTTTGCATCTTGTATCAGTGGGCACGTGTAAGATTCCTGTGTTATCCTGTTTCTCTGTTTTTTTTTTAATATTTTTTCTGGGGTTTTAATGGTTAATTAAGGTGAAGGATCATATTTCTTTAATGTTCTATTTATTATCGTTAAATGATTAAATTTAATTCCTTTTCGCTCAAGCTGTGGACCGATTTTCTATATATAACAGCAAAACGACAGCGGCTCGCGAAGAGTTTTGAGATGAAATTCTTTATTCCGACATGTGAAGTGTGTTATATTATGTTATACGTAAGATTTATAAAGTGAGGTGGGTTATTTATACCATGCATTAATATAAAATAAATAAAACATCGATGAAGATTTAAGAAGAGAGGAAATGAGAAAAGAGATTGGATCGAAAACCTTAGAGCATGACTTCTTGTTATTGTTTTTGTTTAAACCAATTAAAAATGATAAAATCATGTAATGCAACTTTGTAATATTTTTAAAATATAAAAACAATTCAAATCTATTTTAATTTGAATAATAAATAAAATTAAATATGAAATAAATCACCGACATAATTATTATAAAATAGACATGGTTTGACTAGCCTGTAATCTGCCCTCTCGTGATTATCTTTTATTTGTTTCATGACTTTCTCTTAAGCTATGACCCATGTTGACGGATAGTATAGTGATCAAAACCCCCTCCTGTGGTACTGGTAACTAATAGCAGAGAATCAGCCTTCATATATATATATATATATATATATATATATTACAAGTATATTCAGACCAAATTTATCTGGGAGTCAAAATTCTTTTTTTGTTAGACTAATGTGAAATTGTATATCGGCTTGGTGTATTTTTTTTTTTAAATTCAATTCTCTTATATATTGATATTAGAGTTTGAATTTAAAAGATTTAATCATCGAATAGATTATTTTTAGCAATTTAAAAGCATGATTTGTATTGGGTCTATTTGAGATTGTGACTGAGGTTATTTTTTTGAAGTGATTTTCTTTTAAAATGATTATTTTTTTAAAAAAAAATATTTTTAATATTAACAAATTAAAATAATCTAAGAACACACAAAAAAAAATTAAAAAAATATATATTTTTTTTAAATAATTTTGAAATATAGTGTCGAAGAAGGACTTGTTACCCTGCCCTTCTTAGATAATCTTTACCCTTTTTCTCGGAATTTTTTCAAAGTTTATTAGAAAAGTTAAAGTGTAATTTGTATTGATTTTAATATTTGCTATACAAACGCTCTTATTCTTTATTCATTTCTTGAGTAATAATCCATAACGAAATGTCTTTTAATGTTCAAATAACCATAAATAGCGTTAAAATATTTGTCTAACGGCCTTGTTTATTTCAAAGAAAGTGGTTTTTTAGTTCTGGGGAAACTACTTTCTAAATTTTTCTGTGTTTGTTTGTCTTTTGGAAAGTTGGTCAACGAAAAACACTTTTCAGTCAAAGAAAAATTTGACTTGGTTTTCAGGAAAGTGTTTTCCGGAAAATTTGGGGGGAAAACACTTTCCGGAAGTTGTGAAAAATTTAGAAATGTCATTATTTGCTGATTATATCAAATTTGATCCTCAAACTTTTGATTGCTATATATAATTTGTTTTGAATATTTATTTTTCAATTCCATCTCTTAAAATTTAATTTTTATATTAATTTTGGTCCTTATTTTTATAATTGCTATTTGCTTTTTTCTTATCATTTTTTATTAAATTTTTTTATCTATCAAATTTGGTCCTCATTTTTTTTATTGTTACTTATTTTATTTGAAATAATTTATGAAATGTTAATTATTATTATTTTAATTTATTCACCTTTCATTTTTTTTTTAATTTTTTAGATTTGATCTCTATTATTTTGATTATTATTTATTTTATTTGAGATAATTTATGAAATTATATTTTTTTTCAATTTCATTCTCATTCAACTTTTTAATTTGTAAGATTTGTTCCTTTTATTTTAATAAACTTGAAAAAAAAAAATGAATTTATTAATAAATTATTTTCCAGTTCATTTTCCATAACACAAACAAACACTATAAAGTGTTTTCCAGTTCATTTTTCATAACACTGCCAAACATCGGAATTCACTTTTCCCGGAATTTACTTTCCAAAAAAAAACTATTTTCCAGCAAACAAACGGGGCTGACCTACAAAATCTAATAGATTGTTTAATATTTTTTAAAATAAATATTTTTAACATTAAAACATCAAATTTACCCTATCCATGAGATCGATACTTTTTAAAATATAATAACAAGCATTATCTAAATAGAGCTCACTTTACTGGCAAATTTACCCTATTCATGAGATCGAAACTTTTTTTGTTTTCTTACAAAGTATGAGATCTTACCTTTTATATACCTTTAAGACCTGTTTGGAAGTGCGATTGCGGTAGTTTTTGAAAGTGCTTTTTGTGTCAAAATATATCAATATGATGTTTTTTTTTAAAAAAAAATATTTTTGACATCAACACATCAAAATGATCTAAGAGCACCAAAACATATTCATTTAAAATGCAAAAAAAAAAAAATTCAAATTTTGGCCAAAAGCAGGTTGGATCGCGCAGCCAAACAGGCTCTAAGCTTCCTATAACTGCTTCTTTTTTGTATTTTAAAAATATTTTAATATTATGTGAAAAAAATAAAAAAAATATTTTTATAAATTTTCAAATGGAAAATAAAAATATAATATAATTTCAAATAAAAAGATATAACAAGGCAAAAACACCTCTTTTGATGCTCCAAAAATAGATTCTGAGTTTTGGCTGTCTCATTGCCATGACCTCAACAATACCACTCACAACGTTAAAATCCTTGGAAATCCAAGTATTTGTCAGGATTGGTCGACCTGGTAATGACCGATTTAACAGTGAAAAGTAACTTTTACATACACACATACACACACGTATGTATATCTAGATCTCTATCTCTATCTCTATCTATCTCTATGCATGTGTCAGCTGTCACTACTCGCATAGGTTCAAGTTTGGCCGTAGATTCCATCGATCTTGATCTTGAAAAGATTTGAGTTTGTATATATCCCCATCAGTGAAGGAAAGATTGTTCGATTTTTTTTATGGGTATTACTGATTTGGATGTAATAATAATAATAATAATAATAATTAATATATGTATATATATATATATATAAATATGTATGTATATAACGTATGTATATATTATCAACAACTAAGCTTTAGGATTTTTGTGTTTTTCACCAGGCTACTTCGTTATGGATCTGGGCCGTGGAAAAAGAATCTACTTATTTATTAAATTGGACCGTTATAATAGGTTAAAAAACTTTTTTGGGCTTTGTTTGTTGGTTTACAATTTCAATGGTATTTCTTTTAGTCTATGCGCTTCTAAAATAAAATAAAAATATATCTCTGTTCTTCATCAATTTAATAATAACTATGATATTTGTAATAAGATAATAGTCAATTTAATCATTTTCGGCCAGAAAAACAAAGTCTTTGCTATAATATATTCCTGTAAATGGTGTCTAGCATGAAAAATGATTCTCAAAACAGTATCAGTTTTGATTAATTTTAAGGATAGCATGAGAACGAGAGCCCTGCCATGCATGTATCCGTATGATTTTATAAATCCTTCAAGAACCCTAATCCAATGGATTGAGATTCTTGGATCCACATCCCTACATCAGGCGACATTCTTTCTTCCTTGGTGATCCCGAGAGTGTGTTTAGAAAGTGTTTTTGAATTCTTTTTATTTTAAATTTTATTTTTTTTGATGTTTTTATATTATTTTGATGTGTTTTTGAATAAACAATATATTGAATCATTATCCTAAACACACACACACACACACACACACACACACACACACACATATATATATATATATATATATATATTTGACATTATAGTTCAGTTGTATTTTTAAAAACATTTATTATTTTTTAATTTTAAACATTTTCAATTATTTTAGTGCTATTGTTGAAAATAAATTTTTAAAAAATATACTTTAAAAATTAAATTTAAATTGAGAAAAGGAGTCTATCTCGTAATATCCATATGTTTGGTGGGCGTGGGAAAATAAAAGCCCAACCTTATAACACCCGGGCTTGAGAGCAATTGGGCCTTAAGCGTATGCTTCATATTTATTTTTATTTTAATAACAAAAAAAATCTCCACTCGCTTTCTCTCTCTTGTATTTTTATACATGTAATCGGTATTAATTTTTTCCCCAACATAAATAACATCACATCTCTTACATTTACACGATATTTATAGGAAACAAATTAATTTTAATATTTAGAAAACACTATTTTTTTTTGTTTTAAGTTAATTTTTTAATATTTTTAGATAATTTTGATATACTAATATAAAAAAAAAAAACCATGATCTCACCGAAACAATCTACTAATTAGGTGGATAGGAAGGAGAGCAAAAATTCGATGAATTTAGAAAGCTCATCTTTTGTGTTTTATTCGATGAATCCAAACAAGAAAACAACAATAAACCAAACAAATTACTTATTTACGCCCAAATCCCATTAGAAAAAGAGGCACCCAGTGATGTCAAAATCATCCATGACATCTCCATTGTTAGGTCAACCAAGCATCCACACTGCCCTCACGGACGAACCAGAAAACTCCCACCACCATGCAGCATCCAAGAAGCTCTCTGCTCTGCACCTACCCCGCAGTTGCAAAATAACCTCACTTTCAGGCCCATTTATCAAGGGGGTCAAAAAAAGCTCCATTTTACAAGGTTTCACAGTAGCAGACTGAAACCAGCAAAAAGATGTTCTTACCTTCACTTCTTTTTTTCCAAGCATTTATATGTCAAGAAAGAGCAAAATCCTTTATTTTTTGCGTTAAATTTGCTTTTATATTTTATAATATCAACTGTGAGTTCTGTATTGTGGTCTAAAGTTGTTTTTAAAATTATTTTTTATTTTTCGGATAAAAAACATCTCCTATATGTTTCCCCTAAACAACAAAAACAATCAGCACAAGAACAGCATTTTCCGATAGTAAAATTAATTAATTAATTAATCACCATTTGCCTCTCATACTTGAACTCACCTCCCATCTATCCATGTGATGTGTCGATTAAGTGCTAATATTACGATTTTAAAAGAGTTTAATATTGATTTTCAATCCATTTTTTTATTAAAATTGTAAATAAACCCGAGTCAACTATTTTTTCTCTTAGAAATGATATCATTTTATTTTTTAAGAATAAAATTCCTTGATATTTAATCCACTCGGAATTAGCTCAGGCAATTAAATACATGATTAAATTTTATAAAATCAATAGTTTATTAAATACAATAAAGAACCTGGCCTTTCTAGAGCTAAGCTAAGCAAGAGCTATTTAATAATACGCCAACCAAACAGACCCCAACGTTATTTATTTATTTTTTATTTTTAACGTGGTGTCCGGGCAAACAGACCCCGACTCTATCTATATAAGCTGATCCATCAAGGCGGGGATCCCTTCCATCTCTCATCTCTCTTCTCTCGTTTCTCCTCCCACCGCTAAAAAAAGCCACAATCAAGAAGAACAACGAAACATGGGGGACGCTTTCTGTTCAGATTGTAAGAAACACACAGAGGTAGTATTCGACCATTCAGCAGGAGATACGGTATGTTCAGAGTGTGGTCTTGTCTTAGAATCTCACTCGATCGATGAAACATCAGAGTGGAGAACCTTCGCGAATGAATCAGGAGATAATGATCCAGTTCGTGTTGGTGGACCTACTAATCCTTTGTTAACAGACGGTGGCCTTTCTACTGTTATTGCTAAACCTAATGGTGCTTCTGGAGAGTTCTTGTCGAGTTCTCTTGGTAGGTGGCAGAACCGTGGGTCCAATCCTGATCGTGGGTTGATTATGGCTTTTAAAACCATTGCTACTATGTCTGAAAGGTAAATTCTTTTTCTGGGGTTTGTTTTATTTGATTGGTTATGAAGTTGTGGGGGTGTTTGGATCTGGTTGGTTGAGGTTAAGTTATACAAGTTTATGACTTTGGTTGATGGGTTCTTTATATATATATTTTTTGGATGGACAGGGGAGTTGGGTTTGAATCTTGATTTTGATGGGTTTTGATTGGTTGTAATGCTAATGGAATTGGTTGATGGTTTGAGTCTGCGTTTAGGTTGATGAAATTGGGATTGATGGGGCTTAATAGTGACAGTAGAAATGCCAATTCAACGACAAAATAACATTTTTTTTATTATTTGAGAAAGGATGGATATTGTCTGGAAGGGATGAAATCCACGGATGATTCGGTTGTTTCTACTAAAGGCCTGTCCAGTGGAAAAGGTCTATCATGCATCTTTTAAAATGAGGAATTAGGATTAAAAGTTCAGCTTCAGTTGAATTGGTGGAATAAGCCTCCAGTTGTCATTGTGCTGAAAAGATTGTGTATGCAGCCATTCCAATTTGATTATGTTTATACACCTTATAATGTTATGTTTTGTTTTCACCACAAAGTCTACTTTAAATATTTGGCAGTTCCAGCTTCTGTAATTGATTAGAGGTTGCAAGTGGAGTTGTGGGTCCATTTTGCGTTGGTTAGATTTAGGGTTTTGTTGTTCGTGCTCTGTTTGTGTTGTGGATCTGATTTTACATGAGCAGGGATTTGAATTGGGATCCTCCTGCATGAATAGGGATTTGAATTGGGATCCTCCTGCATTTGGTCTGGTTCTGATGTTGTGGCAGGGGTGTGTGTGTGTGTGTGTGTGTGTCTTGGGAATGGGAGGGTTATTGAAGTTTCAGGTATTTAATAGAGATATTAGAAATGTGAATTCCTCCTCAAGAAGGAAATTTTAAAGTGAGGGAGAATGGATATTAATTTAAACTGATGAGTTTCCATACCAGATGGAACAAGGTTAGCTTGAACCCTGGTCAAGTTCCTCATATCAAATAAGAGTTATCTTAGAAATGTGAATTCCTCCTCAGGAAGGAATTTTTTAAAGTGAGGGAGAATGGATATTAATTTAAACCGACGAGTTTCTGTACTAGATGGAACAAGGTTAGCTCGAACCCTGGTCAAGTTCCTCATATCAAATAAGAGTTATCTTAGAAATGTGAATTCCTCCTCAAGAAGAGATTTTTAAAGTGAGGGAGAATGGATGTTAGTTTAAACTGACAAGTTTCTGTACTAGATGGAACAAGGTTAGCTTGAATATTGGTCAAGTTTGGCATATCACCCGGGTTCATATTATAGAAGAGGTGGACTTGGGTTTCCAACTTGATTAGTCTGGACTTTTTCATGCCATGTATTCTTCACGGAACAAAGTTCTACACTTCAAAAAGTGCTGGCATTATTTTTCTGAATTCTCTATCTGTCCATGTACATACATTTTACGTGCAATGATGTTTTTGAAGAAATACACTAACGCAAAGTCATTACTAATTTGTGAAATTTCCCTTTTCAGGCTGGGCCTTGTTGCAACAATCAAGGTATTCATACTTGATGTTTGTGCATTGCTATTACAACTTATGGTTTCAACAATGTCTTTTTCGAAAACATCCTCTTATGAATATGGATATAAACCCTTACTATCATGTAAATAAAGTATGTTTTCTTGGTATATCTAGAGTATTACCAGGTAATAAGCCATACATATTATTCCACACAGATTTGTCCTTCCCGGCATTCTTAAAATGTATAGGCACATTCTTATGAAGTTATAATATACGAGCGTGTTCCTAAATCTCTATGGCTCAATTGGAATAAAGTGGCTGGTTTTTGTAAATATGATTAAATCTCATGTAAAAGAATGAGATTGTAATATAGGAGATGCAAAAAAAAATGATTCCCAATATATCACTTGTGAAGGGAATTTTGATGCTTGGGATGTAAATATAGCTGCATTCTATTTGCCATTATGGTATGATTGATAAAGCTTGATCTACTTAAAGCAAGCGTGAAATTCAAAGTTACTCAAATAATTTGATAACTGTTCGCTTTCCTCATCCAAGCAAAAAGTCTTCTGCGGGGAGAGAAGAGTTAGTGTAGATGAGATAACATATTAATATGTACTTGTTTTGCAAAGCTTATGGAGAGATACATAATTCTTATGTAGGCATCTAAAATTACATTGAATAGGACAATCACAAATATCAAAAGCGCTTCCCCATCTCTTTTCTCTTATGAGGATGGGTTTGTATGCTTTTCTTGTTTGGTTGTTCATGAGAATATCCCCTGATGTTTCTTTTTCCTTCTCTGGCGATACATTTTTCTTAATATTGAAGGATCGGGCTAATGAGATCTATAAGAAGGTGGAGGATCAAAAGTCCAGTAGAGGAAGGAATCAGGATGCTTTATTGGCTGCTTGCCTCTATATCGCTTGCCGACAAGAAGACAAGCCCCGAACTGTAAAGGGTACCGCCTAACATCCTTTTAACATCTGGATGTTTCCTGATTTAATCTTTCCTTAAGTGTTTGAGCTTCCCTGAACCTCTGGATTTCAACTAGAAATTTGCTCTGTTGCCAATGGAGCTACAAAGAAGGAAATTGGCCGAGCAAAAGAGTACATAGTGAAACATCTGGGTTTGGAGGCCGGTCAGTCTGTGGAGATGGGAACTATACATGCCGGGGATTTTATGGTGTGTCCCCCCCTCCTTAAAATGCTGTGCCAGTTTCATCGTTTATTTACAGAAAGCTTTTTTTCAGTATTATAAGCACCATTTGTTATTAACTTTGGCCTCAACTTGATCTGCAGAGACGTTTCTGTTCCAATCTTGGAATGTCTAATCATACAGTTAAAGCTGCCACTGAAGCTGTTAAGACGTCAGAACAGTTTGATATAAGGTATTTACAAGTTTTTATCTCTACTTACTAGAAAAGCTATGGTTTCCTCTCATTGGAATCTGACATTGATTGCCCCTTCATGTCTTCTGCTTAATAATTGTTGTGAAATCCATAACTTTAGAATAAGAAGAAATAGTTCGAAGACGTGGCAAAGAAAATAGTCTTTAAATCTTTGTTCTTTCCGCCACCTTTTTTTCCCCTTTCTGAATAATGATCACATCGTTTCAAAGCTATTCACAACTTTGTGGTTGCGTCCATGCGCCTTGTTTGCGGACACTATACTTTAGTTAATGTTGCCTGCTGCTAACAAAAACATACAATAACATGCACATGGCCTTTATAATCCCTTCTAATGACGTGTAATGCTTGCAGGAGGAGTCCTATATCAATCGCAGCAGCTGTTATTTATATAATAACTCAGCTTTCAGATGACAAGAAGCTCCTCCGAGGTTTGATGATCGTTTCTTACTCTTTTTATCAAGTGGAAACAAATGGTTCAGTGGTGGATAAAACCAAATATTTCAGAAATAACCCTATTCTATCAGTTCTAGTCGGACCAACCATTCAGTACTATAGATTTTAAATACCATCGGACATGGATGTTTTAGTCCGAGGATAAACGTGCAACTAATAGTAGTGGTGGTGGCTTGGATGCAGATATTTCACTAGCAACTGGAGTTGCTGAAGGAACAATCAGAAACTCGTACAAGGATCTCTACCCCCACGTATCAAAGATAATACCAGCATGGTATGCGAACAAGGAAGACCTGAAGAACCTTTGCAGTCCTTGAATCAATACCGGGAAGACAAGTCGTTTGATTTGGTCGGGAGCCCTCCATTACGGATGTAGTAAAGAAACTTTTGAGGCATACAAATGAAGCATAAGTCCTCTCTTTCTTTTTTATTTAATTCCGCAGTCAATTGTACCTTCAATTCTGGGGTAGAAAGGAAAAGGAAAAGAAAAACAACAGTAATCAACTTCAATTCATACTTGCAGGTGCAGCAGCAACAATTTTAATGTCTATTATTATTATTATTATTTTGGTAAGCTCAGGTTTTCAACTCATTTCCTCCTCTCCCTTTTTCTTTTTATTGGATGATCTCATTTTTGCTCCAGATAATTTTGATCCTCCGCCAGCCTGATACGTCAATCTGTGGGGGGATCTGACATGGCTGAGTTTCATATTGAACTGTGATCAGACTTGATCAGTCATGGTTTGATTTTTTTATTTTTTATTTTTTATTTTTAAAGATAATGTTACTTTACGTTGAGTGTATTGAACAGGGATTATCCTATTTAGATGATACTAGTTAATTGAGCGGAGCAAATGTTTTTTATAATTATTGAGATTGAAATAATTAATAGATCTTGCTAGTTCAAAAATAAAATATAATATTTATACATGCAAGATTTGATATAATAAAACACATCTTATTATAACAAATGTAGCATCAAAGGCTTAACATCTAAAAATATAATTACTATTGCTAAAATAATAAAAATTATTCCGAGAAAAAAAAACTCCTGTAATTAAGTAAACTATTTTGTCTTATTAGAGACTATCTATATTTAGTCATTTTCAAAAAATATTAAAAAATAAAAAAAATGCGGCGGACGGGACCAAACCGTACATGTGCAATTACCTTGGCACCCCTCAGACCAGAAGCAGTTTTTTGTCTTTTTCAAGGGACAAACACCTTATTTCACTGTATAAAATCAGAAATAACCAGTGAACCGGTCACTTGAACCCACCCGAAAAATGATCTATACTATTGTAATCCACAGTGAAAACACACACATGCTACAATAACGACTCTGAGCTATTTTAGTGTATTTGATAATAATTTGACATTGCTCTGCTTTGAAATTTTCTGATTTTTAATAATTCATAAATGAATGTTTTTTATTGTCTTAATGTGCTGATGATAAAAATAAAAAATTACTATTTTTATGTATTTTTAAATTAATAACATTTGACATTATGTGGTGGTATTCCTTACATGATGCCACAAGAGCAGGATTATCTAATTTAGATAGCATTTGACATGCAGTGAAATTGTGTTTTGAAAATTTTGATTTCTTAAGTTTTAAATTAATATTTTTTAGTATTTTAATGTATTAATGTCAAAAATAAAAATATAATTTTGGTATATTTTTAAATTAATAATACTTCGCATTACATTACATTACATTAGTGATATTTTCACTACATGAATCCATGAGAGCGCACTTGAAAGAAACACTTTTTTTTTTTTTTTTTTTTGTGTTTTCCTGTGCTAGGATTGGTTTATCCAATTTAAATAACATTCGATATGGGGTTTAGCTGTATTTCAAATATATATATTTTTTTTAAATTTTAAATTGATATTTTCCAGTATTTTTTAATCGGTTTTGATATGTTAAAGTTAATAATAATAATAAAATATTATTTTAATATATTAAAAAAAACATTTTGTAAAACTTTTTTATCACGCGCCTACGTAGTCTCTTATAATAAATGACGGTAAAAAGATAAATAGCGCATGAAGTGGAAAAAAAATTGTTTGTACAAAATTATAGGAAGAAGATATTTATAAAGTTAATTGAATGCCCAAACAGATTGAAAAAATAACAACTGGCGGGAACTTTCTGGTCACGCCAAAAATCAACTGTACTGTACTGTTACAACGCCCTGCCTTACCCACAAATCACAGCATCGCCAAAAAACAGTCTGAGAGAGAGAGAGAGAGAGAGAGAGAGAGAGAGAGAGAGGATGAGAGGCAGAGTCATGGTAGACGAAGACAACGACGTAGTGATGGCGGAGCAGCCAAGAGAAAGAGGAAGAGAAAGGCGCAAAGGCAGAGGTCTCAGACTCGGAGGACGAGGAGAATCAAGGCAACAGGCACTACTCAATGACGAAGAAGAAGAGGAAGAGGAAGAAGGTGGAAATGACCGAAATGTCCTTCAACTCTTCACACCTCTTCGCTGTCAGTACTTCCTCCTCTCTTTAAGCTTTGATTATACGATATACGATCATTGCTGTCCTTCAACAATATTATTATACGATATACGATTTTGAATGCGAGTTTTTTCTTTAATTTTTTTTATCAATCAGAGGATTTTTTTAAGGTTTTTTCAATGGAAAACAACCAAACAAGGCCTAGGGGTTGATGCTTCTTTGACAGAGCACAAAAGAGAAACTAAAATGATGAGATTTGCACATATTGACCAGGAATGATTCCAAACTGACCGTAATAAAGTAATTACAAAGATAGAAGATATTTGTTCATTTTGTTATTGTTCTATTTTTTTATTCAATTATTAATGTGAATGATGTAGCTGTAGAGGGTTGGATTGTTTTGGTAAGTGGAGTGCATGAAGAAGCACAAGAAGATGATATTCTCACTCTATTTGGTGCTCATGGCCACATCAACAACTTGCATCTCAATCTTGATCGCCGCACCGGATTTCTTAAGGTAATTATCACTAACCAACTGAAATTTAAATATTCAAGTTCAATTTATGAGCGCGGCAATGTCTGATAGAGAGTTTAGGTGTTTTATATTGTGCTATTGTTTTCTTAAAGTTTTTTCTTGGTAGAAAGTGTTTGTTGTCTTTATACTTGGTTATAAAACCCGATCCAAACAGGCAAGTCCCTGATCCAGGCAAGCTTGAGTTTCTTTTCTTCAAAAAAACATGATAGCTTGGGCTGGGTTTGGCTTTTATACGATTGAGACACTTAGTTGGATATGAAAATTGGTGGAAGATTATTAGCGTGTGTGATCATGCTTAAAATTCTTTCAACTGTGGATTTTGGGAGTTCTTAATACTTGTGGATATTGGTCATGATTGTTACCAAGGAGGGGATCCTTCTATGTTGCCGATCAACTTAGGGTTTGCTACGTGTAAAGTATCAAGACTAAACCCTTGAAAAACATTAGAGAGCGGTGGTGATTAGAGAATTTGTTGAATATGCTTTGCTCCTTGATAAATTATTTTGGAGGTTTTGTAAATAATATACTGGGATGTTTCTACTTGTTGATATTGAAACGGTGAATTCTTTGTTCAGGGATATGCTCTGATAGAATATGAGAATTTTGTGGAAGCTCAAGCTGCTATATCTGGAATGAATGGGACTAAACTTTTCTTTCGGACCATCTCTGTTGACTGGGCTTTCAGCACCGGTCCTTTCAAAGGGAGGAGGTCTTCAAGCCTAGCTAAACCAAGGCACAAAGCCATCAGTTGAGGATACACAGGTTCTTTCCAACCCTCCCAGATAGGCTTTGTTTCTTATCTTTGAGAACGCATGGAGACTCCTCATCAAAAACAAAATTGTCATGTCACTAAGAACCTCATGTATCAAACCAGAAACCCAGGCGACACTTGTTACAAGCCTATATTTCATTACCTCGGGCTTATGAATTTATATTTCGGCCTGGTGATTTAATTTTTTTCAATACCACCCTTTTTAATTGGGTGAAAATCACCCATGCCCTTATACTATTAATTTTTGGTCATTTAAGCCTCTACCCAATCTGATGCAAACTAGACCCATTACTAAAAAGGTTTATGGTCATTTAATCTGACGTGTCAATCCAGGCATTTTTAAAGGAGATTTTTTTTTTTATAAAAAAAAATTAACTGATTATTATATAAAAATGAATAATAGTAATAATAATTGCATTTATTATAGCAATTAGTTATTATTTTGTAACTCTTAAATTAAAACCAAAACTATCAAGATTGATTATGATATTATGACAGGTAATCAAAGATAAGTGTAGATGGAGGTTATTCTGGTATTAATCATAATTAAGTCTTATTAGTACTGGTTTTAAATTTTGCTATAAAAAAAGATTAGGAAAAGTTTTTAGCATTATTTTTAAGATCTTTTGATTTTTTCTCATCTTAAGTTTTAGTTTTTAACTCCTTGTTTTGAACTTTATTATTTTACCAAATCTAGAGCTTATGTTTCATCTTGTTCACATTATATTTTATCGGTTCATCAATGTTGTTTAAAAGTACATTTAAGTAAGGTGATGTTGGAATCTTAAGAGACTTACTGTAAGTATTTTTTGCACCATGAGAGAAACAAAAGTTTTTTTAGGATAAAGGGTTCATGATCTTTAACAACAACAAAGCTTGATTTATTTTACAATGTTTTAACAATTCAACACCCTTTATTTATTTTAATTAAAAACATATATATTAGTATACATGTTAGGATTGTGTTTGTATATCGTATGCTTATTGGAATATATATGATTAGTATACATGTTAGGATTGTGTTTGTATATCTTATGCTTATTGGAATATAAATGGTTAGTATATACATGATAGATTCCTTACATGTTTTAGTCTTGATTGCATGTTTGTCGAACACACTCAAGCACACATACACAAACATGTTTTTATCGAAAGTTTTATGTTTTCTAGTTTAATATTAGATATCTTATTTAATTAGAATACTTTTATTGTTAAAAGAAGTTAAATATGCTTGAGAAAACACTATAGCTCCAAACTTAAAATATTTTTTTTATTGGAACAATGTAGTGATGATTTTGTTATTCAAGAATCTATAACTCATTATTGGGGTATTAAAGTATTTTCATATGACATATTAATCATGCTAAATTGATCATGGGCAAGAAAGTCTTTCTACCTTTCAGAATCATGTTTAAATGACCAAAATGTCTTTGAAATAGAACTCTTAATACAAACATCAAAGGGCAATTTGATATTTTTTAAATGATTTTTTTGTTCTTATCATGTAAGATATGGGGCAACTTTGTATTTGGTTAAATATAAAAAAAATAACTTAAAACATAGGTTTTTGTGTTTTTTAACAAAGGTTTTTTTTGGTTATTATCAAATTTGTTAAGGGATAATTTGATATTTTTTTAATATAAAAAGAATAGGCACATGCACGACACTAAAAGGTACTTGAACACTTCAAGCAACATTAATGGTGTCTCATGATGTCCAAAAATGCCTTCTAGTCATGTTCTTAGAAGCACCACCTATCCTATTCCTTTTAGAGCTCCATACATTGGCTTTTGGTGGCTCAATTAATTTGTGTGTGGCAGGTTTGTTTTTCTTCATTTTGTTTTATTTTGTTTTCCTTGAAAATTATAGCTTGAGCTTTGTTGTGTTTGTATTTTAACTCCAGTACTTAATCTTTTAATTTTTGTTTTTAGCTTTTTGAATAAGTTTTCTTGGTTTTCAATTTCATCATTCAATCTTAATTTATCATTTTTTTTAATATGACCTTATTCTTTTAATTTCTGATTTTTTTTAAAATTATATATTTGTTTTTAAAAAATATTTCTAAAAATAATTATTTTTTTAAAAATAATTTAAAAACTCATTCTCATTAAAACATCACACAGAAAACGTTATGTTTGCATGATCTTAGTCGGTGTATTCTTGAAACAGTTTGCCAGATCAGACCAAGTTTCGACTACAAAAGCACTGCTTTCATTTTCATCTACGAACGCACGTTTCTCGGCAGCCGACAACCTTCATTAACACAGCCAGGCGTCATCAATTCCATCCATATATAAAACCTAACCACCATAATTTTTTTAATTTAAAATAATAAATAGTAAATAAAAATATATATTTTTTAAAACCACGTTTAAAACACACAAAATACTAAAAGCACCTTTCTGGGCAGCTGACAACCTTCAGAAACACAGCCAGGCGCCATCAATTCCTTATATAAAACCCATCCCCCAACACAGGCCAAACCACGTACCCATAAAACTTTTTGTTTTTCAGAGCTACCTAGCCATTTCAAACATATCCATCCTCTACTCTATATACGGCGATGGCAAACCAACCAAGCCATGGCATAACTAAACAAGCACAGGTTGTTGTGGTCATGGTGCCCTTTCCAGCACAAGGCCATCTCAACCAGCTCCTCCAACTTTCTAGGCTCATCCTGTCCTATAACATTCCCGTCCACTATGTCGGCGCCACCACCCACAATCTTCAGGCCAGGAAGCGCGTGAGCGGCTGGGATCCAGACGCCTCCGCGAATATCCATTTCCTTGATATGGAGATCCCTCCTTTTCATTGCCCTCCTCCCAATCCAAGTGCCAAAATCAAGTTCCCTTCTCATCTGCAACCTGTTTTCAATGCATCGTCTCATCTTGCAGCGCCTGTTTCAAAGCTTTTACGTGAACTTTCTTGCAAAGCAAGAAAGGTCGTTGTGATTCACGACTCTCTAATGGGGTCTGTGATTCAAGAAGCCCGTTTACTCCCTAATGTGGAGTCTTACATTTTCCGTAGTGTATCTGCTTTTTTTGTTTCCTTGAACGCATGGGGACTCGAAGGGAAGATTGCGGAGGATAATGAGTTTTTTCCACGGGATATTCCTTCTCTTGAAGGGTGTTATACTGCCGAGTTTTCAGATTTTGTTGCTTCTCAATTCAATAATAACCAAAAGGTCAACTCTGGCTGTGTTTACAACACTTGTAGACTGGTAGAAGGTGCTTACATGGATTTTCTCGAGAGACAAACAGCCAAGGAAGGCATTAAGCACTGGGCTTTAGGGCCTTTCAATCCCGTGACAATACCTGAGAGATCAAAAACGAAGAGATTTTGCCTGGACTGGCTTGATAAACATGCAAGAAACTCGGTCATTTACGTGTCGTTCGGGACGACCACAACCTTGGATGATGAACAAATCAAGGAGCTGGCAATTGGGTTGAGAGAAAGCAAGCAGAGTTTCGTTTGGGTACTAAGAGATGCTGATGAAGGAGATGTTTTCAACGGGAAAGAGAGAAGAGCAGAAGTACTCCCAGAAGGGTACGAGGATTCAGTGGAGGGGACAGGACTGGTGGTGAGAGACTGGGCACCCCAGCTGGAGATTCTAGCCCACCCGGCAACAGGAGGGTTCATGAGTCATTGTGGATGGAATTCTTGCATGGAAAGTATTACCATGGGAGTGCCGATTGCTGCTTGGCCTATGCACTCGGATCAACCAAGAAACGCAGTTCTGATCACAGAAATCCTCAAGATTGGTGTTGTCGTCAAGGAATGGGCGCTGGGAGATGAGATTGTAACGTCAAAGATCGTCGAAAGTGCTGTGAAAAGGCTAATGGCGTCGACAGAAGGTGATGAGATGAGAAAGAGAGCGGAAGAAATGGGGGAGTCCGTGCGAGGATCCGTCGCTGAAGGTGGAGTTTCTCGCATGGAGATGGAATCCTTCATCGCTCACATCACCGGCTAACTTTTTGACGGTGGTCCTGAGGTGGTTTCATTGCCATCGCATATGGAACAGTAATTATCAAACAGAGTGCAGCCAGGCAAGCACATGTGGAGTCCAGTCCTTGGTCGTTGGATTGTCATCAAATTATTAAGTCTGCTGTTTTCGCATTTATTTCTTAAAATATGTACTGTTTCCTTTCCTTTTTTATTTCTCAAAAATAAATTCGGTAGTTATTGGTTGCCATTAGAAGCAACACTGTAATTTAATAAACAAGGAATTTTATTTTTAAAAAGTAGATATACATGAACAATAACTACTGGGTCTGGGCAATGCATATAATGTCGTCTAGATATCAAAATGTAGCTTCCAAGGTAGAGACCGAATTGTCTTTGAGGGCTGTTTGAGAGTGTGTTTGTGGTAGCTTTTCAAAGTGCTTATCGTGCCGAAATACATCAAAATGATATATTTTTTTATTTTTTAAAAATCATTTTTGAAATCAGCACATCAAAATGATCTAAAATACACAAAAATATATTCATTTAAAATGAATTTTTTTTTTCAAATTTCAGCTAAAAACCGGTGGGATTGCAATGCCAAACGGGCACCACTCCTCGTACAAGCGACGTGTGTGGCATAATTGTTATGGGCTAAACACATGTTAACTTCTTTTTTTATTTTTTCTTGATCTCCTACTCGATTTCATGTTGGCCTTTAAAAAAAATCCAAATAAGTCCCCAAGGTTTGTTATCTTTGATATTTGATCTTTATTCTCTTGATTATAATTTTTTAATTTAGAATAATTTATGAAATTAAATATTTTCATCCTACATAGATTTTTCTCTCCCATTTGTTAGATTTGATTCTCATTCTTTTGGTTACCATTTGTAGGTGATTTTGATTAAAAATATTTACAATTTCATCCTTCTTAAGATTTTTTCCTATAAAATCTAATCTTCTTTTATATATATATTATTGTTATTTTCTTACCTAGTCACTTTTTTCAGATTAATTTTTTTGTTGTTTTATCCTATAAAATTTAATGGCTGAATAGTTAGCTTCTTAGGTGGGTGCAAATCTAGAATTTAACGAATTGCAAGTTTAAGAGATTAACTCAAGTTTACAAAGTTCACTTAGGCTTTCTTAGTTTTTTTTTTTTATCTTTTCATCCTTCAATATTTTGTTATTTTCTCATTCACTTTCTATGAGATTTCATAGTTGTCTTGAAAATAACATAAGTTTTTTTTTTTTTTTTTTATCCTTTTGCAAGAGGATTTTTTTATTAAATTATATTAATTCATTTCATATTTCCCAGCATTTAATTGGTTGGATGTTTAGCTTATTCGTTGAGTCTGATGTCTAGAATTTGACGAATTATGGTCTTGAAAGATTAACCCTGGGTTACAAAAATCATGCAGATTTGTTTGGTTTTCTTCTCTTTCTTTTTAGTTTCACCCAACAGCATTTTGTTGTTTTTTTATTCGATTTCTAAGGTTTCCCCCTTTTATAAACTCATTTTTTTTATCCTCCAGTATTTTTTTTTATTCTCTTTCTATGGGATTTAATTCTTTTTAAAATAAAAAAAGGTTACCTCAAGATTTCTTTTTCAATCATTAAATTTAGCCTTTTAAAAGGGATTTTGTTTTTTTTTTATTAAATTAAATTTATTGACTTCACCCTCTAACTTTCAATTCAATTGCACGGGTGTTGAGTTATTAGGTGAACCCAAATCTATAATTTAACAGGTTACAAGTTTAAGAGATTAACTCAAATTTAAAAGATTCACACGAGTTTACTTGAATTTTTTCTTTTTTGTAATCTTATTTTTCTTCAGTTTCATCCACCAATATTTTTATAAAAAAAAATTAAGTTCTTTTAAGAGTAACGAGGGTTAGCTCAATTTTTTTTTAGCATTTATTGAATTCAGCTTTTTTAAAAGTAATTTTATGTTTTAATAAACTAAATTAATGGAATAAGTTTAAACATAAAATACTTAGTTTCATGATATTTGTTTTGCTTGTTTTCGTGCAACTTCTTTCAATTCTTTTTTAAAAAAAATGATCTTTTAAAATATTGATATCCTCAAAATATTAACCCAGCCTTAGCATAGGTCGTGCCGTCTATTGAGGTATAATCCAGATATGATCAACTATCCAAATGGAATATTAGAGAAGACCTATTATTTTTTAACCAAAGAAATAAACATAAAGACACACAACTGTTTCTAAACGATAATATTTAACCACAAACCATACTTGTTTGTTAGCTTTGTTGCTTTTTATTTAGCACATAGGCGCTAGAGCATTGCCGGATTCTTATTGATTCACCGAAAGAGTGTAGAAATTGTCCACTTACCTCAAGGATTCATGTTATCTGCTGCACCATGGCAAAATTTCAACCACTAACTTGGCTAGATGGTTCCTGTTAGCAATTTTAGCATGTGCGTAATATGCTAGCTAGTTTTTTTTTTTGGGGGGGGAGGGGGGGCGAGAGGCCACTTAAAGAGGATAAAATACATTGTTTTATTTCAACAACAATATCAAGTTTAAACATTGCACTAAACTTCCTCCCTTGCTCTCTCTACTATCTCCCACTCTAATTCAACTCAACTAAGCTTTCTATTTATACACAAAATAAAAGCTTGATATAATAAACTTTTAAGTGTGAACATAAATAGCAGATGCGTGTGAAAGTGGCTGGAGTCGATGGCCATAATCAGTGGTTGCCTTTCTTGTTGGGGGGAGAGGCCACTGGTGGTGGCTTCGAAACACTCAGCGGGGATAAAACACATCATTTTATTTCAACAACAATCTTAAGTTTAAATATTGCGTTAAACTTCCTCCCTCTGCTCTCTAGTGTTTCTCTTTACTATCTTCCTCCTTTAATTCACCTTAACTAAGCTTTCTATTTATACATAAAATGAAAGCTTGATAAAATAGACATTTAATTGTGAACATAAATAGTAAGTGCATGTGAAAGCAGTCAACAACTTTAATTGGTGGTTGTAGTCGGTGGTTGCCTTTCTTGACCTTTGCATATTGAGTTTACACCAACCAATTCCCCTTTAAACTTAATCGAGAGATGTCATGCCTACCATGAACTTCAATCTGATCAATATCTCTCTTAATGACATGTATGTCCTCATCTATTGCATTTATTTGCTTCTTCTCATTAATAGCTTTATTGAAGCTATGTGAGTCATTATTTGTGATGAGACAGAATAATGTTATGTCTTCCATTACCTAAGTAGCATCATATAAATCCTCTAGATTTCTCATCTTTCTTAGTTCTTCTAATGCTTATGGTGATGATCCCGGTGTTGGAGTGTTTCTCCTGTTGAATACAAGAAAACTATGTACCGGAGACTGTGGCTACTCATTTGGATATTCTGTAAGTACTTCAATGATCAAATCTATAACGGTCCATTTTATTTCTTCCTGGTTCTTTTTTCATTCCTAGTTTTTATCTTATGTATCCCACAAAGATACATTGATCATCCAGAAGAAGTATGTCTTTGGTTGTGTGGCATATGCAAAGATCCCAAATGCAAAGAACAAAACTCGATGATAAAAACGAGAAATGTATCTTTGTGGGATATGGTGATAGAAGGACGGGATACAAGTTGTATAATCCCATTACAAAGGTGATCATGAGCAAAAATGTTATCTTTGAAGAAGATAAAGCCTGAGAATGGAAAAAGGACCAGGAAGAAATAAAATGGACCGCTATAGATTTGATCATTGAAGTACTTACAGAATATCCAAATGAGTAGCCACAGTCTCCGGTACATAGTTTTCTTGTATTCAACAGGAGAAACACTCCAACACCGGGATCATCACCATAAGCATTAGAAGAACCAAGAAAGATGAGAAATCTAGAGGATTTATATGATGCTACTCAGGTAATGGAAGACATAACATTATTCTATCTCATCACAAATAATGAATCATATAGCTTCAATAAAGCTATTAAAGAGAGGAAGCAAATAAATGCAATAGATGATGACATACATGTCATTGAGAGAGATATTGATCAGATTGAAATTCATGTTAGGCATGACATCTCTCGATTAAGTTTAAAGGGGGAATTGGTTGGTGTAAACTCAATCTACAAAGGTCAAGAAAGGCAACCACCAACTACAGCCACCGACTACACCTGTCAGCCGCTTTCACACACACCTACTATTTGTGTTGACACTTAAAAATCTATTTTATCAAACTTTCATTTTGTGTATAAATACAAAACTTAGTTAAGGTGAATTAGAGAGGGGGACACTTGAGAGCGGAGAGAGGAAGTTTAGCGCAGTGTTGAAACTTGTGATTGTTGTTGAAATAAAACGGTGTGTTTTATCCCCTCTGAGTGTTTTGAAGCCACGGCCAATGGCTTCTCCCCCTAACAGGTGTTTTGTGAGCTTCAATAACAGCCAAGTTGTTTGCCCAAATGGAGATTTCACAACTTAACAATGTTGTGAATAGGTGCATTAATGAAGAGGAAATTGTGCATATCAGACACGGAGAAGCAAGTACCACCAAGGAATTATCTTCCAAACAAAGTTTACTTTCATGACTTAGCGCATCAGTGACAGGAGGGTTTCAGAGCTATTGTGGATGAAATTCTTGCAGAAAGCATCAGCGTGGGAGTACCTATTGCAGCTTGGCCTATGCACTCAGATCAACCAAGAAATACAATAACAGAGATCCTCAAGCTTGGCTTTTAGTCGAGGACTGAGCACAACGAGATGAGATTGCAACGTCAAAGATTGTTGAAAGTGCTATAAATAGGCTAATGGCATCAGCAGAAGGAAATGAGATAAATAAGAGAGCTGCAGAATTGGGGGACGTTGTATGACAATCAATGGGTGAAGGTGGAGTTTCTTGCATGGAGGTGGACTCTTCACTGCTCATATCACTACATGACAGCAAACCATGCTTGTTGGTGTAGCAAACATTCTACATGTATGAGTTTGCCAAGACAATGTTAATTCGGTTTCAATCATAGTGCTATCAATCTGCGTGGCAACATGGAAGGCCTTACATTGTCAGTATAATGCCCCATCAAATGTACATGACTAGTGACTACTCATAAATTGCATTTGCAACCAGCCTAAATTGAATACAGTGGTTGAGACATTCCTTACCATGATAACCAAGGGATTCTGGATGGAAAAGGACATCTCAACTTGCAGTGAAAGTTTGTCCCACTCTACTCCAAAAACGGTGGGATTAGTAGGTGAAAGTGGTGGAAATGATGTCATAACCCAAAAATTGGACACGGGTAGAATAAAGTACCATTTTGCTCTTCAAGGTTTTCAATTCAGTCACATAAAAGTACCTAGAATACATACACAAATAAAGATAATTTCCAAGTTACATGATGGCTAACTTCAATTTTGCTCTCATAAATTCATCAATGTTCCACTTCTACCCTTTCAGTTTAAATTTTCCCACCGTTAGCCTTGTAGTTTCTAAAATGTTTCAACGGCATCCCTAATAGTAAATACCTAAGAGAGTCTAACAGAAATTAGACTTACTTTGTACATCTCATAGACAACAAGCTCTAAAGAGAGGCTAATATATTCTTTCACATATGACATACCACACAAACATCTTAAAACAAAAATAAAAAAAAATCAATTGTGGCAGACATTCTTTTGACAAAAATCTATCAAATCTAGTAAAGCCTGAATGAATGAAAATGTCAGAGACAGAATGTATAATGCAGGTACGATGAATATATATGAAATAGATGAATTTTCCTTAAAACATACCAGGTCAAAGAAAATGTAATCAAGGGAAAAGACTACTATAGTCCACTATGCTTACCTGATTAATCAGAGCTGAAAGGTTGGACCACAAGGTGAAGACTTTCTAAAATTTCTGTTTGGAAGATAAATTTCAAAGTTCGGCTTCAACTCATCCACCAGCAAATTACTTAGCATCTGTGCAATAGAAGTCGTGTCATTCTGTTCAATTTCTAGCATCCCCTCACTTTTTATCATCCATTGAAAAGAACAAGAGCTACAGCTACCATAAACATTCTTCAAACTCCAAGAAACGCCATGACGCCCAACAACGTAACCAAGAAACTTCAATTGCCTACAAGCCTGTCCCAGGAGCACCCATTTTATCCTTCAGCAATCTTCCCATATATATCTTTCAACGCAATAGACACATCATTATCATCCATGACAACCAATGCCCCTATTTCAGCCAGAAACCCATATCAAATAACATACCCATTAAAGCCACGTTCCATTTTCCAATACCAAAAGTCTTGTCTCTCTGTGTGTGTGCCCAAACACTTCTTTGCTCTTTTTCTAGGCACTTACAAAGCCATATTATTTCAGAAACAGGCGAGAGAACCCAAAAACAAAATAACCACGTAATCCAGATCAGTAGAGTAAAACAGCTAAAAATAACAGCACCTAATTAATTTAACAATAATAAAAAACACAGAAACCACAACCTCCTCACTTAAAACTCAAATAAGTAATCCTAATTTTACCATAAAAATCTTTACCGAAATCACCACCAGGGAAAACACAACCACTGGATTGTCAAGAAGTGAAATGTTTCCTTAAGATTTGCATTAAATAAATCAAAAACAACTTAAAGCACAAATGGCATTAATAACTGAAGAAAAACCCTTTAGTTTAATTTTAACAACTTACAAATTCCTGTAGTTATCCACAATTTGCCTTTCTTTACAATAACTTCTGCCATTCCAATCTCCCTCTTCCATTATGCCTTTGAAACATCACTCCTACAGGGGGAGAAATTCAATCTTCCTATATAAAAAAAAAACAAATTAAAACCATCAATCAAACAAGTTCTGCTAAATATGATTAATTCCACTACCTGAACTGTATTTTTGATAAAGTAGAAGTGAGGGATATTTCTTCATCATTGACGTCATCAGTTCTGTCGGCTCAGCAGCCGCCATGGCGCATGTTGTGGTGGTGGATGATTGTGAGAGAGTATTGCATTAGTAGAGAATGAAAAGCGCGCCGAGCCAATGAGGCATGTTTCTTCTTCTTTCTTTTTTCTATTTAATTTAAAACGGAGAGAGAAATTAGAACCGTTCGGTTCGCGGGTTTTTTTCTTTATAATTACCATTTGGCCCATTAACTCCATAAAAAGCCATGGCCCATAAATAGAGAAAGCCCATTAAACAAAAAGAAATTAAGTCCAGGCCTTTGGACCATTCCTGCTTCCCATCATAGGTTTGAGACTCGGTCTGGCCCGAAAAACATTTTGGGTTACAGGTCACCGAGTAGATTTTAATTTATTATTTTTATTTAAAATAATATTGTTTTATATATTTTTTTAAGCTTCTTGATTTGAACCCCATCATGATTTATGATGTGTGGATTTGAGTAAGCTGATCAATGAGTTAACTCAGTTTAATCACTTCAAATTAGTTTTCTGAATCTTATAACTTCAGTCAATGGGTGCTGATCTGAAGGTTATTTTATATCTAAACCTTGATCAAAGTCCAAAACTTAATTGATGGAATGGGATTAGATTTTAATGATGATTTATATACCATCAGACCAGTTAATCTTCTGCTTCATGAGCTAAGCTCTGTTATATACAGTTCACATCGCTTGCCCTAGATGGACAGGATTATGAACATCAATTAGGGCCTTAAGTGTCTGAAGAATTCAAGAGACAATCATCCTAATATTTCATGGGATTTCATAAATATATAGTAACCTTGTCAGCATTATTGTGGATTGCATTTAGGTAAACATTTTAAAGCTTTTTTCTGTGGATTACAATCTTCTTATTCAGTGTACTCTATAAAAACCGGATTATTCCTGCCCCATAACATCATTATTCTGTAGCCACAGCTTCCTAACACTCTTTAGTCGAGATTGATCGGGTATTTTGGCTGTTTATCCGGGAAGAACAGCCCCCAGTGTTTCTCGAATTCTGGGGTTTTGCTACTCTCATCAAACATGGCAAAAATGTAAGTTTCTATAGGCTTTCCAGGCCTTTTTGGACTTCCTGTCTTCACATGTTGAACCAAGTTGTTGTTATATGTTCTTGCGTTTTCTACTGTTGTTCCTTTCCCTCCATCTGTTGGCCAGCCGCTCTCTGATACCACAATATCCAAAGAGCCCCCACCAGATTTCTCCAAAGCAGCGTAAACAGTGTCAAGAGTGGCGTCAAAAAGGTTCTGGTAATTCAGTGGCGGATCAGAGACTGGTGGTGACGGAGCTGTGAAAAGAGCATAATCAAGGCGGATGTTTCCTCCTGTGTCACCGGAGTAGGCGAAGTATGGATACAAGTTAACGAGCAATGGAGATTGGTTGTTCAGTAAAAAGCTAATGATCGGATCGAGAAGTGGTCTATATTCTCCCCTGAAAGAGCCGCTTGAGGGAGGGAAGGAATCATCTGTCAGGACCCCAGTATCAATAGCAGTTGAAACCTTGATACTTCCTAGTCCAGCTGAATCGAGTGCATTGCGGATGTTTTGCATGGCTGGGACAAGAAACTGTGCTGATGAATCTGATGGCTTAACCTCATTCCCGACCGCAATGTATCGAAACATGACATTGCCAAAGCTTTTTACATTGTTTTGCACCCATTCATTTGCGCTGTCTTGACTAGAACCAATCCGTTGAAGGTCATCATTTGGAAGACCAAGCATGAGCTCAATGTTGGTGCCTCCAATGGCTCGTAAAGCATCTTGGTTTGGATCATAGAGCCGCATTCTTCGAATGCCCCTCTCGTTGTAGAGAGCTATGACTTCTGGTGGAGGTGGTACGTTGCCAAGCATTCCATAGCAAACACCTATCTGGGCACCTGAAATATCGAAGAAATCAGAAGGTAACCAGTTAATCGATCATGTTAAGCAGCTCTGGTTAGAATATTTGATGGAAAATAGGTAAACAACATGGTTCTTCTGTGCACAAAACATGATTGTATCTACCTGCTGTATCCAGGCTAGCTAATAACATCCCAAAGAGCAGCGTTATGGAAAGCATGGCAGGGTTTTTCCCAGCTAAATGTGTTACAGCCATGCTTGATCAAGGAAACAGTATTACTTGAAATAGACTACAAACTAGAGAGAATGCAAATTTGTTTGCCAAACTCCATTTCTTACCTTCCTTCTTATAGAAGAAAAGGAGCTCTGCATCATGTATGAAAACAAATTCCTATCAATTGAGATATTTAAAAAAAGATTAGACTTTGTCTTGCTGAGAATTTTCAGATTTCATAACTTGTAGACTACTCTGAAATGGTTATTTTCCTCAAAATTTAAATGCTGTGTTCTTGAATCATTTAATGCAAATCTAACTGCTTGTCGTTTGGGACCTTCTCCATACGTTCGAAAAGTCTTTGGGGGGGGGGGGGGGGGGGGGGTTACTGTTCCTTCTGGAGGCTCTAATAAAGTCTCACAAGTCATCCTCCACTGGCTAAACTCTTCAAAGCCCCTATAATTTGTCGAGCATCTACCACGAAATATCATTTTACAGAATTCTACGAGTAAATGTGGAAAATTGACAATTTCTTACCCGCACGACACGGCAATGTTCTTGACTTCGTGTGGTTGCTCTATACAGGAAAGCACAACACTGTAGAAGTTGTTAGGTTTGGTATCACTAGGAGCTAGCAAATAAAATTGATAATGTAATAATCAACCCGAGATTGCTAAAGCTTAGGTTTTCTTTAACCTCGTGTAAAAAGAAATAGTTTCTTTTATATTTTCTTCTGTTTGGGCTGATCTGAAGGTTTTTTTTTTTTTTTCCCCTTAAGTAATCAGCTAGAAGCATGTAAGGTTTCTGACTCTAACCTAATAAAAGTCTCCGAGTCTTCCAAAAAAATGTCTACAATTCATAATCTAGTTCCAAATGGGAGATTTATTTTGTTCTTATTTATATCAAGGTTGTTAATTCTGTTTCGGTTGATGTTTTGTTTTTTCAATTGGAATAGAATGTTTTGATTTTGAAATGTTTAAATGAGATAAAAATGGTCTTGTTTTATCTTGTTTTTTTAACTGATACGAAACGTTTCTGCCGAAAACAAAATTAACAACACTGAAATGTACCAAAGCTGTAATTTCCAAACCAATTTTCCATCCTTGCATAGCTACACCTGGAACAAGCTCTCGTACACCAAGCTTCTATGAATTTTCATTGCCTTCCGTAGCTGTGCAGTGCTCCAAGTAGTGAGTGTGTTAGAGCATTTCTAGAAACCCTAGAGCTTGAGAAAAACTTTTTTCATCTTGGACGGTTTTTGGTGCAACATGAGGTGGTTCCAATCAGTAGACAAAGTTTTTTTGAATCTAATTTTAACACTTCTTTTTTAAATTTTGATTAATGTCATTTGGATATAAAAAAATTAGAAAAAATAAAATAATATTGTTTTCAATAAAAATTAGATGCATTTGACTACTAATATGTGACCAGAGCCGAAACTGATAGCTATGGATCAAACCTTAAATGGGTAGTGAACATTCTCATACATATTGTCATAAATGTGCATAGTAAATCGCTTATGATCAACACTTGTATGTGTGGTTTTTTGTCTAATTTTTATTTCTTAAAAAAAAAGAGAATATTAAGACATAAGCTAAAAGAGCTCGGGTTTGGTACTGTTCCTTCAGACTCAGTGGCACTGTGGAGTGGTCTTTTATCCGGCGTGCGTCGCGCGAGTTCGTCCACCCTATTTTTTTTGTTTTATCCGGCTGTGAACAGTGTAATGACGAAACAACCCCCGATAATAAGACAAAAACACGTTTTCGGCTGAGGGCTACGGTTGTAATTGCACACGTACGGACCGGTCTGGTCCGCCGGAACCTTTTTTTTTTAAATATTTTTAAAAATGTGTTATTACGTCTGTAGCCCCCGATAAGACAAAATCCATGAATTAGCCTCAGGGGTGGTTTCGTAATTGACACACACGTCACTGTGCGCTTGCGTCAGCAATGTCAGGCGTTCGTACAGGCGCGTCGGAACGTTTTCTCCCCTCCATCGATTCAGGCGGCGCGTGCGGCGTCATACGGCGGTTAAAAATTTCCCTCCGCCGGGTAGAACGATTCGCAACCCTTCCCTGAATCTCATGGAGTGGCGCGTGTGGTGATATAATCGACGTATAGGCTCATATAGTCGGTTGAACGTTTATGTGCACGTTTCTCTCTCCTCAGCGTCCGATTCCACTTCAGTCCCCCGATTTATTGTTGATGCATTTCAGTCCCTTGGCTTTTGTTTGATTTATGTAATGGAAGTTTCGATTTCTATCAATTGCGTCCTTTAATTCAAATTGATATATATGGAGTTTGCATGTCAGTCCTTCTTCTTTGAATTTTTCGGTTTTCTATTAGATCCTTTAATTGATTTAGTGCAGCAGGTTATATTGTTTTCAATTTTATCCTTCATGTCAAATGCATTATATATTACACTCTAATTTCAGTCCCTCTTCTTTTAATTTTTTTCTCTCTTCAATCTTTTAATATTTTTGGTGCAAAAGTATAAATGGTTGTCAAATTAATCCTTCACTTTAAATCAATCATATATTTTATTTTTATTTAGGGCCTTATGTTTTTAATTGTTCTATTGAAATTGATTTCCTTTATTATTATGTGTATATTTATGCATTATTCCCTATTATTGTATAAGTTTATATGCAAACTCCATATATTTTATTTGTGATTTTTCTTTAATTTGGTTTTTAATATTTCTTTTATGTTTTCTTTTGTTCGGGTTTCTTTTTATTTAGTCTTCAAATTTTATTCCTGGTAGTAATCATGTGAACATTCATTTTTTTTTTTTTGAAATCACAAATATTTTTTAAATGCTAACAATGATAATAATAATAATAATAATAATAATAATAATAATAATAATAATAATAATAATAATAATGAGAATAATAATGAGAATAATAATAATAATTAAATTGTTAGAATATTTATTGAATATTATCGCCTGATAATAATCAAATTTTTTTATTGAAAGTGTGTGAAATTAATTATATATTTGTATATTTATGTCAAATTAAAGTATGCTAAACCACTTATATGTTTGAATTTTTATTTAATATTATCGTCTAAAAATATATACAGAGAGGAAAAAAAATACCGCGTCTTTTTTCAAGGCAAAAAATTTATATCAATATTCTGAAATATATTTAGTATAATAATATGATGAATAAATCTTATAAAATTAAAATAAATTGGCTCCAAATTTTATTTTTTTGCTCTTTTATTCAAGTTTAGTTTTTTGAAAAAAAAATTACAATATTTAGATTTCGAATATTGCAGATCTTATATCATTGAGAAAAATATACAACTGAAAAATACAAAAGGTAGACAAATTTACCTCCATTATCTGCAATTCAAAAATATAAGAACCACTTCCCGTCTCGATTACACTGTTCTTTTAAGACGGTAATTAAGTAATTATAACATGAAAAAAAAACTCAGTTTATTTTGAAAAATACATTAAAATATTTTGATTTGTAATGCGTGGGATCTAATATTACTGGGAATAAAATTGAATTCAAACAAAGAATAAAATTACAAATTTACCTACGTTATCTAGAATTTAAACATATACGAACCGCTTCCCATTTTTATTACTCTATAAAGTATGTGAGACTAATTATATGTTTTAATATTTATTAAATATTATCGCCTAAAAATATATAGAGAGAGAGAGAGAAAAAAAAATTTGACCCTGGATTTTAAAACAAAAATTTTTATATCAATATGCTTAAATACATTTAATATAATAATATGATTAATAAATCTTATAAAAAAAATTTGCTTTGAATTTGAATTTTATACTCTTTTCTTTATTTTTATTTTTAATTTTTTTTTTCCAATTTTCCCATTTTTAATATTTCAAATCTGATATTACTAGAGAAAAAATACAGCTCAAAAAAACAAAAGGTACACAGATTGACGTACATTATCAACTCAATTTTTTTTCTTTTGACAAAATTACCTCGATTATCTACAATTATTGTGTCAAATCTAATATTATTAGAAAAAAAAGACAACTAAAATATTTTTTTTTTAAATTTACCTAGCTTATCTCCAATTAAAAAATATACAAACCACTTCCCATTTCGATTACAGTATTCCTTCTACGCTGGGAAAAAATTTATTTGTTACATATTTTATCTATTATAATGTTACTAATTAAATATTTAAACAACTAATTACAACATGTAAAAAATCAATTAGTTTTCTACATGAAAAAAATCCTAGCGCAATGCGCGGGCAAGCATACTAATTATACCATGCAAAAAACTAATTTCTAATATATTTTTATCTGTAGCAATTTTAGTAATTAAACATTGAAATAACTAATTATAGCACGCAGAAAATATAAGTTCATTTAAAAAAAAAAAAGTACAATATTTTTAGTTATAATGTGTCAGATCTAATATTACTGGGGAAAAAATGCAACTAATTAAAAAAAAATTATCTACATTATCTACGATTAAAAAATATACGACCCACTTTGCATTTCGATTATACAGATGTTATCAATTATAATTTTACTAATTATATATTAAAATACCAAAATACAATACATATAAAAACAATCAATTTTCTACATAGATAAAAAAGCTCCGGGGCAACGCCCGGGCATATCGCTAGTATTCACTATAAGATGCGATGAACAGATGATCGAGACCCATGCTGGCTTCACGGTATCAATTCTTACCACATTGTTATGAGGAAAACGATTAAAAACTCTTGTTGGCTCACAAAAAGTCTTGTGCAATAACAGAATTTAACCTATTAATGGGTCATGGAGGCTAAGACTAGATGACAAGCGCAAATCATGGTAGGCTCAAGCAAGAAATCCATGAACTGACTCGAAACAAATGAAATGTTACATTAACATAAGAAATGATTGAGTAAATCATTGTTATTCGTGCAGGAAGCAGTTGTATGTTAAAGACAAGCTAGTACAAGCAGTTGTATGTTAAAGACTACTAAATCAAGAAGCATGTCTGAGAAAATCACATTAAAGTCTATAACTATCATACAACTTTTCAGTGGAAGAATGGCTGGTCTTAAATTGCAATTACTTGAATAATTCTTTAACTAGTCACAGCAAGTAAAAGCATGAAAGATACAAGCATTGATGAATAACACAGGCTTTGGGGGAGAGTTAGGCTTACATAATCTTCCCAGAACAACTTGTCAGCCTTCTTATCAGAGAAATGGTTTCTATCGTTGACCATCTCATGTGCCCAACCAGCAAAGATCATTCAATACTATTGCTTCTGTGAATTCACAGTTGTCTCACAGATAAAGCTCCAGTGCCACTGATGATTGAAATTCTCTGATGGCTAGTTTCCGGTTTATGCAGATAGTAACCGATTTGAAACGGCTTTTGTTTTGATTTTAGCTGCTTCCTTCAAGCAATTCATTTTCTCAAGGGTCTACCACAGTCACATCTTCCTTTGAAGTAATTTTCCCCTTAATTTCGCAACTATTTGATCGAGAACCCCTTCATTTTCGGTTAAATACTGTTCAGCTTCATGTTCATTGCTGAAGATCTCTCTGCCAATGACATAGCTGCGTCCTTCCTTCTTGATGAGACTCTGTTCACAGGCTAATTCCAAGACCTCGGATTCAAAGCAAAAGCCTCTCCCAAAGTGTATCCCAAGTTCAGCTTTTGCCATGGCGGGAGCCAATTTATTTTTCACCACTTGTGCACACACTTCAAGACCAGTAACCTGAATACATAGCATTATTTAACAAAACGAACAGCAACAAGAGCATGAAATACTCAAAATCAATCAGTTCAAGAAAACTAACAATAAAAGTTTTGATTGTTAAAAAGCTTAAGAATGAGCAATGATATGAAAAGAGGTAAATTAGAAAAGAAAATAAGAAAGAAATCTAAAGCAAGGAACATTGATTAATCAATTAACATAAACGAGACCATGGACAAACACGACTGAAAGTATGGTAATTCAAGCAGAATCTGAGACCGTTATAAGCCAAAAACATCTTATTTGTCCAAGTACAAATTTATCATTTGTCTACAAAGCTTAGAAACTTCCCCGCCAGACTTTAAGCAAAAATCAAACAAATATCCACAGTAGATGTCATGCAAAGAACACATCTCTGAGGAACCTGACCACTATAGTTTATTCAGCTTAATTGTTAGCAATGGCACTAAAGAATATACCTTGTCCTCAGTCTTGAGCAGTCCTGTTCTGATCATTCTCAAACGTACAGCCGAATAGAATTTCAAGGCATTTCCACCACAAGTGACCTCTTCTGCACGTCCTGGTTTTAAACTTCTTCTAACCTTGGATAAAAATAACAATAACAATGGGTGAATATTATTTTCCCCATAAGTTACTATTTACAGCTTCCATACAAAGTGTTAGAAACTATAACTAGAAGTCTAGAACTCAACCT
The DNA here is from genome assembly GCA_027405865.1 of Salix purpurea. Lineage (NCBI taxonomy): Eukaryota > Viridiplantae > Streptophyta > Magnoliopsida > Malpighiales > Salicaceae > Salix > Salix purpurea. The sequence continues at coordinate 2,463,225 of JAOWLH010000021.1, read as the reverse complement.
GATTAAGAAAAACAATAAGAGTTTGAGATTGGCATAATGAATAATTGATCTTCCTAAGTGCTTGGGTCATTAATCGTGATTGTATATCTTCAATGGTGCCTCCCACCACAGTATCAATCTCATGTTGGGGGACAAGGGCAGCAACCTGTAAACAAAATGCATGGAACATTTACATAGAATGAGATAATATCGCAAAAGAAGGATACATAAAATCTATGAATGTGATTTATATAGAATCAAACGACCACAAAAAATGGTTATAATAATAATTGATAGCAGGGCATGGTTATGGACACGAAAGATATGTGGGTGTAGCTGTCAACCACATATCTACAGACACGAAGTTCTTGAGAATTAATTACTTACACTATCAACCACAATAACATCTACGGACCCGCTTCTAGTCAGAGTATTGACTACACTGAGCAAATTTTCAGCGCAATCTGGACGTGAAATAAGAAGATTTTCTGTGTCTACACCCATTGATTTAGCAAGTGAATGATCCATTGCATTCTCAACATCAAGATATGCACAGTATCCTGACAAAAGGACAATTCAGTGAGCAAAGATGATCCTATACTTCATATGGTCCAGATTTAAAGAGGATATAATTATTTTTGCCACATGGGTAACAAAATCATCTCAAAAAGACAAATGCAAGTCAAAAGAACATCACGAAATCAAAATTAGTAAAAGTAGCCAATAATCATTAGAAATAAAGAATCTCCGTACAAATTTTTGAGTACCAGGAGTTTTGCTAGCTTCTGGTGTATGACAGCAATATGGACAACTAATTTTTATAGTACTAAGAAGTTTGCCTTTTTTATATGGCCATCCTCTGTCAGACTGTCACGACCAGAGATAATGAAAAAGAGTATTTGCTTATTGCTTGTCCAATTTAAGTCTATAGGAGGTGGTGGTAAGTAAACGATCAGGATCAGATCACCTAAGCATAACTATATCTCACTCCCTTTTCTGCAATTATATATCTCTGTATCTATCCATCCATGTGTTTGGGTGTGGGTGGGAGTGTGTGGTTGCATTTTATATGCAGAGGGAAACTACATCTATCTATTCATGTGCTTCATTTGAGTTTAGGTGTAGGTGTGTAATTTTATATCACACAGATAAACTCTGGAGTTATTTATTTTAGCACACGAGAAAGATTTCAGAAAACAGTGGTGTAATTAAGAAAATATTTCAGCAAAAGTTTCAGGAAACAAAGAAGAAAAAAAGGAATGCGCATTGACTGTAAGATTTAAGTAGATTGGCATACTGTAGCATCACCTAAGTTCAGTGTTAAGAACAATAATGAACACAGAAGATTACAAAAACCCTCTACACAAACTTGAAGATTTTCATGGATAAAGCTAACGGCAGATAATGAAAAATCCCCAACACAAACTAGAAACCAATTAAACCTATATCAAGCTATCAAGTACAAATTGCCTTGCACAGTTGCTAGAAAAAAGGAAGGTGGAATCTAGTGATGAAAAAATGCTTTTGATTCCTGAATAAAACAAAAATATGGAACAGTCCTATCGTTTCCTGTATGCTGGGAAAAAAAGACAGGGCAAAAGGTCACTCTATGCCTTCCTAAAGAGCCTTGCTGAAAATAGAAAATGCTACAAATCACAAGGAAATACAGGTGACAGGCAATGCCAAGTGGAACAGAGGTAATGAATCCAGGGATCATTAAATAACAGGCAACAAGGAAGAAGTGTGTAAAATGGAGAGATACAAGATGAATTGATATAAGGACCACTTTTCTTTCATAACAAGGATTAATAACTGAAATTGACAAATGAAATCTCAAGTAATCATATCCAAGTTCCAAAACCTACAAAAATTTAGCATGGATTACACTATGTAGTGCTCCAATTAAAATCAATCTGAAGTTATTGATATTCATGTTAAGTGTCTGATATTCAAACTGAAATAATCAATTAAAAATAGAGCCTGATTTCCTTGTTAAGGTCATGCATGCCTACTTTCATGAAATGTAAAACAGAAAGCAAGAAAAATCTAGAAGCACACACCTCCAAGCTTTTGAGCTTCCTTGATAATATGAAGTGCAATAGTTGTCTTACCAGAAGCTTCTTGCCCATAGATTTCAACCATTCTTCCCTGCAGAGTGCAAGGCAGGTTTCTGAGCAGCGTTACCCTGACGATCTTTCAAAATTCATAGCTAAACTAAAAAATCCACCAACAAACAGACATTCATTTTATTTTCACCACTGCAGTTTTCATCTTAACAATCAGAAAAGTTCAGCACGATAAGCATGCCATAATTAAGTTCCTTGGCCACTCATCACCATGGTCCACGCATAGAAGTAAGAGTCATATATCAAAGAATAACTTACAAGTCCAAATAGCAACTGACACAGTAAAGGAATAGAATGCGTAGATCTTTATGACACTCCAAAGAATATAAGATTGAACAAACATGCTAATTACTGCAAAACTAATACACACTAACACCCATATATATATATATATATATATATATATATCCAATATAACCTTTGGTAATCCACCAATTCCAAGTGCAAGATCAAGCTTCAACGAGCCTGTTGATATAATAGGAGCTCTTCTTGAGCTGAAAAACCGCTGCATTGACAGCATAGATTCTCTACCAAATTCACCAGCAAGCTGCGTGAGAGCCAAATGAAGCGCATTCTCTTTCTGTTTCGCTTCACCCTCATCATGGAGTTCATCAGGTTCAAATTCTGAAACTTCACCAAGCAGTACAAAATCATTCTTAAATTCTCAAACTTCACCCAAATCACTAGCACAACTCAGGCCAAATAATTTCCGCTTTCATTTCTGCGTGTGAATTTATAGAAAATAGCAACAAAAAAAAAGTATCTGATTACCTACAGAAGAAAGTGTGTGATTATTCCTTCCAATAAAAGTAACCACATGTCTTCTTCCATTCTGCTAAAAAAAAGAAGTTTGTCACGAACAAATATAAACATTTATGACATTATAATAGGAACCCAGTTCAAATAACACATTCAATTAGTAAAAGAAAGCAAATTCACTGATATCGAACAAAATCGTGAGTATACATGTTTGAATTCATTCTTGTGATAAACAAATAAAGCTACAATCTTTAAGATTGAAAAGAGAAATAGGAAGTGAGGGAACCTGAGAGAGAGAGCAAAGGCGAAATCTTGCCAAGGAATTGAAACGAATTGAAAGGGCCATTTTCGCCCCTTTGTTAGGGTTTATCAGTCTCTTTGATATGGTTCAGATTTTAACCATTGCTTGCTACTGCTGTTTTTCAACAAAGTTTATTCTTTTCTTTGTTAGAGAAAAAAAAAAAAGGGCGGGTATGCCGTTCTCAACTTGTTGTAATTTGTAATTCAAAAGTATTTTTTAAAAGGTCTGAAAAAGTTTTTTTTAATTAATATTTTTCAAATTATTTTAATGTATTGCTGTTAAAAATATTTTTTTAGCAAAAAAATAAATAATATATTTTCAATTAAAAAACACTTTGAAAACCAGCTGGTACACAATATCAAAAGACTCTTAGAATTATAAGTTCTTTTAATATCTATTTAAATATTTATATTTTAGCTTAATAACACAATTAGAATGAACCTACACATTTTACCTTGTATGCATATAGGATTAATATCAATTCAAAACTCATTATGTTTAAACTAGTAAATTCTAGAATTTAAGTTAAATTTATCAATCATTTTATGGTATCAATCTGAATTGATCGATTGTTTTGGTCATTAATGGGATTACAACAATTAATTTCTTTTATAATCTTATAAATAGCTCATTCTTATTAAAATAAAAGAGGATTCTAAATATATATGATATAGAGAATATTTCAAGTGAGAAATTATCTAGAAATCATCAATCATGTTATGCTTTAAGTTTTGTTAATTTGAACCTTCAATTTTTAGCACTAGAGTGTCTTTTTTTATACTCAATGCACTTAAATATCTTCAAATATCAAGGTTTAATTAAATGAATTATAGAGATTTAATGTTTAATTATATTATTTACTGTTTAAAAAAGTCTTTTGTTTTTCATAATAAATCACACAACTATAACATTTGAGAGTTTAGGTAAAAAAATCTTAGTTACTAGTGAGAGTCATCACAAGTTAAAATCTTGAAAATGATTTTCTTCAAGTAGTGCAAAGGTTTTGGTATGTATTCACTAGGTGACATTGTATCTTTACGCTTGGATTAGTGAATAATATATATTCAAGTATAATTTGGCACTTCAAATGTAAATGTAGGCTTATCAAATCATGTTAAAAACTGATTTTGCAATTTTTATCCATTATCTCTTTACTTTATGTTATTTAATTATAATATTATTTGTTAATATTAGTAGAACACCTAATTCAACAATAGGTGTTGTTGTTGTTTTAATCCTGAAACAACAAGGGGTGACTTGTCATTTTGTTTGTGTCAAATTTAGTCTTTGTTCTTTATTGCTATTTTTTTTGTTATGAGTATTTTTTAATTATTATTTTTTACAATTTCATCTTTATTTGTTGAGTTGGTTGAAAATTGAAATTTGTATTATATATATATATATATATATATATATATATATATATATATATATATATATATATATATATATATATATATATATATATATTTTTTTTTTTTTTATTTGCCTTATATGAGGTAATTCAAATCTAATGACGCAGGTTATGACTTTGCAAAGTTAACTTGAGTTGATTTCAAACTTTTTTTCCTTGGGTTATTTTTTAAAAAAATAATTAATTTCATCATTTTTCAATGGATTTGTTGAGAATTTAGTTTCATACATTTTTTTATATAAGGTTATTTCAGAATTATAACATGGATTGTGGGTTTGACAAGCTAACCTCGATTATGATTTTGTAAAGTTAATTCGAGTTGACTTTGGATTTCTTCCCCCTGATTTTTTTTAATTAATTGTTTTTTATCCTTTTACACCAAGTTAGGTAGAAATTGGTCTTCATAACTATTTTTATTTTATTTTTATGATGTTATCCTAGTCTCATGACCTACATTTGATGAGTTAACTCAAAGTTCTTTTTGTTATTATTTTTAAATTGATTTTTTTTTTCATTTTCATCATTTAATATTGGGTTAGCTTAGAATTGGAATTTGTATTTTAAAAAAAATATATTTTTTATTGGTTTATTTTATTCTCATGATATAGCATATGTGTTTACTAGATATTTTTGTCCTTTTTGTTACATCTATGTTTTTATGTTTCATATGCTTTATATATGCACTCTTCATTTCTTGATTAAAAATATACTTTTATTTTTTAGCTATTGACACTAATTTTCCATAATATGTTAACACGTCTTCAAAAAGTAGAAAAATAAATTGTCTTTAAATAATTATTTAGTCGTTAATTTTATTGATTTTGGTGAAGAACATCTTTTTTTTAATTCTTAATAATTTTTAGTTTATTAGACTGATTGATCGGATCTAGATCATAAACTAACCATTCTCACGTGGAGACAATCATTCTCGAATTCTTCCATTCTTAAACGGTATATGCAGAAATTTAAGTTGATATCTCAAAAATTAAAAAGATAGTACCTTTTTTTTTTTTAATCTTTCATGAGTTGTTGAGTGATTATTTTTACGTTCATTTTTTTCTTCAAAAATATCTTAAATTAATTTTTGTTATGTTTTCATATTATTTTAATAGGATGGTATTAAAATAAAATATAAAAAATAATGGGTACTAGAATATTAAACAGACTTGTAATTGTACATAGAATTTTATAAATTAAGCAGTGTTTTTTTTTAATCAAAGTAATTTTAATTGGACCTCAAAAGAAAAAACTTTCCAAATCTCGTAATCATGAAATGAAGAATAGATTCATGCATAATTCTCTAAACTTGATTTCAAACATTAATAATTTTGAAAAGGAAAATAATTTATTTTCTGAATACCCGGAACTCATTCTTTGCGCTTCTCTAATAATGTCATAATCTTTGTTTAATTTGAATGAATTATCGAGAAATCAGGTAGACAATAACATTCCTATCAAGTGGGGTGGCCTAATTTCTTATTTCAACTTCTCTTGCTTTGATCCTACGGGGCCTGTTTTTTTTTTTTTTTTTTGCTTTAGATCTAAGGGATGAAAAAGATTTTTATATAATTTTCATGGGAACACCGTAGCATTTGCCCCCATCTTAATCACACTTCAATAAATTCATGTGGCCAGTACAATGGGACAATAATCAGTTATAGGTTTTAACTTTTATGTAAATTTAAGTTAATGGCTTTTTCTTCTATGATTTGTATTATTTCTTAATATTTTTTTTTAATTGAAAGTTTTTTGAGTTTTAAACTTGTTCCCATGTCAGTATTAGTTTAAGTTTAATTTTTATCTAATAAAATGAGATAATAAAATTATAATTCATAATTATCGAGTTAACAAATCTCTAATACCATATAAGCGTACCCAAGGGGTCCTGACGTGAGTGGTGAGGACGCTCTCGTCCCTTAAAAGAGGTTAAGGGTTCAACCCCTCCTCTTGTATGAAGCCGGCTATTTAGAGAGCACTTTCACCCCTTCAGGGCCCACCCGGTACGAACATGGATTAGTCTTGGCCAGCGCCTGGAACATCGCGTGGTTTATATAAAAAAAAAAAAAAAACCATATAAGCGTAAACTCGACAAAACACTATGTTACTTTTGCTGTGCAATGAATGTAAGTAGTGGAACCCGACCACCTGGGTTTGTTTCATTCACCACGCCTTACTCAGTGTAGGTTATCCTCTGTCAATGTCCTATCTCCTTCACTTCTGTCCCTTATCACAAACATAATTTGACTGACAATAGCAGCTAACTAATTGCAATGTTTAATCACTTGATTGATCAAGATGCTCCATCGTGGATTTGAAGAAAAAGTTAAAAGATGTCCCAACTCAAAGGATTGAAAATGGTTGGCGCTGTTACTGATACGACAGTAATTTGCATGCCGGTTTCCATGGCTAGCTAGCTAGCTAGCTACTGGTCTGCACGTAGACAGCTATGGATCTCCGGCAACCAGACAGTCTCTGGAATGTATAATTATTAGGAGTCCCGGTTCCCGGACACCTTCATCATCCGAGTAGAAGACATTTAAGAAGACGGAGTGGCTACATTTGGAGCATCGGCTCTACCCTATTTCTGAGCATACATACAAGCAATCAACGTGGTCGACGTTGATCAACTAAAATTAGGGTACCGAAGATGTGAAAATGGAGAAGTTATGATCACGGGACAGTATGATTGATGAAGGCTAGATCGAGAGAGTCTTTTAACAAATACATTACAAAAAGAAAACAGTATTTATTAGGTATATATTGAACCTTTTTATCACCAGTTGAATATATATTACAGTTACGGAACAGCAATATTCACATAAAAAAACTAATTAATCTTCATGATATCCTCTCTTCGCAGATCACATCCACTCCTACCAGGAGTTTTAATAAAAAAAAACTATAAGAAACACTGAGTATTGAACGTGCTGTGTGTCTTCGATCGATCTCCATCGAGGTTACGTTCAGCAGAATGAGTTTTTAGTTTACCAGCAAGATACAGTAGACGGCAGGTTGCACGGGGGAGGATTCGACGACACCCAGTAGGGAGGGAAATATTGTGTCGTTAATTAGAACTCTTGTAACCACTGAGATGTTGCCACATTGCCTGCAACTTCATCATTCTGCTCTCCATATTTCACCAATGAAGCACCCGAAATGTCGACAACGAGGCTACTATGGCTAGCTACGAGCTTAGCTTGAGCACCTCGAATTCCTCGCCGTGTTTCAAAGGTCACTGAAAAAAACTGACAATCGGGACAGTTTCTTAGGCACCACAGAAACAAAGATGGTAACATGGACAAGACAAAATGGACATGCATGAGTGGAACGTGCGCAGGATTGGTAACCTGACAAGACTTTGGGTAATTTTTTTCAAACACAGTTCCATGTTTTCCAGCAGGGTGTGTTGTGGATGACCTCGTTCCCTATCCAGTCCTTCACGGCTCTCTTTTTTGTTTTCATAATTTACTGTTGTTTTGAAACAGTGATATTCAATAAAAAATATTAAATAAATAAGAAAACACAGGAGGGGAGAAGAGAAACTCAAAAATATATATAGGACTGAAATCTCAATAATTAAAATCATAAAAGATTAATAACCCAAGTGGGTCACCATTGGATAGCTAATTAGTGCTTGTTCTGTGATACTATTTTAGCATGCCTGGCCTAACTTGGTATCTCCTTTCCACTGGTCGTTCTCCTATCAGAGAGAATGTGATCAACACTCGAATCATTTCTCGTTTAGGTGCTAAAACTGATTGCTTTATATTTTATTTCATGTGTTGATATCGTGGGTTGAAATTTCCAGACCAAATCATAGAACTTAAGAATGTTTTAGCATTTTTTCTCCTGAATGGTTAGCAGCAAAGTTTACGCCACGATCACAGAATTGAAAACTACTTATTGGCTCTACTTGGAGAAGCAGTGGATTAGTGCTGTGCTGTGCCTCATCATTACATCATGGAAATAATCAGAGACGCAAAACCTAGTTGAATTTGTACTTTAATATTAAGAAAAAAAACAAAACTAGCGATATCTTCTTTTGTTAATCTAGGACGCAGTACTTTGGTGCTAGGATTACCTGTTTGGATGAAAAATAATCTGTCCAGTCGATAATCTGTTCTTACGTACGTTGTTTGCAATAATTAAGGACGTAGATGATGACACAGCAAATCCAGTGAGCAGTACAGATGCTTTCTCTGCACATATTTCTAACAGTTGATAAAAAAAAACCTTGCATGATCCTAATTAGACTAAAAATACTAATTAAGGAAATAATATTTAGACCCAAAATTTATAAAGAATTGAAAAGGTGAGTGAAAAAAAAAATGGTGGGGGAGTGAATTGAAGTACAGCTAAATTTGGTGCACTTGTTATTGTACCACCTTTGCTGGCATTATCTATACTTTTAAAGATAAATGTTTCACCTTTTATGATGACAATTCCATGGACAGATAGGCAGCCAGTGTTTGTATTGAGCACAGTGCTGGACACTGAACATAAAAGACCAAAAAGATAGTTAATTACAGGAAAGAATTTAAACCCAGCTGGTTCCATGGACATGTTTTATTGTACTCCATTGAATTATTTCCACTTCTAAACAAATTTATATTACCTTTTTCATGATGCTTGGCTCTCAGAAATGGAGCCATTATTTGCATGAATAAACAGTAAAATTAAACACAATGAAAGGGTGGAGAAACAAGTATACAGTATTGTCTGAAAATTGATTATTTATACATGCGATAAACAAATATCTTGCTCTGATGTTGTAGCTTCATATATGATCCATTTACTATAACCATGCAGTACCACACAGAGAGAGAGAGAGTAGCCTTTTACAAAAGAAGTGGAAACAAAAATGAAATAAAATTAACCAGGGAGAGATGCAAATTAATGAGGGAATATTCGCAAGTCACACTTGGAAATGCTTTCATGGGGGCAGAAGAATACTAGTTACTACAACGTTGTAATCACTAACACCAATAATTGGGCAACAAGCACTTGCCAAGACAAACAAGAAATGCTCGATAGAGCTAGGTGGACAAACATTGAGGCTATAAATATTTCATCTTTTGCTCGAATGATGTTAGTGACAAGCATTTGTTTTTCGAAAACTTAATTCAAGTGGATACTTATTAGGTCGCAATAAATGGAGCAATAATTTCAATAGTAGTAGTTTGCTGGGCACAAAAGTAAATGAATATACAAATATTAAAAGATGGGAATCACTTTAGGCATGTCCCAGTGCTGGGATCTAAGCTGACCTTTCTGGTGTTTCCCGCATTCAAACTGTCATCCTCAACCTCACTTTCTCCCCTTTCCTCAGTATTTCTCCGCACAGAACTAAGCACCCCCTAGGCCCCTACACGCCCAGCTATAAAGATAGCAGCACTGTAACCCGCAACACCCCTCCGAGCACACCAAACTTAAATGGCGTCCGACCTTAAATGGGAGAAAGTGTAAGAGGTGAGGTGAGGTGAATAGAGAGAGCAGACAAAATCATATATAGCCCAGGACAAGATACTTACTTTACTTTCAACGTAAATGGTGAAATACGTACCTTACAGCTTGACGTAAGTGATAGTGATAGTCCACCTTTTTTCTCAAGTCATCAAAAAATAAATAAATTAATAGACACCATCATGTGCATCTATAATTAACATTTAGAACCCTATTTAAGTATCACTCAAAAGAAGAATCCCTAAACTAATGCATCTTAATCTGCTTTGTCCATTTAAAGGCAGAATCTCAATATCCATGTGCACCAAGGTAGTATAGTATATATGGTGAAGCTGGCTCAAACAAATACTGACAAAATGATACAGATGCGATACAAATTTTTTTTTTTTGAACCAATTCAAAAATGGATTAAGAAGGGGCATAAATAAAGATTTGAGGGGAAAGAACCCATAAATAAAGTTTAAACTCAAATTAAGAACCACAATTTGAACTATTTTGGTGAAGCTTACTGGGAAAAAAAAATTGCCACAGGGCAGTCGTATAGTTGCAGTTCAAATCTGGGTCATGCCTCATCAAGACACCGGAAAGTTTGGGCAAAAAAATAAGAACATATGAATGTTCACACCACCAATGCTGTGTTGTTAATACCAATGCCCCCACAACATGGTAAATTGCCGTTTGGGTTTCATATGAAACAAGCTGGCCTTACTCAAGAGAGCAACCATTTTTGTTACACATGCTTGTGTTAAGGACATTGATTTCACCAAATGTTCAAAACAATGTTGGTTTGGGTCCTAGAACTCTGCCTTGCCAAAATTTTCTATCAACAAGCACCAGCTCATGAACATCACGTGTCCATGGACCCATATTCGACCACCTAGCTCTAACAGGATACAACCTAGTAGGGGCCGGCCCGTCGATGCCAGGAATTCAACCCTAATCTAAACAATAATGAAAACACAACTCAGTCAATTACTTGAGCACAAGAAAGAAAAAGTTTTAAGGAAAGACAGTGGAGATGATAGAGAAGCAGATTGACGTACTTAAGTAGGAAGAAAACATCATTGCTCTAAGCAGCGATAGCGTATCACTACTATAAGGGTTAGTGAAGGAAAGTGAAAATTGTGGCTGTGAGAATGGAAATGGCAAGCTTTTAGAGAAGCATTTTTTTTTCGCTTTCTTGTGACTTCAATTTACTCCCATTGGAAGCCAAAAAAGGAGACTAAAAAAAAATACCTGAGCACGCATCTAAGAAAAGGTTTAGACAGTTCATATACGGAGTCATCATTGAATATCTGGCTCTATTTTGACTGTGCCGCCCAAACCTTCCCTTTAAATTGTCTTCTCCACCTTTCATTTCCATAAGCTCTTCGACACCTCTCCCTTGGCTATTTCTCACAAGTAGCAACACAGAATTTCTCTCCTTCCTTCTCTTTCTCTCACAGAACAAATGGGATCACCATCTTCTGCTTCTATCAGACAGAACAACCTTCTATTCCTTATATTTATCATGATCTTTTTCTTTTACTATATACCTGACAAAATCAGTCTTTGTTCCAACCAATCTTCTGTCAACCCAAGTGTGATTCCATATAAGATCTCCTCCAGCATCTCTTCATTGGAAACACCGAAGCTAGATGGCTACTTTAGCTTTGATGATATCGACTATGCAGCCAAGGACTTTGGCAACATGTATCATGTCCTACCATCAGCAGTTCTACATCCAAAATCAGTTTCTGATATTTCCAACACTATAAAGCATATTTTCAAAATGGGTTCCACTTCGCAGCTAACCGTTGCTGCCAGAGGCCACAGCCATTCCCTTCAAGGTCAGGCACAAGCTCATCAAGGTATAGTAATCAACATGGAATCACTTCAGGGACCAAAGTTGCAAGTTCACACCGGAGAGCAGCCTTATGTTGATGCATCAGGTGGTGAGTTGTGGATAAACATTCTACATGAGACTCTTAAATACGGGCTTGCACCAAAGTCCTGGACGGACTACCTTCATCTCACCGTCGGAGGCACCTTATCAAATGCCGGAATTAGTGGACAGGCATTCAAACATGGACCTCAGATTAACAACATTTACCAATTGGAGGTTGTCACAGGTATATATCTACACCTGCCCAGATTCTGCAATACAAAAAATTTCAGACGAGGCTGGCCCAAGATCACAGTACAAGATATAGAAATTAATAGTCATTTCAGCATGACACGGAGGATACTCCAGTGATATTGTTACTTCATTTTTTATAGAAGTACAACTTTGCCCCACCACACAAGTTGCTGGAAGCTTTGATTTTCGATTAGAATTAACCTAAAGAAAAAAACAGCATGAAAAGAATTCACCCTAGAGAAAAATGAAATTCACAGCCAGTCTAGCTAACTTGAAATTGTGATTAAATCATTTAAAGCTGAAAAACTCGTAACTGAATCTAACTTGATGCTCTGGGTGCAGGCAAGGGAGAAGTAGTTACCTGTTCAGAGAAGCAGAATGTAGAGCTCTTTTATGGTGTTCTTGGAGGACTTGGACAGTTTGGCATTATCACTAGAGCCAGAATATCTCTTGAACCGGCACCAAAGAAGGTAAGAAATTACGTTCAACATCTCTAGGCAGTCGTACAATGTCACAGAAGAAATATCTACAATGTAATTTATTGCTTTTGACAGGTGAAATGGATCAGAGCACTATATGACGAATTTTCTAAATTTTCCAATGACCAAGAACATTTAATATCCAAGAATTCTTTCGACTACATCGAAGGGCTTGTAATAATAAACAGAACTGGTCTTCTCAATAACTGGAGATCCTCCTTCAATCCAAAAGAGCCACTTCAAGCCAGTCAATTTATTTCAGAAGGAAAAATTCTTTACTGTCTGGAAATTGCTAAATACTTCAACCCAAACGAGTCTGATGTGATGAGCCAGGTAAGCCTTACGGCAAAACTCTTCTTAGGAGCCCAACATAGATTTCACTTTGTTGATGCCCTTGATCCTTACCTTGTTTTCTCTCATGCAGGAAACTGAGAGCCTGTTGTCAGAACTGAGTTACATTCCATCCACACTCTTTCTGTCAGAAGTTTCTTATGTGGAATTCCTTGACAGAGTCCACCAGTCTGAAATCAAACTCCGAGCAAAAGGTTTATGGGAGATTCCTCACCCATGGCTGAATCTTCTAATCCCAAAAAACAAAATTTTTGAATTTGCTCAAGAGGTCTTTGGCAATATTCTTACAGACAATAGCAACGGTCCCATCCTCATCTATCCGGTCAATAAGTCCAAGTACTGTCATATCATAAAAAAAAAACTATTAAATTCCCCTCACGGTTTTCGTATTCCATGTTATCGACCTGATTGTTCCTTCACATTGCAGGTGGGATAATCGGACATCCTTAGTCACCCCAGAAGAAGATACTTTCTACCTAGTGGCATTCCTATCCTCGGCAATGCCATCTTCCACAGGACGAGATGGCTTGTTTCACATTTTAGCTCAAAACAAAAGAATTCTAGGTTTCTGTTCCTCGGCTAGTCTCGGGGCCAAGCAATATTTGCCTCATTACAGCACCCAGGAAGAATGGCAAGCTCATTTTGGTCCAAAGTGGGAAGTTTTTGTAGCAAGGAAATCAACTTATGATCCCATGGCAATCCTAGCTCCTGGCCAACGAATCTTTAGAAGGAATAACCTTCACATGATGCTGGCCTCTCGTTCAAGATTAATATCAGGAAAAGAGTCCTAAGGCAAATATGGAGCCCGTAATGCCCACAACTGTAAATTAATAATATTACAAGCTATGATAGAAAGTTGGGTTTCCATGACAATCGTCGGCATAATAGAGAGCAAGAGTCAGCAGGCTATATAACTCTTTTGTTAATGAACATGAAAATTTCAGGTGGGTAATTCTGTAGAGAGGGCTTCTAGTATTAAGTCAGGATGATTTTAAACATATCATGTAATTAAATTACTTTTATTTCTACAAGCAAGGCGAAAGCATCTGTTTCTAACACATTCATGCCAAATCCTGCATACAGAAACATGAAATTAATAATTTATCCAAACCACAGTTACATGTTAAGCATACCACAACATGTCAAGAGGCCATAAACACCATAAAAAGGCTGTCCATGGCAACTTGGTCTCGAGGATTGACAAAAGAGCTACTTCCTTTCTGTTGCTTCTGTCCAGCCAAGGCCTGGTCTGTGTATTTCTCCCTGTGGCTCTTCATATTTTCTAGCATCAAGGATTGTTGCTTCAAAGTCAGTTGAATCACTTGCAACAGGAAGAAAGCTACTTATATCATCTCTAGCTCCAAAGCCACCAGCTCGTATAATATCGTCTCGTGTTATGGAAGCCTCCATGTTTACTTCCCCTGATCTGTTCTCTTCTATAGGAGAATTTGGAGAAACTAGTTCTTGCGCTCTCGAATCAACCCAGTTAGCTTTCCTGTTATCTACTGCAGTGCTTGGACCAGGTCTTGGAATATCTTTCACATCATCCTTGGAACAATTGGATTCAGCTGTTTCATCCATTGTTCTGTTTTCATCAGTATCTGGGGCATCCAGCAACAAGATTACAAACTGACAAGGGAAGCCAGCATTTGAGTGGTATACGTTTTCATCAAAAAGAAATGGAATGAGTGAAAACTGGCTTATTTATCACAATTGAAAGATAATTTTAAATTGAGTCTCATAATAAACTTCAGTCATATATAGAAGTGAGATTTCAATATTGTAGTCTATTCAGGTCACAAACAAAACTCTCAACCAGCCAGGTTTCAAGATTATGGTTTCTCCAGATGTACAATCAATATGGCAAAATTCAAGAGTTCAAAAACCTCATCAAATCTGAGCATGATTTGAGCACTTCATGTTCTAATTGTGGATAATGTTCATATGGGAAAATCATAAAATACTGATAAATAAAAGTAACATTATGCTTATGTTTAGGATGTTACATCTACCATTACTATGTACAGAGATTATGAGAAGTTACTTTTAACATTAGTTGTCTATCTATGTAAGGAAAACAGTTCCTAACATATGATTTCTATAGTAGCTCGGATAAAAAGATTTGTCCCAAAGATTGCCAAGAAAACAGATAGTTTGGGGAGTGCCCTTTTGCTGGTAGATGCTTTCCAAAAACCCTGTTATTTAAAATCCAGGTGTAGGATCTCATAATCACATCCCACACACATGCAGGAAAAATAAAACGAAAATAAGAACAAAACTTTCAAACAACCAAGGTCATTCAATCTCGACAAAAAAATTATGTCAGCACCTGTTTGCTAGGACTCCTCCAGGACCTATGATGACAGAATTAGATATGACAAGTCAAATCCAAATATCCATCATATCAGGCTTGACTCATATAGAAGGCTATTGGCTGCATTATTTAACTTAAAAAACATTTCTACCATGTAAGCAACTAACCTAGCTTGTCTTCTAATTGGAAGGCTCTGTTGAACTTTACAGATCTATCTGCATTAAGTTTAAAGGCCTTCTTTAGTGGAAGAAATAGTCTTATCCTGAGAATGATGTTACAATTCATATTGCGGAAAGAGAAAAACATAAATATAAGTTTAAAGAACTTTACTCATTTTGATGTTGAATTGCAACATACCTTAACAAAATATATTTATGGAAGTCATCAATAGGACATCAACACATCAATATAAGAGTGACATCTATTATGGTTTAGTCTAATAATTTTGGCTAAAATGGGAACTATCACAATCCAACAAAAGATTCGAGAGGCACCATCACTTCAAAAGAATCTTTAAAATCAGCACTATGTGCACACGTTCTAATATTAATTTTGTAGTAAACAATACTGTGTTTTAACATTTAGTGGCACATTGTTGATTTTTCACTTCCCTGAATGTTAAGATTGTCAATTCAGCTCTCATTGTGAAGCATGCTACTGCAAGAAATGCATTCATACAGAAGGTCTGGTTCTGTAATGGAAACCTCCTTTCACAAACATCTACCCAGTCTCATGATGACAGTTGCCAAACTTATCTTAACAGTTAAATTGTTATGAGTATGACTTTCAATTTCCAGTCCTTTATTTATGCAGATCAAAACAAGAAACAATTTTGTGACATGAAATACTCAAAAGACTAACTACAGGCCCAAATTGACTTAGAATCTCCCATGGCATGAGAAATAAATAACACACCAAACTGCAGAGCTACAGTCTAACTGAAGAAGTGATACACAATCTCATACCATGAAAAGCCTCAGCTGGCTTGTGATCCATGGTGCATAAAAACCTCACCCGAATGGTTCTTGTGCATATAAGATCCCTCGCGATCCTCTCAAAGAATTCTATAAAAACAATAGCTACTATAAGATTCCATGTACCATATACACAGTGGCTGATAAATTCCTTTTACCACAAAACACGGAGCACAGAGAGAAACTTGACAGTATCTGAAAAAAGGACAACAATAAAAACAACAACAAAAGAGAAATATCTGTTCTTAGACACAAAGATACCATTAGCTTCCATTCATTTGAAAAGAAAAATGTATTCAAATATTCCATTATCAAAAGAAGTCGTCTGAGACTGTTTTGAAGCTTGAAGAGGATGGTTTCTTGATCTTAACGAGCTCTAATCATGATTCCACATTCACAACGCACGATTTGGCAGCCATGCTCCTAAAAGCATATCCAACCTTAATAAGACAACATTTTTTGTAGCAAACAGGTTGACAACGGAAATTGATGCAGAGCAAGTGAACGAAATTTCCTCCCTTCTCAAAAAAATTAAAAATTTAAAACCTAAAAGCAGAAAGAGCATTGCTGGATTGGCACTGCACTAAAAAGGATTTAGCAGTGATTACAGGCAATATAGCCATTACTAATTTTCTCTCATTTCATTTACACCCTCTGAAGTTTGAGCTAATCCCACCTCCTGAATCCCTAATTTCCAGTATTAATAATTTAAAACACTTGAATTTGAATGTTTAAAGGCTGGTCCTAATCCATTATGAACAATCAAGCATCATAAAAAAGAAAACCTATCAACACTATCAGCATCTACGACATTACATGTAGAGAAAAAAAACCAGAAAGGAAAATCAACGATAACATATCGCGAAACGGGAATTAAAGACCGATAAAGCACCAGAAACTACAACACTCGATTTCTTTTTGTTTATTTATTTATAATATGGAAAAAAGAGACAAAAGAAGAGTAGGAATAACTATGATTTTTCGAGTTCTGGGGTTTAAAAAAGAAAATGATGATGGAGTTTACCTGATGAGTGAAGAGAATGGAAAAGAAGAGGAGTCCTTTTGCTTTGCCACCTGTGTGCGGTGCTGTGTTTGTTTGGCCACCTTCTTTAAAAATTATTATTTTTTAAATTGTTTTGATATACTACATCAAAAATAAATATTATTTTATTGTATTTTTCAATAAATATTATCACGGTACCAATCAAAACTCTTAATTTAAATTTTTGATTTAGTTTATATTTCACCTCGAAATTGAGGAGTTAATTGGAAAAAAAAAAGTTGTGTTTATGGGTCTTTTTATCCTCTTACATGAATTTATTTGTGATATTCAAGCGAGATGAGACATTTTGATATTTTTATGTCAAATTTGTTTTTCTTAAAAATATGAAAAAAGTTTTGCTCATGCACATTATCCGTCAGCACATGAAAAATGAGAAGACATGATGAACGAATATTTTGAGATTATGGTTGTTTAAAGTGTTTTTTATTTATAAATATATTAAAATAATATTTTTATTTTTTAAAAATTATTTTTGATATTAATAAATAAAAATAATTTAAAAATAAAAATAAAAATACTATTTGACTATTAATTTTTTAATTTTTTCTTTTTAAAAAAAACTATGATATGAAATTTCGTGGGACAATGAATCGGTGTTATAATATTTGAAGGTGCTTGAAGCAAAGCCTTAACACCAACCACCACACAATCCAAACAAAACCTTAATTTCATAAAAAAAAAAAAAAAAACTAAAACTCCTCCTCTGTGTTGCTTCCAATGTCACCGGCTGCGGCCGTCGATATCAGGTCACCCGTCACCTCCAAACATCCTACCTCTTTCCAAAACCCTAGTTCCAATCCAATCGAAAACAACCACCGCCACGGTGTAAAGGCTCCGTTTTTTGGTAGCACAGCTGAAATCGATATGAATAAAAAAGGGTCGCAAACCGGGCTGGGTCGGGCGCGGCCGAGGTTGGTGAAAGTGAGGAGGCTGGTACATGGGAGGAACAGAAGAGCGGGTCCAGGTGATTTGAAGTACGGGTCCGGTTCGGGTCTTAACCCGTTCATATCAGGAAGTGATGATTGTTGTAGTAGTGATATATCTTTAAATGGGAATAGTAGTATGTCCAATGTGGGTTTTATGTTTGATTCAAATGGGAGTGTAAAAAGTGCTTCTAGCGTTAACCCAACATCTAATCTCTCAGAAGATGTTATGAAACTTAACATTAATGAGCTTAAGATCGTTCATGGAACTGACGATAAGAATTCATCTGCTAAAGATGATTCTTTATTTGTATTCAGAAGCAGTAAAATGGTTTCTGCCTCTTCTAATGGAAGTTCAGATACTTCTTCTCCTGAACAGAATGCTGCTGGTGGCTCTGATGGTGATAAATATGAGTCCAGTGACAAGAACAGAAGTTGTGATACAGCTAGTACTTCTATTGGAATTTCAAGTTCGGGGTTATTTACATTTCATGCAGGATGTGCAAAGAGCTCTTTTGAGGGTCAATTATCTCAAGATCAAGTGAATGATGATACACAACTCAATGGAGCTGCCGCTCAAATTTCATTATCATTTGGTGGTTTTGACTCCCAAGTAAATAATGTATTTTCTGAAGCAACAACTATGGCTGGAGTTGGTAAGGAAACTAACAAAAGTAGTTCTGCAAACACTCTGGGCGGATTAGGGATGCCCTTCACAGACTTCAATACACCATGGGATCCTTCTTGTTTAAAAACAAGTCTATTTCCTGAATTAAATAAGAAACTGGAATTTACTGCAAATAGCAGATCAAAGAAGGGCAAAAGACCACAAATGAGGACTTGGTTGAAGCAAGATTCCTTATGCAAGCAACAGAAAGAGCAAGATCATATGCAAAATGAAAGGAGTTCTCCAGAAAATTTAAACACTCCTAGCAGCTACTCACCCATGGATTTTTCCCCTTATGAGGAAACTACAGCTGAGAAATTTTCTGAAGAAACTTTTGTGAAATCAAATGATTCCAATCATCAAGAAAATAATTGTGCGTCCTCCATCTTGCATTCAACGGTGATTGCTGGTCTCAGAGAGAGTGGTGGATTAGATATCAATAAAGATGATGGGAAACCTAGAGAGAAGATGAACCCGGAGAATTCTGATTCTGGTTCAGAAAGATGTTTCATGGGTGATGACATCTCTAAAGAGTTTGTTTTTGGAGCTGGAATGCCCTGCCCTGGTTTCAACTTTGTGCAGGTCAGTAGCAGGGATGCTGGCACTACTGAAGATACACATGGATTAAAGACAGAAAGAAGCCATCAAATGCAATTTTCCTTTGCTTCAGATTTGGGAGACATAGATGGGAGGGGATTTTCCTTTTCTGCTTCATCCTCTGAACAAATTAGTTCATCAACACCAAAGCGTCAGTTTATAAAGAAATATAGGAGGCACAATCAATGTGAACCATATGCTGTTGCTCCAAACCCAAGTGTAAGCAAAGTCAATTGTCTTTCTGTCCAAATTCCACCACAGGCCACCTCTTTTTCAAATACAGCTTTTGACATTGTGCAGGGACAAGAAGAAGATTTATCTACACCACAAAGAAAGTTGGGAAACAAATCTGAAATAAATGAATTAGCCAAGCATGGCTCAATCTCATCCGCTGACTCTGTTCAGGAAGCATGTGAGATGTGGCGAGCAAGGTGGTTTCTACATAAAATCTATCAAGGCTGAGTGCTAATGTGTATTACTTTTGAGATCATGCATTTGATACTTACATCGGATAGGATCTGGTTTTTACTAGGGGGAATCGTGCTTATCAAAAAGGGGATATGTCAAAAGCCGAGGATTTTTACACTAGGGGGATAAATTCCATTCCTTCTAGTGAGATGTCAGGATGCTGGCTCAAGCCTCTTGCTATTTGCTATAGCAACCGTGCAGCAACAAGAATGTCTCTTGGAAACATGAGGGAAGCTTTAAGAGATTGCATAAAGGCTTCTGGTCTAGATCCCAACTTTTTCAAAGTTCAAATGAGGGCTGCTAAGTAAGTCGTTTCATGGACTACACTGATCTTATATTTTTTTGCTTTAAGTGCATGATGCAACAAAATTCATATCTGACCTGTCATTCATATGGTTTGTTTACACAATTTTTCAAATTAAAGATTTTTCTCTTAGCGAAGTATTTGAGCGAAACAAAATTTGGTGGTTTTATATATATATATATATATATATATATATATATATATATATCTTCATTCGTGCTCTTTTTCAAGGGTGTACTCCCAGGGCGGGGTTGTTTATGGTAAGAATTCGTTCAGAAGAAGAATTCTGTCCCGAACTTGCAAACAATATTTTCTGCACCACACATGTGAATGACTTTCTTTGAATTTTTATTTGTCATGTGTTGACTTCATCTGAAGGATAGGAGTTGTTTGGTTATACTTCATATGTAGATGGTATGCAGCGTCCATATTTTGATACCTGTGTGCTAAATACTAAATGATGTACTATGTATTTTAAACGTGTGGATATTTTTTGTTTCTAATCCTCGTACTCTGCCCGTGCACCAAGAGTGGCCCTCTTTGACCATGCACACTGATCAATAATAGCTACAAAATGCTCTATCAGCCTGTCTTCTTTTTTTGACCTTAATGTGTTGTCAGTATTTGCTCCATGCTGAATGATGTAGTATGTGTTTGAAAATTATGTATTGCGTGCTGTAAACATGGGGGGATTTTTTCGTTCCCAGTTGTCATCTTCAGCTAGGAGAAGTTGAGGATGCACTTCACTATTTTAGCAAGTGCTTGGAATCTGGAGCTGGTGTGTGTTTAGATCGAAGAACCACAATAGAAGCTGCTGATGGCTTACAGAAAGCTCAGGTATGCACTTGTTAGCTTCAGTACTGCTGATGAGACCATCTTATCAAGTAGACATGATCGTTTTCATCAATTGTATATCGGTCTTGCTTCTGAAATAGTTGTTTTGAGGAAGTTCAGATAAAAGAAGAGAGTGTAAAAATTATCTTTTCCACCTTGGAGATTCTGTTCCTCTTTCCTTTTAAGCATAATACTTTTTTCAAGCAGCAACTCCTAATTAAGCAGAATAACCAAGTTCTAAAGCTTCAATTGGATAGAAGCTAGGTTTCCATTTCTGGCTGATTACATTTAACAACAGTATATCCTCCAGGCAGTATAAATTATGTCATAACAGCCACTGTCATCATTAAATTGACCTTTAAAATCTAGAAAGAACTGTTTTGAATGCAAAATATGTATTAGGATGCAAAAGGAGGCACTTCATTTTAATGGATTTTACATTTTGGATGAGCTATCAGAAATCACTTTTAATTAATGGGCTTGTCTTGTAGTTAATAATTTCCTGCATGCTTTTGCAAGAGATCAATCCCATAACTTATCAAGCGATTTTTCTTGCTTCCAGAAAGTAGCAGAGTGTACAAATCGTTCGGAAAAACTTTTGGAAGTGAGAACATATGATGCAGCAGTAAATGCTCTAGATGCGATCACCGAGGCCTTGTCAATTAGTCCCTACTCAGAAAGATTGCTGAAAATGAAGGCGGAGTTTCTGTTTATGGTCTGTGCTCTTTCAGCATTTTTTTTGCATGTTCAAGCATCTGAATAATTCAGAATATTGAAGAATAGCAGTTGATAAACTGTAACACATACGAGTATTTCATTTGTTTGCCTCTAATCAGAGACTGTTTTGGTGGCATTTTGTAGTTACGGAAGTATAAAGAGGTGATTCAGCTGTGTGAGCAGACTCTCTGTGATGCTGAGAAAAATTTTGCTTCAATAGATGCGGATTGGCAGTTTGTGGATACTGGCTGTTCTGAAAGTGATAATTGCCCATTTGTGAGGGCGTGGAGATGGCACTTGATTTCAAAGTCCAACTTTTATCTTGGAAAGCTTGAGGTGGCTCTTGATTTACTTGAGAAATTAGAGCGAATGGGATCCATCAGTTACAAGTAGGTATATCATTTCATCAATGCAAATCCAATTTTATGACTTGCATTTTAATTTGGCCATTACTTTTCTCAGAATTGCTTTGAGATTTCTGATAATAATATGAATTATGCAGGTATGCAAATGCAAATAAGATATTGGAATCATCTGTTACATTAGCTGTCACCATACGTGATCTTTTACGTCATAAGGTATGCTGCTGACTGCTTGGAGTTTAGTTTCCCCATGGGTTCTTCAAAAGGATATATGATGTGTGATAGTTTACATAACATGAATGTCATGCTTAATGTTTTAGTTGGGTTAGAATTCTTGAAATAGGGCTGCATGGTACTTGTGTCTTTTTGTAACTTGCTTTTGACAACATGGTGGTCAACTTGTCAGATGGTGAAACTTTTGATAAAAAAAATCAACAATCTATCTTCCATGTTAAGCTGTCTATTTGTAAGCATATAATATTGTGTCTTAATCTGTGCCCATTTTAAGTAGATGACCACAAATCAAATCAACCATTTTCTTTTTTCATGCTCATCTTTGAACAATTTATGGACATCGAGAAATTGCAGATTATGAGCAGATATTTTTCCATGGCATGCATAATTTTTGGGTAGCTTTTGGTCTTGTGAATGCACGAGTTTGATTTGATGGATTGCCTAGTTTGGAGGACTTTTAACAATGTGGATTTGGGTAGGTGATTTCACTTATGGATTTTTTTATTGCAAAATCTTCTGTGTTATCGCTGTTCAGTAATAATTGATATCAATAGAAAAATAGGGAATGAATGCACATTCCTGTTGCTAATAATTGCATATGAAGTCAGATCAAGTGATACATGTTTGATTTTTAATTTGGATTTTGGTTAGAGATGGTATCCCGTGGTCTTAAATGGTTTTTCATGGAATTTCTTCCTACCATTCTAAGTTACATTACTGTCAATTACAGAGTGCAGGGAATGAAGCAGTTCGATCAGGACGGTATGCAGAAGCTGTAGAGCATTATACTGCTGCTTTATCAAACAACATTGAATCCCGCCCTTTTTCAGCAATTTGTTTTGGAAACCGTGCTGCTGCACACCAAGCATTGGGGCAGATTGTTGAGGCCATTGCTGATTGCAGCCTAGCTGTAGCCCTTGATGGAAATTACTCAAAGGTTTATCTGAAAAATATATGTTTGGTCACCAGTTAGTTGATAATTTGACATGGATCTCTAAGAATTAAATGTTATTCTGAAAGGGAAAGTAAATTTATTGTTAATAATGCAAATCCATACTATGAATTGCGTCCTTTTAATATCATATTTCTGCTAAATGCTTCCTGCCATTTTGCTGTGGTAGGGATGAAACCAGCTTTAATTTACGAAGGAATGTGAGATATAGACATCAATTTTTGAGAACTGTGGCTGTCATGGCTGCTTGATACTGTTAATTGCTCAACCGCATGTATCTACTGCAGGCAGTTTCCAGAAGAGCAGCCTTGCATGAGATGATTAGAGACTATGGACATGCAGCTAGTGACCTTCAAAGACTTGTATCCGTTCTTGAAAATCAATCTGATGAAGAAGTCAGACAGTCCAGCAAACCTGCTAGATCCACCAGCAGGACAAAGGAATTAAGGCAAGCTAGTCAGCATTTGTCATTAATGGAAGAGGAGGCTAAGAAAGGAATCCAATTGGATTTATATCGTGTTTTGTAAGTCATTTTAGAACTTTCAAGATATGATGCTTTCCATGGACCAAAATCATGTTTGTAATGTTTGGATGTTATTGTTTTAATTAAATCATCTGCTTGTGGTGATTATGGAGTCATTGTGGTCTTGGTGCCAGATTTGTTGCATTAAAATAATTATTTTCCTTGTCATGGTTTTAGAAGCTGAACCTTTTCTGATCATAACTCTTAATTCTATCTTGGTGTTTGCATGCTTATCCCTTAGAAGATGTTAATGTATCTATTGACAATTGAAATTTGGTAAAGCACTTTATTTAGTAATGTGAAGTACCGTTTTCTTTTTCTTTTTCTTTTTCCTTCATTTTTTTTTCGAATTGTAAACCTCAAACCTGCTCGTGCACATCATCCTGACTGAAAATAAAATAAAATAAAATAAAATTCTGCCTTTTCTACTATCTGGTACTGTTTCCACTTTCCACATCCCTGGGCTTTGGAACGTGGATGTTTTTGTCTGAAGCAGTTTTGGCTGTTTTCTGGCCATACTTCGTAACTGTTGTATATTATCCATTTTTAAGTTGTTGACAACGAAGAATTTCTTTGCCAGGGGAGTCAAGGATTCTGACACGGCAGCTGGTATAAAAAAGGCATACCGCAAAGCAGCTCTTAAACATCACCCGGATAAGGTTTTTAACTTTCCACACCTGCATATTTATGACTGCTGAACCTGTTTCGAATCTTACAGGTTCGTCTTGTATTTTCTTTGTTCTTTCTTTCCCCTCTTTTCCATAGGCTAGTCAGTTCCTGTCAAGAAGTGAAAGTGGTGATGATGGGCAGCTCTGGAAGGAAATTGTCCAGGAGGTTCATGCGGATGCTGACAGGCTATTTAAGATGATTGGAGAAGCATATGCTGTACTCTCAGACCCCTCAAAGGTTTGTTATCCGCTTGATTTTAATTTCATATTGCTTTTGTATGGCTATATTCTAGACTTGGAGCTGTGTTCTTTTTTTTCAAATACCTATATTGCAATCATTTCCCCTCTCATCATGTGTGTTCTTGAATTTAATTGCCTTTGCCAGTCTTTTACATCTCTAATCAACTATGAATCATTTGACTCATTTGCTCCAGGAATATACATTGTTTTTTAATATCAGCTTGTTGCCCGGTCATATGTCAAATATAGTATCAAGATTTAGTTTGTTGTTTGAACACTTTGTTATCCATTCCAGTCAATTGATTCATATTTCAACCATTTCATTCATGGTAATCAAACAGGATTGGAAATTTTCCGGTTCCATTATTTTCATTCCTTCTAAGTTTTTACAGTTTCTTTGTTTTTCCTTTCCACTATTTTTATGGCCCTGTGAACTTCAAGGGAAGATGCTAAATGCTAATTCTTAGTCTGTTTATTCTTTTGCTCTATCAGTACCTTGTATTACTTTGTATGCTACAATGGCAGATGTTTAATCTTGCTGTCTGACCTCTGATATAAATTACTCTTGATATGTGTGCATTTTTTATCTCAAAACTCAGATAGACATGACTTGGAGATCACAGGATGGTGTACCTGTTCTTTGCAGCCTGCTTTTTAGTGAGGGTTGTTAAATACTAGAATCTTAAGGACCACAATCGTTTACTCTGCTTGTCTATCTCACTAGTGAACTGACTTTTGTGCCTAAGGTCAAATACATCTGAATACCTATCAACCTGAAATAAGGATTAGAGCACATTGTTGAATGAGGTTTGAGATTTATCTAGAAATTCTAGTTGGAGTCTCACTCAAAAACATTCTTATTCTGTTTACATTATCTTGACTTGTAACTATTCCCTCATATTGATGCGTTATTTTTTAATTGACAGCGGTCAGAATATGATCTTGATGAGGAAATTAGAAAAGAATCAAAGGAAAACAATGGGAGCAGTCATAGAACATACACACGCAGCAACTCAAATGAGAGAAATGACTACCGTCAACGTTGGCAGGATAATTGGAAGACTAATGGTTATTCACGTTCACGATGGTAGGAAAAAATATGCGATGTCTCAGGATCTAAAGTAAACTGCATTTTCAGATCAAGGTCAGGTCAGCTTAAGGGATGGAGTTTGGAGGATGGATCATCAGGACTAGCTAGCCACTGGTCTGGTTAACAGCCTGATAATGGATCCAGACTAAATTGATCT
Source organism: Salix purpurea (assembly GCA_027405865.1). NCBI lineage: Eukaryota > Viridiplantae > Streptophyta > Magnoliopsida > Malpighiales > Salicaceae > Salix > Salix purpurea. Next base: position 2,437,147 of record JAOWLH010000021.1, on the reverse strand, counting down.
AAAATGGATAGTTGTCAGTAAATTTGGCGGATTTCTTTCTAAGGAATCTACATTTCTTATGGAGGCTAGAAGGGAAGGTGTTGTTGAAGGAAACTGGATCTTGTAGGGCATTGTTTGCTAGCATACTGGAAAGTCGGCTCTCCTATTGAGCCTAAAAGCCAAAAGCGACTCTGGATAAAGAAAAACTTTGGGTTTTTTTTTATATTCAACCCCATAGAGAAAACAGAGAAGAATCACTTATAGCTGTTTGTTCCCTACAAAATCCACAGGTGCATGATAAAAAATAAGATATGTTGTCTCATTGCTGTTAACTCTTGGCTTGTAGTTGCCTGGTTGTTGTTGTATAAGGTTTTTCACCACAGAATTTTATACATTATATTATTAGAAGAAAGAAAAATACAAATGGGTGTAAAAAATTTGAAGGTTACTTATTTTATGTTTCTGGAATAAGAAGAAAGAAGAATTCTGATGTTCCGCAGGCAACTCTTTATGTGTATAGTTTTTCTGCTGTGTCATAGATTGAGATGATCTTGTTCCCATCCTGTGAATTGCTGGACAAAGATTCATGTGTAATGCAAATGCTTTGTGGCACATCTGTTAGCATTACGTCGACTTGGTTAATGGATTTCATATGTAATTCAAAATCATTTCTTCAACTTTCAGGATGATTGAGTTAAAAAAAAAATCACTAATAAAGCGTCTTTTGAAGCCTGGATGTTACAGGATTACAAAATGCAGAAAACCTACAGTGAACGGCGAGCCGTCATGGGAGGAGGTGGCGCTATGATTGAAGACTATGAAATGATACGAACATGGCACCCACAGGTATTTCTAAATTCCCACCACCTGGTATTTCACTTGAGGTTTTCAAAATCTGCTTTGTTAAAAATGAAGTTCAGTAAAGCAAAGAGGTGAAGAGCGAAAGTGGAGAATCCTGATGAGCTCCATAACAATATGACGGGGGAATACGTTCCTCTGTATTTCTTATCCACAACCAAGAGGAGCCTGCAAATTATTAACTGTGAACCAATAAGAGAGGGGTTTCACTCTCCCAGAATGCTTTGCTTTTCTTTTCTTTTAATGAATATATTTTTTAATGTTAGATTTTTTTATTGATAGATCAGAATTTAAATTTCATAATTTATTTTTATTTATTTTTTTATAGTTCCAGTAGATTGGACATGTTAACCTGAGTGAATCTAATCTAATAAGGTTTTGGAAAAGATAACTGGCGAGGATATGCTTAAATTCTTCCATGCAATGCTTGAAAAGAGTTTGAAAATTTGTATTGCAAATGATCTGCTCGATGGAATATAACCCTTGAACACTGGAAACATAGTCATCAAATTAAATATAATAGAAAACTTAAAAATAAAAAATGATATGAAGTTATTAAAATTTAAGATACAAAATATAGTTTTCAAACATGCAAAAGTGAGAAGAAAAAAAACTCGCATTAATTATTAAAAATAAAAACTGTTGATAATGTGAGATTAGATACATATTTTCTCCAAGTTTTACATTAGTCCTCTTGTTTTTAACTTGACGCGTTCATCATAATTTCAAGCTTAGTTATATAATTACATTTAATTAGTCCATAAAAAGATTCAATAGAAAAAAATCGACTTCACTACAGCCCCATTTATTTGTAATATAAATAAACAATTAAATAAACTCCTGATGTGAATGACTGCTGAAAATAAGATGCATTGATATTTCATAGATATGAAAAGGCAAAACATGAATACTCTCATTTCGAAATTAATAGCTGTTTTCTAGATCTGCTCTTAATTCTTGAATTTATGGGAGAGGTTAATCAGTACACTTTCTCAAATTTGGCTGTGCCACGAACGGATGAGACAAAATTCAGATGCCGAAAATCTTAAGCAAATAAATCCTCCGAGTCTTCTTCAATGAGAAACTTTATCGAGCAGCCTGTGCCTGTGCATGCTCCAGAATCTGACTGACTAACTTGGAAGTACGGCCTGATAGTGCTTTGGTGTGATCTATCAACTGCTCATACCTGGCATGAAGATACAAGAGCTTGGATAAAGATTTGTCACCAGATTTTTTAAGAAAAGTAGACATCTGAGAGCTGATTTGTATAAATTATCTTGGAGCAAGGTGTAAATTGAAATAAAAGACAAAACGACTAGTTGGTAACAAGAATCAATGTCATTTACAAATATAACAATCAATCTTACACGTTGAGATGGTTGGGGTCCATGATAACAGTTCCTGATTGTGAATCAATCTTGGCATCAAGCTTTGAGTTACGGATGAGATTCACAATCCATCTCTCAGCCTCATCATAATTCAAGTTCAATTTCTCTGCAAGAACTCTGCCATTATTCACAAAGTAGTTTGAATTAGCATCTTAACAGGAAATAAAATGGAATGATGTTATATTGTTTGACTACTACACAGCTCACTAGAAGTATGGGCAGTTCAGCTCTGGACACTGCGACCCAATTCACAAATATGATTAAATAGAAGCACAACCCTTGTGCATATAGGGGACGATAATTAATTACTCATGAAAGAAAACAGCTTACATAATGAAATAATGCTATATTGTTGCAATAGAAAAAAAGTACGAGATGAGAGCACTTCCAGCCAAAAACAAGTACTAGCAGCCTTGTTCATACACCAGTTGAAATGGCAGTAATAAATTGAAAAAAGTCAAACTGTCAAGTCTCTGGACCAATACCATTAAAGCCTCGGGATCAGTTCATCACTTTTGTATTATAAGAATTTGGATCAAAATCATTAAATCCACGGGTACTATATCCTTTAATGTACAGATAATAGGTATTCCATGGGGCAAATAAGTTGGTCTCAACAGACATGTGAGCAACACAATTGAAAAACAAAAGAATGGGCATTCAATGGGATCAAACTGACATCATTTTACACAATCCACTAAAAAGGATGGTTTTTCTAGGGACAGAATTTCCATTTATTCCAGTTCTGAAGTTTTAGAAAATAATTGAAGGGAGAATGTACATACCCAATGTCAATGCGCTGATGTATCCGGCAATAGGTTTCAAAGACAAATAGACGGGCATTTTCAAGAAACTCATCTCTCAACGGTACAGTAGAAAAGTTGCTATCTTCTAGATGTTTGCCAAGGAAAGGATCATTTAGTATCACCTACAATGAGTGTGTCAGGTTAGTATAATCCAGGAGTTGACAGCCAGAAGGAAAATTTATGAACAGAGAACATATAACCATAAAGCCCCACCAACTACGAAGACCAAAACAAAATAAAAGGGCATCCAGAAAATTGAACTTCAGTACAACTTAAATGATAAATCAGCTCAATTCTTGTAGAGGAATATTAGCATGCCAATTACATTAGGGCATAAAAGGCTTACTTCTTCACACTCCTTCATCTTCTTTTGTGCCTCATCAAAATCATAATTAACATAGACACATGCCAAAAAATCTGTGATGGGATCTTTGTATGAGTGCTGCTCTTGCTGAATAATCTTTATGAAGTCCTTGAATTGAGGTCTTCTTCTTTTGTTGACAATGAATGCAGCTGCTAGGTAACGCAAAAGATGGGGTGCGTTGGTTTGAATGGCATTGAGATACCTAAAATAAAAGGAGATTATTTCCGTCATCCTGTAAGCCTTTATGACTTAAGAAAGTCAAAAAAATAGTTCATTGAATGGAGAGATTACTACTGTTCAAAAGAAGAAAAGAAACTGAGATAAAGAGATGTTGGTTAGCTTCTTCCCCCTCAAGTTTTTAGAAGTATAGGTTTTGATATAGTATTATCCACAAGTCATTTTTTTGGTCAGAGAAAACATAGAAAACATGTCAAAGTTGAAAATGTATGCAGAGAGAAAAAAAAGACTAGGTCATACTTATCCTGATTAAACAAGTCAATAATCTGTGTCCTTCCATTCTCATTGTTGAAAAAGATGAAGAGACTCCAATGCATCAACCATATTCTACTTTGCACCTGATTCAAAGGTGTTGAGAAGCTCTGCACCAGAAAATTATCCTCAATAAGCACATTTACTTAAAAAAAAAAAGAAAAAAGAAAAAGAAAAACAGCATACAACCCAAACAGGAGAGCACGAAGTGAGTGGCGGAAAAAAACCTTTGAATCAATAATTTCTTTCAACCGGTTAAGTTCTTCAAGAGCAACATCCCAGTTTTGCATCAGTACCTCAGCTGCCATCTTTCCCCACAATGCACTCAGACTCCTTTCACTGTTAGTGCATAACGCCCTGTACTGATACAGATAGTCAGCGGCACCAGAGTAGTTTCCACATTCAAACTGGAATTTGGCATACTGATATAATGCTTCGATCTGCTCCGGACCAATCTGTTTGGAAAGAGCACACTCATTCAATGAATCTAGATGCACTAATAAGAAAACCCCTCCATCCAAAACATGGAACTTTAGCTGACAGAAATATTAAAGAGGTCTACATATAGCAATGGGAAGCAATTTTAATTGAAACGGTGTGAGAACTGATCATCTGGAAGTAAAACAGGTGGACACCAGAATCTGAGCAGAAAATGGGTTTGGCTCTTTGATTAAAATCACTAGTTTTCACAATAACGATCGCCATTGCTTATTAGCTATTTAAGTTCAACAAATAAGCTCTTCAATGTTGCAACATGAATAAAGACAAACCCTCAAAATTCCTAATATCAATCATCTCTCTTAGTTCTTAGTTAATTCCTAATTCCTACAAACCAAACCACTAAAACAGTAAAAGATAGAAAATACCAACCCATTAAACTCTCTAGATCAAGATTTGCAAACAAATCAAACCTGATAACGGTCATGAAGCATCTGAAGATTATACTGCTTATCAGCCCTCAACTCCTGCACAGCACTCGCATTGTGCAAGAATGCCATCAGGGGTGCAGCAGCCTCTTCCAATGCTTTCAATCTTGCCACTACCTCTATCCTCCTCTCAATCATATCTAGCACCACCAGCAACAACAATAAAACCGTCGACATTCTAAAAACAAACAATTTCAATATATTTACAGGTACAAGTACAATCCATTTATGTGTTTAAAATCAACTATCTTCGAATTAAACAATTTAACCAAGGGACTACACACTAATGCTATATCTATACGTGTAAGCGTAAGAAAAATAAATCTTTTGCAAATTAAAAAATTTAAACAAGCAAAAACAATACACATTCACTGTATGAACTATGAACAGGTGCAAGTGGTAAAAAATTATTAAGAGAATGGGCCTATTCTTTCCCATTCAGGGCAGAAAGAAAACACCAAAAGCAATAAAAAAATCATTACCAGAACAACAAAACACTCCCTCTATCTATACGAACAAAAACTCATTAAGAGTCAAATATTTCATAAAAATCAACAATTAAGCCATCAAACACACTTGTAAAAAACATAATTTTTTTCTGGATTTTGCTTTGTTTACCTTGAGGAACATCTTCAGTGTGGTAAAGACTTTTGTGAATGTCCATAGCGTAATCAACCATGTTTGTTTTGTTTAAAAGGTCGATTTTGGCTTTTAAGATCTGCTCATCTGGGTAAAGCTGACGTTCTTGAAGGAATTCCAATAGAGGGAATACTAAGTGTCGGTCTAGATTTGGCGCGATCCGTGGGGTCAGATCGTAAGTCGCCATTGTTGTGGATATTGGCTGCTGCTCTGCTGTTTTGGGGTTTAACCTAGATAGCGATAGCAAGGAGAGGGAGTGAGGCTGTGAGGGGTTTTGTGAAATATCAAGTATATCCCTGGGTTATTGTTTGGAAAAGTCTCGATTTAGTCCTTGATGCATTTCCACATTATCAATTAAGTGTAAATTATTAAATTTTATCATTTTTTTCTCAAAACATATTCCACATCAAATAATATTTTATAAAATTAAAAAGATTCATTCAAATTTAATATTAGATTTTGGTAGTATTAGTTATTGGATAATAATTATTTTCTGGAATATTTTTTGTTTAGAAATATATGGAGAATCGAGCTTTTTTTTTTCTGGAAAAAAAAACCTTTATTTTTTGTTCAAGTTACTGTGACTTTTTTTTTATTTGGTCCAATTATCTAATTAAAATAAAACCAAGCACGATCTATGACTCGAGTCGTGATTTTGTTTTTAAAATACGTTTGTGATACTTGAATATATTTCTTACACAAAATAATAATAACGATCCGGTCGAGCAGTCCATGTTTAGAAGTGTGGTAACCATTGTTTTTTGAAATATTTTTCACCAAGAAAATAATTTAAAATAAAAAAGTATTCATTTTATTTTAAAAACGGGCACTTCCGTTCCAAACATTCATTATCATGCATCTAAATAGGGTATTTTGTTAATGATCCCTTCCAACCCTCGATTGTTTCTTGGGTTTGAATTTGATAAATTCACCTGGTAAATAATAAGTACATACGCATATTTAACAATATTTTATGATTAAGTAAATTTCATAAATTATATGTGTTGGGTTTGGGTTTCCCTCCTCCTAGGAGGATGGCCCAAATATCTTGTGTGGATTTAGCTCACATGAAAGGCCCCACTTAAAAGGTAGAGCACACTTCTTTTGAGCTGCTGAAAAAGAACAAAAAGAGACAAAAAAAGTGGAGTGAAAAGGAGAGACAGCCGAGAGGAGAAAAGAGAGAAGTTGCAGCAGAACACTTTGTCTTCTTCCTTGGATTGCCAGCTCGTTAACCGTTGGATCGGGATGAGATTTGGACAACAGATTCTTGACACATTGATCTTCATTTTGAACGGTTAGATTGAAGATTGGAGCTGTGGAAATTGATATGCTTGACAAAATTCGGGGCTGTCAGTTTGTGAGCTTTCTCTCAAACTTTTCTCTTTAATTCTTGTTGTATTCCAAGAATAGCTTAATCTTGATGATATATGTTGTAGCCCTTAGTTTAATCTAAGGAAGAACATTGTGAGCACATTATTTGTGTAGTGGAATTGTTTGAGTGGACTACGGTCCCGTGGTTTTTCCTTCTCATATTGGGAAGGTTTTCCACGTAAAAAATTGCGTGTTGTGCTTGTGGTGTTTGGATATATTTTCTGCATATATTTTGCTCTATTTAGGAGTTTCCTATAGATTCACACAAAGAGGGAGTGTTGAGTATTGTTGTGTCTCCCAACAATATGTACGTTAATACTTTTCATTTAAGATATTTAAACTCCGCACCTTTTAAATGCTTTGACCATCCAATTGATTAAATTTTAGATTGTATCCTTTAATAAGATAATATTTAGTTATTATCAGATAAAAAAGATTTATACAGTAAAAACAAACAGCACTGAAATTCTTCAGCAGGGAGATCCATTTCACCAAAACAGATAACTCAGTTGCTGAAAAACAGCTAATCCTTTAACCCTAATCTGTAGCTCTTAGATAACTTCATCTGTAACAAGTACACTATCTATAATTGATCTATCTTCCCCAAAAAAAGCATTTTGAAAATCACCAGCAACCTCCACCCCATAACACCTTTGAGATATACAGATTCCCACTAAAACTGATCATCGGTCTAAAATCCTTCAAACAGACGACGGCTCCGGCCAAATGAGAGTAATGAAAGACTTGTTAATATCTTCTGGCAGCGTACGTACCTGCAGATGTATAGAAATCAACCGCCATGCAATACGTATGATTTCCAGTAAGCCATCTTTATAAAAATGAAATTGACAGAGTCCCAGATAGCTTCCTTGACGTCTTCTTCTTCGAAGAGGAATGGGGCTTCAAGAGCAGCAGCAATATAATAATAATTGCTATTATCTACACAGTATTCCATGAGGTCTGGTTTTTGTTTTTAATAATAATTGCTTGATTATATTAGAAAATAGTCATTAAATTAATGAATGGAAGAGTACATAAATAAAATAGAAAAAACAGAATACAAAATATCAAGCCTCTTGATTACTGTATATATCAACCTAGCTAGTTCATTCAGGTCTGAATACCCACTGCACTATGAATTAGATCATTACCGGTGTAGGTGAAGTTCCGATCATAGGTTATTAACGGGCCGGCTTCAAGAGCAACAACAACATATATACTCTTATATTTCCTTGACTTCTTCGAAAGAGCAGCAACAATATACTCTTATAATGCTTTAGGGAGTTGTTATTTAGACAGTACTCTGATTTTAATTTCTACAATATACTCGTAAATTACTTTCATTACATATAAATTAATCTATGCCATAATTATATCAATTAATTTCTTCATTAACCCTGTGCTTATGAAACATGTTGGAGAATAATATAAACCATACTCTGGAGCTTTACCTAGTAGCTTAAATTTTCAGGTGAGATGATTCTTTGACATGGTATCAGAGCCTTGTTGACCATGAGTTCGAATCTTACCATCCTCATTTTATTTGATAAAAATCAGGCATAAAATAATGTAGGTCTATGTGCAAGTTTTAAGCCCAAAGAGTTTTTACTTGAGGGTGTGTTTTAGAGAATAATATAAATTATATTCCGGAACTTCATCTAATAACTTAAGATTTTAGATAAGATGGTTCTTTGACAAAACCATCATCTATGTATAAGCGAGGATAGCATCGGAAGAGCAAGAATATAGGTTTTAATTTGGCACTACAAGGCACTTAATTATTGCACAATTAATTGAAGCAATGCTAAGTTTTTAGCAAGGATGAAATAATTATTCATGTTTGTACAGTCTATATATGATCACTTGACATAAAGACATAGATTTCTTTTATCATTAAATTACATGCCAGCAAATGTTAATTATTTCGAATTATTATTTTTTTCAGATATGAAATGAACGCAATACCCATTCAACCATCGAATGGAAGGCCATACCAACCATAGTAATGGTGACTTCGCAGCATAAATTTCTATATATATATATGGATTGGACAATATAAATATATAGTATGAATAGAATATAGCAGGTCAACTAATTTACGTACGAATACCAGTTATTATTCGTCTCAACATCTTCTTGCTTTGATGCATTGAGCAACAATATTAATTACAATCGAAGACAAGAGGTGCTTACCTCAATGGTATTCTTCTCTGAAGGAGAGGGATCAGTGATGTCTTGGATTTAAATCCTACTCTCAATTGGATAATCAATAAATCATTTATTATTCAATTAATTAGTTAGAATTTCCGTCGAAAATGAGTTTATTTGCAGATGAAGCCTGCGATGCTTCTTGGTTTATCCAGCCCTTAAAGATAACTCTTGCAATGTCCGTATCGTGTGCAAAATGCTAGCATGGATATGATCAATCTGCACTTTGCCTTGTTCCAGCCAAATATTCGTCTCCATATCTTCACGACCTAGTATAAGATGGTTCGAGAATGATATAGATCATATATTCTAAGATCTCATTTAAAAATTTAAATTTTTATGTAAGATGGTTCTTTAATATAGTATCAGATCAGAGCGTTGTTAATCTAATGGTCACGAGTTTGAATCTCGCTATCTCATCTCTATTCTATTTGATAAAAATCAAACACAATGTAATGTGAATCCGTGCAAGTTTCAAGTCTAAAGGATTTTCACTTGAAAAGATAATTAGAGAATAATATAAATCATATTCTAAAACTTATCTAAAAACTTAATATTTTAGATGAGATCATTTTTTAACGTTTTGCAGTCATATTTTTCTCTATATAAAGAGGAACATGTCCTTGCCAATAATAAGTATTATTAACTACCTGGCTAGCTGCTACCTAGAAAAACCAGAGGTAGCCACCATGACTAGCTGCAGCTGCTGCTGCTACAGAGTCTTCTTCTTTCTTATATTTCTTATTTCCTTGATATTGTCTTCTACTTTCACGGCCCTTGCTTCAGCTTCTGGACGTGAACTCGGTTCTAAACCTGGTATGATCTCTCTCTCTCTCTCTCTCTCTATAGTATTTACTAGCTAGGTACCGCAAATTATTTTATTTTATACTCTGTATATAAAGCTGTTGCTGAAATATTAACGCACAGATTTATGTATGGCCGAAACTATATAGTATATCCTTATACTAATAATTAGTTTCAAGGGCTGCATGCTGCCATGCTGTGTTTGTATATACAGCTTGTTCTACGTGCGTTTCTTTGTTTTGCCATGAATATTTACTTTAGACTGTAAATACCGATATTAATTATGAATTACTGCGTTGTTGGGAGATACTGGGAGATATTTGTGTATAAGATATTTATTTTTAATTTTTATCCAATAAAATGAGAAATATATAAATTCATGACCGCTTTGCTATCTTACTAATTTATATTATTCTTTTAATAATTTGCATGGTGGTACAAAAAAGAGGGGGGAAAAGCATTGGAGGGAAGAAAAATAAAAATTAAAATAGTAACTTGCACGAATACCTTTAATTACCTCTCCTTTTGCGGACAACGAAATTGGGATATGAATGATTTTTAGTATTAATTTTAGATTAATCTTTTTTAATAAGATGTGTTATTGGTAAGAAATTACAATTATATTCCTAATGACATCTATTTTTGTTTGTGGCTTATTCCAACTCATGGATCATGGAGATCAATCATGGGATCAACTGTCTGATTTTTTCTTTGATGAGAGGAGAAAAATCAGCTAATAAATGATGAGAGAGTCTATAATCTACTTATAAATAATAGTATGTGTACTTCATTTATAGCTACTGGTATACATAGATTAAAAGATTTCTCTCAGATAATTTTTTTAGAATTACTTGTAGTTATTCTGCTGTTGTGTTTGAAATTTTTCTAAACTTGAGCAAAACAGCCGAAGATATTTATAATTTAAATTTTTACTGATATGCATTTGATTAGATATAGTATCTAACATTAATTATTAACCTAATTAACTATATAGATTTTATATATGCGAGAGAAAAAACACTCAAACCTTTTCACAATCGATAATATCGAGTATATCTGCGTTTCCGATTAATCTTACAGTTTCCCCCCCTGTAAAACAAGAATGTTAAGCCTTTTGATCGATATACTTGTCCATATATTAATTCTTTCTGAATCCAAAAACAAGCAGCGTGAATTTTAGCTTGAAATTTCTTATCACTTGCTGCCACCGTCGCCGTCGAATATGCTGCTGTATATTTCGAAAGCTTTCTCTATATAATTCAGCAGAGAAAGACTGGACAAAAACCCTAACTTGAGCTTTCTGGTTCTTGTTTCTCTCATTCCATTCTCTTCTCATCACAATATAAAAGCGTTGCTCTTGAACTTGATTTCGGTATGAATAATCTCTTCAATCGTCAAATATTAGATGCAGCTCCATATATATTCTCTCTCATTACTAATGATATTTTCTAAATATCATCAATATATATTGCATCCACGAACGATACAGTTGTATTCAGTTATATCGAAGCAACTGGTCGAGGACCGTCGAAATGGGGCCAGCTTGACCCGAAATGGAAAGCTTGTGGAGATGGAAAATCGCAATCTCCGATTGATCTTCTTCACCAAAACGTGAAAGTTCTCTGTGGGCAACAGGATCAGCTGCGAAGAGATTATAAACCAGCAAATGCTACTATAATTAGCAGGGGACATGACATTATGGTAGGAAGCTATATATATACCTTTTTTATTTTCTTGAGAAAATTATATATGGCAGTGCAACTTAAAAATTTACGTTCAATTTATAAGGTGTCATGGAAAGGTGACGCTGGGAAAATTAGCATTAATGGGACTGATTACAATCTGCAACACTCCCATTGGCATGTACCTTCTGAACATACAATCAATGGCAAAAAGTATGTGCTTTTTGCCTTCTCTCATCGTTTGTGAACTGGGATTCTGATCGTTCTTAGCTCGATCAATGTGGCGTTTTAATTGTTTTCTCCCCAATTTTTAAAATAGATATGACTTGGAGCTTCACATAGTTCATGTGAATTCTCTTGGAGAGGCAGCTGCTGTTGTTGGAATACTTTACAAATATGGCAAACCCGATCCCTTCCTTTCAAAGGTTTTTGTTTAATTTATTATTTTCTCATTGCATTTCCCCCCCTAATTATTTTACTGTTCTCTCATTTCTGGCAGCTGTTCCCCTCTATAAAATCAGTCACAAAGCAAGAGAAGAGTTTGGGAATCTTGGATCCAAATAAAATTGTGTTCGGGAGCAGAAAGTCGTATAGATATATTGGTTCTCTATCAACTCCTCCATGCAGTGAGGGTGTTATTTGGACAGTAGTCAAGAAGGTTGTTCTTGTTTCCATGCCCATTTCTTTCGTGTATGATTTGTTAGAAAAAAAAATATAAATTATATATTAGTATCTCATCTAAAAGCTTGAATTTTTAAGTAAGATGATTCTTTAATATAGTATCTGAATCTTGTTGACTCGGTGGTCACGAGTTCGAATCTCACCATCTATATTCTATTTAATAAAAATCAAGCACAATATCGTGTGGGTTTATATTCAAGTTTCAAGTTTAAGGAGGTGAGATAGCTCCTTAATATTGTTAAGGAACCATCTCACCTAAAAGCTTAAGCTTATAAGTGAGGCCCCATAATATGATTTATATTATTCTCTAACACACCCCTTCAAGTGAAAGCTCTTTAGGCTTGAAACTTGCACAAGCCCACATCACCTTGTGCTTGGTTTTTATCAAATAGAATGGGGGTGGTGAGATTCGAAATCGTGACCACTAGATCAACAAGGCTCTGATACCATGTTAAAGAACCATCTCACCTAAAAGCTTAAGCTTATAAGTGAGGTCACATAATATGATTTATATTATTCTTTAACAAATATTATATTTATCATGCACGACATTGTTGTCTGCATTTTTTCTGTCTTCTCAAGTTAATTTTATCTGCTATTTAATTATATATCTCTTGCAGGTTAGGACTGTTTCAAGGGAGCAAGTGCAACTACTGAGAGATGTTGTTGACGATGTAAGTCCAAACCTATTAATAACCGAGACTTGATAACAAAAAAAACTTCAAAAATTGAAGAACTTGTGAAATTAGAGCTAGAAAGCTTGTTATTAAACCTTTTTATAATAAATTGTTTTGTATATTCATGAGAAAAAGGTTGACTTGCATGTCAGGGATATCAAGCAAATGCAAGGCCAATTCAGGCATTGAATGGAAGAGCAGTTTATTCATGCAGTATCAGAGATGGGGACCTTTAATGAGTACGTGATTTATACAAGGCAAGGAGGGACAGAAAAATATTTAAGAGGCACATATTTTCCTCCATCGATGATGTTTCATAGATGTTGATTCTTGGCATTTATATATATATATATATATATATATATATATATATATATATATATATATATATATATATATATATATATATATATTCGATCTTGCAAGTTCTTTTGGGATTAATAAGAAATCATACCATTTTTCTCACTGTCATCACCTCTATTGATGATTAGCAAGGATGCTGGTATTTTTATGCCTTAAATGTAGCTTTATGATTTTATCCTTTTATAAAAAAGTAAAATTGAAACCACATGAAAAACACAATGTAAACTCGGATCGTAAAATCATAAATAATTTTTTAACTAATTATATATTGTCAATTTCAGCCAACAAGTTAAATTATATTTCTGATAAAAAAAAATCTACAATATTATAATCTATTAATAAAATCTGCTAAAATTTCTCCATGTAGTTTGAATCTCCATTTTTCATAAATTCATGCTAGTAAAAGGTATTAAATTTCTTTAGAAAAATAATTCATAATAAAAAATACTAAAATTTATTTAGATATTAAGTTAATAAAAATTAAAGGGCATTTTAATTGATTCGAATGCTTCAATTCACAATTCATGCTTTTATATACAGCATTGAATAAATTAATGAAATCTTTAAAGCTAAAAAGGAAGCATATTTACTTCAAGATTTAATCGAAAAGAAAGGAAATAAAGTGCAATATTTCTTACTTCATGTGTTAAGCAACCATTTTTGCACTCTTTGTTGGATTTCAAATTAACAGGTAAGCCGTCCATAAATTCTTTGCTTCTTGTGTTTATTTATTGGATTTAAAATTAATAAATATAAAATTAAATGAATCCATTGATTGATTGTTAAGAGTTATAAAGAAAAAAAATGGTTATTTAAATTAAATAAGAATATTTTTGATACTCAAGTCATAATTATATATTGATGTAAATAACCATATCTTAATTTAGAAGTGATCTAAGGGAAAAGTGTTGATAAATTCTGGAATAGTAATTTATTATTCTATGAGTGAGGAAATCAAGATTCCAACATATAAGAAATCAGATTCTCTAGAATATATATATAAATGAGGGCAACGTTAGATTAATCTGTCACTTTTTACTCTTGAGCATCGAAGAAAATAAGAGATGATGGCAAGCATTACGAGCTTTCTCCTTCTTGTTTCTCTCGTCCTTGCCTCGTGCTCACTCACCATCTGCTTTGCATCGGAGTATGAAGTTGGTATGTTCTTCATCTCTCTCCCCTCTCTCTCTCTCTCTCTCCCTCTCCCTCTCTTTCTTCATCTCTCTCCCCTCTCTCTCTCTCTCTCTCTCTAGTTGCAGAAAACCCAGATGAGATATCACAATTTATAGGTATCCTTCCTGGGTGGAATCGATAATGAAAAATCCCAGATGGACCCGGCAGACTTGGCAAAGCTACAACTAGCCTACCACTGTCCTCTTTTCCAGTGGCAGGTCAACTTGCTATTTTAAATTAAAATTGGGTTTTTAAAATATTAAAATGACAAGTTAACCTATCAATTTTGTTTGAATAGTTAATCTCCTTTTATTTTGGTTGAAATGACCGTAATGTTTTGTATTGGTTAAAAAAATAAAATAATATAGTTTTATTTTATTTAAAATTTTAGCTCGTTCAGGAAATCCGTCTTAATTTCAATTGGAACGTTTTGATTTCGTTCTGCATGTTCTATTTCGATCAAATAGTATTTTTTTTAAATAATAAATAATTTTACAATATCAATAATATCTCTTAATCCAACCATTAGATTAGAAGTCTCTTGATATATTTATACATATTATATTAAAATTTTAGAGCAATCAGAGAATGTAATGACCTTGTGAGATTGATGATAATATTTTTGTAATATTCTCATAATATTATACATGTTCATAATTTTATTCAGAAAATTATTTTATTATGTATTTTTTTAAGATTAAATTATACAATTCTAAATAATTATATTTTTAAATTTGAATTAATTTTTTTTGAATTAATATATTTCATTTTGAATTGAAGAAACGAAACTACCAATAACCTTGGTTATTTCATCTATTTTTGTTTTATTCTTTGCTTTTAAAGACGTGCCAAGTCAAATCAATTCGTGATTTGCTTTTCTGAAAGTGATTTGCTTTTCATTTTCTTACGATGTTTCACTCAACTTAGTCCTAGGTAAAGCCAAATCTGTGCTTTATGTCTCCAAAAAAAAAAAAAAACTAAAGGAATTTAGAACCTCCCTTCGGCTTTTGGAGGCTTGTCTTTAAGACTTGTTGATCCATAGCAGATCAGTGATCCATAATTATCTTCATAAATATGATTTCTTACACAGTCAATTCTTTTTCTTTCATCAACAGAGAAAGAAAGTGAATTTGCATACGTAGAAGGAGGTGGAAAAGGGCCAAGGAGCTGGGGAAAGATTGACCCCCACTGGCAAGCCTGTGGCAAAGGACACATGCAGTCTCCTATCGATCTCCTTGATGTGAGGGTGCAGGTTTTTCCTGGCTTAGGAAAGTTGCTCAGGGATTACCGAGCAGCTCCGGCAGCCGTGAAGAACAGGGGACATGACATTGCAGTAAACCACTCTCTTTTCTCCCTTCATTGATTCATGGATTTACTTGAGATGCAACTCATTCTGAAAACAAGATTTATTTTAACCCACCTCTTCCATTGTAGCTAGCATGCATAAGATCGTCGTTGACCCCATAAAGATTTTGATGAGAATAAATCCGTCGCTGAGTTGTTGATAGCTGTTGATGAGTACTATTCAGGCTACAAAAGTATAATTATATATGACTTTGGAAGAAACAAAGTGTGACAGATCTATTAATCCATTTGAATTTTTCACCAGGTGATTTGGAAAGGGGATGCTGGAAAAATCACGATTAATGATACTAATTACCACCTGAAGCAGTGCCATTGGCATTCACCCTCAGAGCACACATTCAATGGTTCAAGGTTTATTTGTCTGCATGCCTTCTTTATTGTTATTGAGATCCTGAAAGTTTATCTGATCTCACGTTAATGATCCGAACTCTTCCACCTACTCCGCTTAACAGTACTCTACAGTTTTCTCCCACAAAGATCTAGTGTCTACTCAAACCTTAATTTCTTCTCGTTTTTTAACAGGCATGTCATGGAGCTTCACCTAGTTCACTATAGCTCTCAGGGAGGGATAGCTGTTGCTGCCATTGTTTACGAATATGGTCGGCCTGATCACTTCCTTTCAAAGGTATTGTGACGTCCTGGAACTAATTCTCTTAAATTCCGATCTTTCAACTTACTTGAATGTAAATGGCTCGATTCTAATCTGTAAATCTGAAGCTCGATCTTTTTTGATTTCTACTATTCCCCCTTATTGACAGTTGTTCCGCCATATAACTCGAGTCGACCCCGGAGAAGAGATAGGCGCGGGGATTATCAGCCCAGGAGATATCAAATTTGGGAGCAGAAAGTATTACAGATATACCGGTTCCCTTACAAGTCCTCCCTGCACTGAAGGAGTTATTTGGACAGTAATCAAGAAGGTGCTGTTGCCAAAACATTCACATTCTATATATATATATATATATATATATATATTTCAGCTTCAATTAATATATCTAGCTCCTTCACCAGCATGATCGATGTAGATGATAATTCTGATGCATTAACAGGTCAGGACAGTCTCAAGGGAGCAAGTCAAAGCAATAAGGGATGCTGTTCATGATGTAAGTACTTTTAGTTCAGCTTAATTAAGGATGCATTTCTAGTTAATGTCTTTAGTTTTTTATTTGGAAATGCGCAACTGAATGCTCTGAGAGCTTTGTCAGAGAAAACAACAATGGTGTTTTACTGATCTGTTGGGTTATTTTGTCAAAGGGATATGAGGCAAATGCCAGACCAACCCAGTCATCGGACGGGAGAACAGTTTTTGAGTACACTCCAGGAGAGATTTAGGCCTCTGCATGCCTCGTAATATATACGAACTGAAGATTACCTAAAGAACTGGTCAAGAGATCTACACCATGCAGACTTCTGTATATATAATTTATATATATATTCAGCTGCTTTATTGCCCGTACGTATGTTAAAACTTCATGGTTATCTCTTCTTGAGCAGTTAGAGCATCTCCAGCGGAGAAGGTATATGAAGAAGCAAAATTAAAATATTAATTTTTTTAGCATTTTTGTGTTCCTGTTCATGCTCCAATGGAATAAGTATATGGAATTATGGATAGGTAAAAATACCTTCCTCTCCATGAGCTGCTATTTGTAGCAGCTCAGGAGAGGAAGGTAAAATCGTGGCCCCACCTTGGGGCCACCTTCTTTATATATTATAATATATATATATATATATATATATATATATATATTAGAAAATAATGTAATTATATCAAAAATATTTGTTTTTATTTTTACTTAAAAATACTTTAACAAGAGAGTAAAAAATTATATATAAAATTAATAATTATATTGTTGGAGGGTTTTTTAAAAGCAATTATTTAATTATATAACTTACTCTTTTTAATTATATAATTAATTGCATAATTAAACTACATACAAGATAATTACACTATATTTAAAATAATATAAAAATAAATGGCTCTTCAGAATGGTTTTTATCACTGGAGCACACATCAATAAAAATACTATTTTTACACTATTAAAAATGTCAATTTGAAGATTTACTTCTCTAAAATGGTACTCCCCGCTAAAGATGCTCTTTGGGCGCAAAAATAGAGCAAATGATTGCTCAGAATTACTGTAAAGTAAGAGAGAGACGCGACTTCAGCTTATACAAAGTTTGAATATAAAATTATAATTCTTTTTATCATTATTGTTCTTATCAACATATTCCATAAGATCTCTCATTGCTATATATAGTTTCTCTTTCTTTTATCATAAGTTTCTGCTTTCCATAAAATTATACATGTAAATATTGTGTGTTTATCATCAAGTCTTGATAAATTTAATCAAATTTATAGATGCTAGCCCCTTCTGCCTTACCAGTTTGATTTTGGAATTACTTGTTGAGGAAGAGAGTGGAATCGTGTGGAAATACGAGGAAAATTAAGAAGCAAGAACCTGCATGGCAACAAGCTTGGAGATTCAGTAAAATGCCTCGGGAGATTTAGATGACGTTAAAGGAAGGAATCGTCTTACTTAAAAGTTTAAGCTGTTAAGTGAGACTCTTGAATATGATTTATATTATTCTCTAACACACTTTCTCAAATGAAAATTTTTTGGGCTTAAAACTTGCACAGGTCCACACTACCTTGTGCTTTATATTTATCAAATAGAATGAGAGTAGTGAAATTCCAACTCGTTACCGCTGAGTCAACAAGGTTCTGATACCATGTTAAAAAACCATCTCATCAAAAAGCTTAAACTGTTAAATAAAACTCCAAACTATGATTTATATTATTCTCTAACAATTTGTTTTTTTTCCAGTTTGACAAATCTGAGATTAGGCGAGTGATTGATAATATACCAAATTGCCTTACCTTCTCGATCGGAACTACAACGATGCTCAACAATTTCCCAGTTCACCGTCCGACAACCCGCCGTTTTAGCTTTCGACGGGGAAAAGTTACGATGGGTGACTTTCAGTAGCGGTCCATCCCGGCCGGCCTATTGAAGAAATTCAAGCTGAAATATCAACTTTCATCTTCCAGTCATACGTACTTCACTCAATCCCTGCTTCCTGAAAGCCCAGGAATCAATATTCTCCTGCTCATTTCTGCACAAATATAGCTCCTTGAACTTTTTAGTTTTATGAAAACTGGCAGGTTTTAGAGTTAGATAGAGTCCGAGTTAGGGAACCATTTTGCTGTAGCTTATTGTAATTGTCACTTCTGTACGCTGATGGAAACGATAACACCTCCATGGATGCACCACTTAGTGAGAGAACCACGAACCTTTAACGGTATAATACAGACCGAGTACATTGAAGAATCCATATGTTTGCATCTCCATAAATTTTACCATCAAGAAGGAGGACGAAAACTCCATTTTAATCCCGCCGGTGCAAACAGTTTCCATATGGCAACCTCATGACAGTGATTTTCTTTAGTTTCCCGAGTCGGAGAAAAACGTTTTCATAGGGTGGAAAAAGTCTTATAGACTTGTGTGTAATACCCAAATTTTTCTTTGGCATTTCACCATTTCGAAATTTTTGCTATTGATGATTTATTTATTTTATTGAACCCAAAACTTAAAAAAACAATTTAACCTTTTTGTTATCAATGATGTACTTTTGTTATCTTGATCTTGAGATAGAGCCTGTCATTTTTATTTATTTTTTATAGATGAGATATCTTTTGTACAATTAAATGGGAAATAACTTTTGGGACAAAAACTTTATTGAATCTGATGATATGCAAGATTGACATAGTTTGGTTGGTTGATTTAAGTTCACTTAAGATTTGCTTTTTTTATTAATTTGGTCCTTAAATATTAATCTAGTTGGAGATTAAAAATTTTAATTTTTTTGAAGATTATCCACGTGAATTACCCAAGTCAATTTTGATTGATTTAAAATGTTTTTATTTTAATATTAGATAAAAATATCATTCCCTCTAAATGGCGAGGAGCGAGGATCAATCTAACTTTCTCCTCTCGCCAGCGTTTTAGTGTAGTGTAGATTTTCTTCTATTTTTTCTTTAAATGGTTTTAAAAATACAAATATATATATATATATATATATATATATACACACACACACAATCAAATCGATCATAATTTATGATTGTACTTGATGCTATTTTTTAAAATAATTTTTATTCAGAAATGTATTAAAATAATATTTTTTATTTTTTTAAAATTATTTATAATATCAATATATCAAATGATTTAAAAACAAAAAAAAAATTAATTTAAAACAGAAAATTTTAAAAACACTTTTTGAACCACAGTAGTGACAAACAAACAATAAAAAAGATATTAAAATGAGAGCAAGACCGATTCAATTGGTTTTAATTATAAGGCTCTCTTCAGCTTCAGCACATGGTTAGACCAGAAATCGTCATTGACTTTCTACTCCAACCATTTTACTAATAAAAATTGCAATTAATCAAATTGCAATTGACCGGATCATGGTAATTAAAAACGCGAGTCAACTCGCAAAATTGTCCCGATTTTGCGAGTCAACTCATGAAAATGGGTTAACTCGGAAAGAAAACTTGAATCCGATCAAACTCGATCAAACCCGTTTAAAATCGGACCGGATCGGTCCGATTTTACGAGTTTATGGTGTTCGGACATCAACTTTCATTTTCAATTTTTCATTCTGTCAATTACATTCAAAGCTCAAAATCAAAATCTTCTCTGCTCTTCTCACCCCCAAATCCCCCAAATCATTAGCTCTCACCCCAAAAATCTTTTGTTCTCTTCTCAGCACAAAGTCCCCCAAATAGCTAGTTCTCAGTTCGGCAGCACAAGCAAAGGCACAAGAAAGGAAGGGAGATGAGCACAAGAAAGGGAGATGTGTGGGGGGGCAAAGTAAGGGAATTAGGATTGAGGGGCTTTTATAATAATAATAATAATAATACGTTTCGGGGGGGGGGGTCATGTGTGTGTGTGTTGTAATAATAATAATAATAATAATCATTAATAACTTATTAGGAAATAAGTTATATAATAATAATAATAATATAATTTAAAAAAATAATTTTATTATTGGAGGGTTTTTTTAAAAGCAATTATTTAATTATATAACTTACTCTTATTAATTATATAATTAATTGCATAATTAAAATATATATAAAATAATTGAATTTTATTTAAAATAAGATAAAAAATAGTTCTCCAAAATAGCTTTTACCATTCGAGAACATATCAACAAAAAAACCATATATACATTATTCAAGGAGCTATTTTAAAAACCATATATATACTATTCAACAAAAAAACCTTAACTTATGAAGTCTTATAGCCATAATTATATTATATTGTATTAGAAAATATTCAAGGATCTATTTTTCTACCTACACGATTTTAGCTGTAATTTTATAATTTTTATACAAAAAAATTCAAGTAAATTTTACAATTCGATCTTACGATCCAAGTTTTCAAAACTAGTTCGATTTTGACAACCTTGGACCGGATGTAATTATCAGGAATTTTGTCCGTGCGATGCTGTACGTGCTGCTGCAACACGGCCGACTACTTTGACAGCTATTTTTTTTAAAAGAAAAAGACCCCCTTGATCCCACGATTCAAGTCAAATATTTTATGATAGATTATCACTAGATATTTATAATGCCCTAAAATTATTATTTTATTTCATATTTTTTACTAATCATCCAAAATCTAGATTCATTAAGATAATTTTTACACTATTTAATGGCCGACTTCTTCCATCCTCGTTGCTGTAAAGTACGGCAAGTCGGGAAAGTAATATCCTAGAATAAAATCCCATAAAAATAATCAGTTGGTAATTAATAGCAAAGAAGCGGGTTTCCAAGCTTTCGATACTCTCGCCGGAAACACCCTCGATTTTTCGATACTCTCGCCGGAAACTGCAACGACGCTCAGCAAATTCATGAACGACAAAGAGAGTGGGATTGTGAAAATTGCTGGTAATCAGTAGCTTGCCATCACAGGATTGAAGAAAATAACATTACATCACTGCTCAAAACTTATAAAAGAACATCACTCTGCAAACCCGTATCCGCTGGGCCCTGTTTTCTGGTTTTAACGACAGAAAGCAGATAGGCCCACTTATTCTTAAGCTTCCAGTTCCGATATCCTATGCAACGAGGAATGGAAGGACAGTGAGCATGAAATTTTCATAAGCGAAACTTGCTGAGCCAGAATATGCAGTATCCCTCTCTTTGAATTTATCAGTCAGTCCCTGCAGAGCAGATGATCAAACATGAAGTGTGTTTAGCTAGAGCTTAACAAAAGCAAAGATTGAGTGAAAATTCTTGATGCAGTTAAGAACCCCATTAATCTTAGGTAAAAGCTCACCTTGACAGTCAGACAGCATCTGCATTCCATGAAGAAGAAGGAAGAAAAACACCAAATTAGAGATGCTCAACGGAAGGAAAAAGAATTCTCAAAATAAACCAGCAGCGAAAAACAAGAAATCATTTATCGAAGAGAAACAAAAGGAGATTGAACACGCGACCAAGGAAGACGTACTCGATGAAATTGTCGTATTCGATGGCCTTGTTCTTCCCTCCAGTTTTATCAAACTTGGATACCAGCAAATCCAAAACAACTGGTGAGACTGCAAATCCTAAACTCATAAGCGCCTCTCTCAGCTCATTAATGTCGATTTTGCCGCTCCTGTCCCTGTCAAATCTCTCGAAGTTTGCCTGTCAAGCAAAAACAATGAGCATTTCTGATCCAGAAAATTATTAAAAACCTTTCCAATTCAAAGTCTCCAGGAGCTTACTCTCCAGTTCTGCAAACTGTAGAACAGGGGAGAGAATTCCTTAGGCCCTGCATTAACATTTCAAAAAATAAATATCAATGTGGGGCCTACACAAATCAGCAAATCTCTCAGATTACTAATGTGCCCTTGCAAATTGAGCTACAACATCGAGATATTCAAGGGCATGTCTAGGACTTCCAAAAAATAAAACCCGCGTCAAAGACGTGGGAAAAGCAAGACTTTATCCCCTTGGATAATCAAATGAAAACAGCAAAAAGGCGATCAAATGACGAAAGTGACCCCTGTCATCAAGATCTAACTGAACAATCACTGTGTAATTATACCGGCAGTTTCGTCCATTCAACGCAACAAAAAAACAAACTAGCGTACAGTAAAAAAAAAAGCACCATTCCACTAGCATGCGCATATAAAAAGCAAGATATTATATGCTGAAACTAGCAAATCCTGTGGCACTCCACTAACATGCACATGAATGGAAAATCATGTGAATCAAAAGTTCTCACCGATCTTCCTGGTGTTGGTGTTCGTGAAGAGATACATGAGAAGGTGAACAGTCCTCAAGCTGAAGCTCTGATTATAGCTCGATAAGGCTCTTTGCAGTTCTTTGTCATCAATGATCCCGCTACCGTCCTGATCGGCGACTTGAAAGCAGGCGATGATGCTGGGGTCAGTCCCTGGAGGAAAGGTGGAGGGCAAGAGAGCGGCGAAGGGGCTGCTGCCGTAGGGTGCAGAAGGATAGCCACCAGGTGCGGAGGCTTGGTCCTTCGGTGGCTTGGTCCCAGGAGGGGGAGCGCCGTAGGGTGCAGAAGGATAGCCACCAGGTGCGGAGGCTTGGGGTTTGTCCTTCGGTGGCTTGGTGCCAGGAGGGGGAGCGCCGTATGGAGAGCCGTATGGAGCAGCAGGTTGTGCTGCTCCATATGCAGCAGCGGGTTGCGGTGCTCCATATGCAGCACCGGGTTGCGGTGCGGCTCCATATGCAGCTGCAGCGGGTTGTGGTGCGGCTCCGTATGGAGCTGAAGGTTGTGGTGGTGCGCCATAAGGAGAGGAGTATGGTGCAGCGGAGCCGTAGGGTTGGGGTTGGGGTTGGGGTTGGCCGTAGCCGTAGCCTGCTTGTTGGTTAGGGTAGCCTGACATTTCGAGGGAGAAACGGAGAACTTTTGGGGGGGTCTGAGAGAGGAGTTTAGTGGAGCGGTAGAGGCCAGAGGGTCGCCAGAGGGGTTTATATAGAATTGGAAATGTAAATTATTTAGAATATTTTTGTTTATTGTTTTTAAAATTTTACTAATAATTCAACCCTGCTTTGTATTTTACATTCTTAAAAATATAAAAATTCATTCTATTTACTTATATTTATATTCCTTCAATAAATTACATTTTTTTCTTTTGTATTTATTATTTATGTGCAAGGACACTGATTAAATGAAGCTTGGTTACACCAGCTTATATATTTTTATTTTTATGTGTTTATTGGATTTCAAATAATATTAATTTGAATAAAGAAACAATACTGAGATTATTAATTTAAACAAAACTAAGCAAATTAATTCTGAATATTGTTTTAAACCAAGTTAAGCAAATGAATTTATAGAAAATTAATAAAATAATTAATTTGAATTTATTTTAAAAAAAACAATTCTAACCATTAATATTATTATTTTGATTTGATAATAATATTAAATCATTCTAGTATTTGATTTTGACAAAAACAAAAAAAAAAACGTCATTGACTTTGTACTTCCGTGGAAGCATGCTAATCTTTGGGTCGTGTCTGTGAAAGCCATGACCCAGTGTTTATTTAATTATTTAAAATATTTGATATTATTTATTTAAAGAGAGAGAAATCCTTTTAATGCATCGATCAAACAAAAAAAGAAGAAAGAGTTGGGCTTAGTTTGAATATATAAAAAAGGAAAACGGATAGTATTTGGTCCGTATAATTGAGCTGCTACACTGCCAACTACTTCCCTCTTTTGTCAACTTTATTTTTTATTTTATTTTTTTAAATTAATAAAACCCCACTTGATCGCACGATTCAGATCAGATGTATTATTGTTTTATAGATTATCAACAAGGACAGCTGTTTTCGAATGTCATCTCAGTTTCCCTTGCAGAAACCATGCAATTTAGCCCTGTTTGGCATTGCGATTTCATCGGTTTTTTTTTTTTTGTTTAAATGAATATGTTTTTGTGTGTTTTAGATCATTTTGATGTGCTGATTTCAAAAATGATTTTTAAAAAATAAAAAAATATCATTTTGATGTATTTCAGCACGATAAACACTTTGAAAAACTACTGCAACCACACTCCCAAACATGCCCGAATTGAGAATTATATTTATTTTATGAGGTTCATAATTTTTTTCATGTTAAGTTTTGTGGATAAAATACATATTTTGAATTTAATTTTTAATATTAGTGTGTAGTTAATATTTTAAAGTAGAAAAAGATATTTAGTTTCAAATAATAAAGGCATAAATATAAAATAAAACAGTTTTATAATGAATTTATATCATTTTCTAATAAAAAAACACAAGAGTATAAATTATAATTAATATTTATGTATATATGTACCTCATAAATTAGTAGAGTTAGTTAATGAGAGTATCCTGTTTATCAATATTTCATTGGAGAAGTTATAAACCTAGACTCATATTTTTTTCCCCTGATAATAATATCAGAAAAATAATTTTTTAATTCTAATAAGCTATCGATATATTTAGATTATATAAAAAGAAAAAAAAATACAAAAAGAGCTGGGTCAACAAAAGTGGCACATTATAAATAATCATCGGCGTCGCGTTGAAGAAGCAATAACGTGTCTCCACATGGCCACTTGTAGGGACACGTGGCAAACTGGGTCAACTTACTCTCGTGGAACAGCGTCCACCTGATTTTTCCTCTGATTCGAGCTTCCTAGTCACATCACAACACGGTTTCAGCCAGATATTTTGAAAACCAGGGCTCGTAATTTCATCATTGTGTTTGGATTTTGGAGTGTTTGACCACTCAATTCAAAGGTCTTCATGCTATGATTCGAGAAAAAAAGTAATTTTGAAGGTTAAATCACGAAATTTAAAAATTATTATTGCTCGAATTCAAACTCTTACTTCTCTTGGAAACTTCTATGGTGATTAAGGCCTTGTTTGTTTTAAGGAAAATGGTTTTCGGGAAACTATTTTCCAAACTTTCCTGTTTTTGTTTGTCTTCTGGAAAGTTGGTCAACAGAAAACACTTTTTAGTCAAAGAAAAATTTGACTTGGTTTTCAGGAAAGTGTTTTCCGGAAAATTTGGGCGGAAAACACTTTCCGGAAGTTGTGAAAAATTTAGAAATGTCATTATTTGCTGATTATATCAAATTTGATCCTCAAACTTTTGATTGCTATATATAATTTGTTTTGAATATTTATTTTTCAATTCCATCTTTTAAAATTTAATTTTTTTATTAATTTTGGTCTTTATTTTTGTAATTGCTATTTGCTTTTTTCTTATCATTTTTTTATTGAAATTTTTTATCTATCAAATTTGGTCCTCATTTTTTTTATTGTTACTTATTTTATTTGAAATAATTTATGAAATGTTATTATTTTAATTTATTCACCTTTCATTTTTTAGATTTGATCTCTATTATTTTGATTATTATTTATTTTATTTGAGATAATTTATGAAATTATATTTTTTTTTCAATTTCATTCTCATTCAACTTTTTAATTTGTAAGATTTGTTCCTCATTATTTTAATAAACTTGAAAAAAAAATTAATTTATTAATAAATAATTTTCCAGTTCATTTTCCATAATACAAACAAACACTGGAAAGTGTTTCCCAGCTCATTTTTCATAACACTGCCAACACATCGGAATTCACTTTTCTCGAAATTCACTTTCCAAAAAAAAATCACTTTCCAGCAAACAAACGGGGCCTAAGTTTATATTTATATGACTTCTCTAACATCAGGTAAAAGCTGAAAACCAAAATAGGTACGGGGTAAAATGAATTTTCAAGCAAATCATAACTTTTTTGTTTTGATATTTTCTGGGCTTCCAGCATTATAATTGATATTTGATGTTAATCAAGACTTGTTAATTTAATTATTTGTTTATTTATGCATATCAATCCTGACACTATTTTTTTTTTAAAAAAAAAGAAGACTTGTAGTTTTGGTTATTTATAAAATAAAAATTGTTGTTATCAGAAGATGGTTTTTTTTTAAATATTTAATAAAGATGAATATTTTTATTTTCTATTATTATGATACAATGGCCAAAATATCCAAGATCACATCGCTCTAAAAAATAACAATTCAGATAAAAATGATTTAGTGCCTGTTTGGGAGTGTGATTGTGGTTGTTATTGAAAGTACTTTTCGTTCAGAAATGCATCAAAATGATATTTTTTTTTTATTTTAAAAAAATTATTTTTAACTTCAGCACATGAAAATGATCTAAAAACACCAGAAAAATTTAATATAAAGTAAAAAATAAAAATAAATTTTTTTTATTTTTTTTCAAAAACACTTTTGAAACGCAAGGCCAAACACCCCCTTAGGATTAGAGATCGAACCTCATAAACAAGGCTGCAATTTACAATTCTATTGCAATCTCTCTCTCTCTTTTTCTCTCTCTCTCTAGAAACCTCCCCCTCTACATTCTTTTTATTTTTTTGTTGCCCTTTGTTGGTCACAGCAAAATCAATTAGGAAAGAATTAATAAAGATATTTAATTAAAACATAATTGAGGATTTCTTTCCTTGAAAGAAAACTTAATTGAAGATCTCGAAGGGTTTTTTTGATGAAAAGATTAATCGAAGATTCTTCTTTAATGAAAAAAAATTGTTGTAAATGCATATGATATTTCTTTTCATCATATTTGATTTATCCTTAACCGTGATCTTCAATATCAGAAATTATTTTTCTTTCCTAATCAAACATTTAAGTCACTTCATTTTATCTATTTGATTTCCCATGAATCTGGTTCCTTTTTTATTTTATTATGATTATATTCATCCACAAAAATTAAAAATGATTAAGATTGACTAGTTTAATTGAAAAGGAATATTTTTTGAATTTTCTATTTCTATTTTTTTTGAAATATATAAAATGGAGGGTTATTTTTTTCCGGTTATGACACATATATAATATGCACCCACAGAAATTTCTAAGATTTCCTACCATAAAAATGAGTGGGAATTAATAATTTTTTCGAAGAACTGAAAGAACCCTATTTTGCTGTGCTATAAATATGCATTGATCTTGAGAATAATTAAGGGATATATTATATAGATCGAGTATTTCAAGTTCTCGGCAAGAGAAAAGAAAAACAATAGACAGCAAGTGCATATATAGAATGGCGAAAGCCTCGTTCAAGGTTGGTCTACTTGTCGTCTTCTTCATCATCGCATCAGGTAATTACTTTCCAATATGATATCTTATAATGAGAAAATAATAGCAGTCATCTTCGATCTTCTAATTTATTATATGGATTATTTTTATTAAAATGTATTAAGAACACTGCTAGGTTTCATCTTGGATGCCGAGGCAAAAACACGAGCTACTGTGGATTGGTGCCAGAAGGAGATTGAATGTGAAGGTGCCTGTGCTCTTCCTTGTCGATCCTGTGTCTGCAATTTTAACAAGTGTGTCTGTGATGATCAGGCCATGGCCAACTCCGAGCCTGCGCGAGAGATCAGTCACGACGACTAGGAAGTGGAGGGCAATGGGAATCTCAAATGATCCAAACATTTTTATTGTTTTTTAAGAATAAATGGCAGTGTGGCACCACACCGTTTTATCTCAATAATGATTTTTGTACGAAGAGGATTGTCGATTTCGTTCTGTTCGATCAGAATAGCTGGAACGTTTCGTGCCGTTAAAAAAACTGAGATAAAACGACGTTGTTTTTGTTTTGGTTTTAATTCCGGCCAGTTCTTGAAATACCGGCCGGAACGTCTCGATATCGTTCTGAGTGTGCCGTTTCGGCCTTAAAATCCTCTTTATTTTGATTAACTTGTGGTTGTGTTTCTAATTTTGAGATTATGTTTGTTTGACTTTGTGTTTGTATTGTATAATTTAAAGTTAATTTATCTTAAATTTTAATTATGCTTGTTAAATTAATATTTTTTTCTCATATATATATATATATATATATATAATTAATTATATATGAACAGTACAACCCCGAAATGACACGCAAAAACGCTCCGAAACTAAAACGTTCTGTACCAAAAGACAAACCGAAACGACAACCAGAACGATATTGACAACCTTCTGCATGAGTTGCGGAATGGTTTACAGTCTTCCTCTTCTTTTTCTTTTTCTTTTTTATTGAAAAATAGAATGATTGCACCAAATATTAACAACAACAAAAAAAAATCACTTGCACTTTGACATGCGGTGACTGTCAGGAGTGTGGTTGAAATTGTTGTTGAAAGTATGTATTTTATTTTTTTATTTCTTTTTATATTAATATATGAAAATGATCAGTAAACATCAAATTTTTTTAATTTAATATAAAAAATTAAAAAAATTAAAAATATTTTGAAAGCCAATGACAAACAGATTGACGTCGTTCGATATCCTGTACCATGAGCCCTCCTTGTTGCAGCTCATAATCTTCAAAATGAAACAGCCTGTTATACAGAGGCCTCTAAGTCTAGTGAATAGCGCCCCGCTATGAATCCTGAATTTGATGTATAAAATGCCTTTCTTCATCGCCATCTCCAATAAGATGTTTTGTTCCTGTTAATGACATGATTCTAACAGGATTTTCCTCTGCTGCAATCAGTAGTGTTGTTATTACCTCTCTTCATGCTGACTTCTCCATTAACGACCTTGGCCCCTTAAATTCTTTTCTTGGGGTGGAAGTTTTCCGTCGTTGTAATGGAGTTTACCTTCTAAACAACGCTGCATCACTGACTTATTGTTGCGTTCTGGAATGGATAAATCCAAACCTTCTACATCTCCTACGGCAAGCAATTGCTGCAGGCAGTGGCACCGAGGCTAAATTCATAGTTCTTGCTAATGCTGCAGCAGAATTATAGTGGCTGGCTGCATAAACTCGTAGATGGACTTCGTTTACTCGGCAACCTCTCATTTGGGGTGACAACATTGGTGAAACGTATCTTAATTTCTGCCGATCCCATATGCCATGCTAGAACCAAACATACTGAAACTGAATTCCACTTTGCCCGTGATCCTGTGCAAAACTGACAGCTCCAGGTAAAGTTTCTCTCCACCAAAGATCAAATTGCAGATCAAGTAAAGTAATTTTGCACAAATCTTGGCACTGGTTGTGCACTTCTTGTCTTTATAACCATTTTGTAAACAACACGAAAGGAGGCAATGAATAGGTAATTGTTCTTCCATTTCCCCCCTAAATTCTACAGATTAAGGTTTGAAAAAATCTAATAACACTAACAACCCATAAAGTACCCCTCTCTAATCTTCAATCAAACAGTCCATAATAAAGAGCAACGTGTCTAAAACTTTTATCAAAATATCAACCCGATCCAGCGCGCAGTGAACAAGCTAGAAACAAGGGAATGAAGACAAATTAAGGCACTGCATCATCTGATTCTATCAGGACTCGAGCATGAATTAGAGGGTGCTGCATAATCTGATTCTATCAGGAATCGAGCATGAACTAGCTAGATGGTGCTGCATCGCCTGATTCCATCAGGAATCGGGCATGAACTAGAGGGTGCTGCATCGCCTGATTCCATCAGGAATCGGGCATGAACTAGAGGGTGTGCTGCATCGTCTGATTCCATCAGGAATCGAGCATGAACTAGAGGGTGCTGCATCGTCTGATTCTTTGTGACTGACAGACTGTCTGTGCATTAAGAAAATCAAGTGAAACCAACATAAGAAATTTCATCCCAGAAAAATGAAACAAAACACAATAGGGTAATCATAGCCATAACCTGGACAGTAGCTCCTCGTCAGTGTACATTGCCAATCATGCTCGTCAACAGAAGTCTGCAAGTGCTCTTCTCCTCATTTTCTTCAGTAACTCCAAGCTGCGAAAGCTCTTCTTGCAACGTGCGGGCAATCGATCATCTCATCATTCTCTTCGCATTATTTAGGATGTAAAGGAAAACAACCCTACTTGTTTTCCCACTACCGAAAACGCTTTTCATGCTCTGATCACTATCTATTTCAACAAAATCGATCGCTTTTTGGGTTCGATTTTTTTGCCTGAGAGAGAGAGGGCATAATTGTCAACGCCTCAACATCCTAATTACTTGTCGGTCAAATACTTATTAGACTACGGAGGGAGATAAGGTTTCTCTCTCTCTTCAATATAGAAAATTACAACGCGTTGTTTTTTTATGATTATATATCAGATAATTTGCATGCGTTGCATGGCAAGTCCAGCCACGTTTTTTAAATTATTTTTGTTTTGAAAATATATATTTTTTTTTTAAAAACACACATTCTTTTCTTTTATTTTTAATTGAAAATTATTTTTAAAAAATATCATCCATGATTAATTGTATGGTAGCTCTTAATTTTGTTTTTAATCGAGTAATGAAGTAACATTCCAGCAGGCTATTGGTGGTCCATGACTCATAGGTTTTAGAGTGTTTTACACTGTATTTTAAAAATATTTTTTTTTAAAATAAAATATTTTTTTTAATGTTTTTAGATAATTTTTATGTGCTGATATCAAAAATAATTTTTAAAAAATATTTTATTTTATTTTAATGCATTTCAAAACAAAAATTACTTTAAGGCCTTGTTTGTTTCAAGGAAAGTGAATTCCTGGAATTCACTTTCCTTGCTTTCCAGTGTTTGGAAACATCCAGGAATTCACTTTCCTTACTTTCCAATGTTTGGTAAAACTTTGGAAAACAAGTCAAAGGAAAGTGATTTCCATCACTTTCCCGGTCAACCTATTTTTGGCTTTCCCACGCGGAAAGTGTATTACGCTTCTCTTTCGCGTAATACACTTTCCGCTCCCTCACTCACTCTCGTCTCTTTCCCTCACTCACTCACTCTCATCGTTTCCCTCACCTCTCGCCTGTGACCTCCCGTCGTCCCTCGCCTCCTCTGTCCCTCTGTGTCGTCTCTCGCCTCTCTCGGTACCCATCTCATCTCTCGCCTGTAACCCATCTCAGCTCTCGTTCAAATCCCTGAAACCCATCTTGTTTCTCGCCTCTGCACTTTTTGTCGTCGTCGCCTGTAAACTCTCACCTCCCTCAGTCCTGAAACCCATCTCATCTCTCACCGTTGTCCTTGAAACCCAGCTCGTCTCTCGCATCTGTCCCTCTGTGTCCTCTCGTCTCTCGCCTCTCTCAGTCCCTTTCACCAAGCAAAGGTCGCGTCTTCCCTCTCGGAAAAGGTAAGTAATTTGGGTTTTATTAATTGTAATTAATTAAAATTAATTTTTGAGCTTTATGCCTGCATTTGGTTTGGGAGAAAAATGGGATGTTAATGATTTTTTTGTGATGCTCCCCTGCGGTGATTTTGTGGTTGATAGAAGGTTTTGTTCGTGATGTTTGTATTACATTGTTATTGAAAATGGATTGTGGGTTTTGATGATGTGAAAAACCTAAGCAACATAGCTCTGTTAGATTGTGAAAAACCTAATCTGTGATTATAGTATGATTGTGATTTTCTGTCAAGATTCTGAATGTGCCTTTATAGATCATGTTGGAAGATAATGTGCCTTTAGTGATCAAGGAACACCCTCCACTTGGCTTGACTATTCTTCCCGTTTGAATCCAGCTGCATTTTAACTAGTCACTGATACATGTGCACTGTAAGGTTTGTGTTGTTCTTGATAGAAGTCGGGTTTGGTAATTATAAGGTTGAAGTATGTTATTGAGACTGAAATTTTGGTTTTGATATTTGACTGAGTACTTGTATAGAATTGATGAATTATAGGATTGAGACTGAAAATTGTGATATATAAGTTTGAGCCTTTAGATAGACAAATACATGTGCTGGGATGCCAATTACAGTAGCTGTTTAGGCTGGAATGTAGCCAAAGCCCAGGTTGCCAATTAAATTCTATGTTTAGGCTGGAATTGAAAATCTTTGACTTAGATTTCTAGCAATCTATCAAGTTTTGTATCTTCCTTGTGCCACTGTTAAGCACACAACAGCTCAACATACACAACCAAAGTACAACAATCCATCATATTAACTGAAAATTCCAATTAGAAGATATCATAGTCAATTGAGTTCTATTGTTGCAATAGCCACTAACTTGTATTCAACTTGGATGGGCTAGCAACATTTTTATGCTTCTTAGAGCTCCATAAGATGACCAATAATAGTGAGAGCAAATAGATAAGTGTCAACATGAGAATTTTGAAAGCTTGAATGAAGAAAAAAAGTGTGAGGTTAGGTCTGAGATATTTGTTTGAGACCATAGATTGCCTTTCAAAGTCTACAAATATGAGATGGGATTATCGTGATCAATAAAGTGAGGTGGTTGTCGTATAAAAATAGTTTCGTTTGATTGAACAGAGACTTCAAAGATTAGAAGTTCTTCAAAGGTAATGGAGTTTTATCTCATGCTTAGACACCTCACACTAATTTCTTTATTGTCATCATTGAGGCCATCAAGAATTTTATCGGTGAACCGGAAATAGAACGGCATGCCGAGACGAATGAATATTGCAGAATAGATAACATAGCTTTTGGTTTCAATCCTACGAAAGTAGTCTATAAAATATTCCAAGGAAAAAAACATTTAAAACATACCATCTTTAACTTGTGAAAAGTGTAAAATACACATCTGAATTATGGATCAAAAACATGTTTACCTTAGTGAAAAATCGATTGAAAATTGATTTCTTGATTTGCTCTTGTTCAATTATTTCAACATTTTATATTATGTTGTCAGCTGCTTTGATTATAATATTGATTTCTCTATATGTTTAGGTATTGTTATCAGGAAACTACACTTTCATGTTATGGATAATAAAATAATTAATGCGGTATGCATGGGAGCAGCTGTTGCTGTGATAGCTGCAATAGAACGTGATAAAGAAGAAGAAATAAATAGAATTTATAGAGAACCACGTATAAATTCAATTGCTCAACGCGAATTCTATATTGACAGCATTTTGAATCGAGGTGATCGACATTGCGTTGAACAAATTCGTATGAAACCTATTGTATTACATAGATTGTGTGATCTTCTCACAAGCCGTAACCTATTACGAGCAACTCAAAATGTGTCCATTAGGGAGCAAGTAATTGTTTTCTTACAAATTATAGGCCATAACCAAAGATTTAGGGTTGTTAGTGGTAGATATTATAGGTCTGTTGAAACTATCCATCGTTACTTTAGAATTGTCTTAAAAGCAATTCTAAAGTTGTACAAACACCTTATTAAAGACCCAGAGGATACAGTTCCAGCAGAGATAATGAATAATACAAGATTCTATCCTTATTTTAAGGTATGAACACATTACCAATATTTTAATGAATTGATTAATTACATTAAGAAGAAAAGTTTAGAATTTATGTTGTCATGTTTATATAGGATTGTGTGGGAGCAATTGATGGTACCCATGTTCCTGCAAATGTTCCTGTTGAGATTCAAGGAAAGTTTCGAGGACGAAAAGAAGGAACAACACAAAATGTTTTAGCAGCTATAACTTTTGATTTGAAGTTTTTATATGTTTTAGCTGGCTGGGAAGGAAGTGCCCATGATTCACGGGTTTTAGCTGATGCATTATCAAGATCTAATGATTTTAAAATTCCAGAAGGTATATAATAAAGTACGCATTATATGCATAAACATATCAAATGTCTTACTATATAAAGATAGTAATAGGTTTGTTTTTAAATTGTAGGGAAATATTATCTTGGTGATGCTGGTTACGGTATTCGAAAAGGAGTCATTTCTCCATTTCGTGGAGTTCGATATCACTTGAATGAGTTTACAGACCGTGCACCAGAAAATGAAAAGGAGCTATTTAATCTTCGACACTCTTCATTGAGAACCGTGATTGAGCGAGGGTTTGGTATTTTGAAGAGTCGTTTTAGAGCAATTGATGGAAAATCTTATTGGTCTTATGAAACACAAGTAGAAGTTGTGCTTGCATGTTGTATTCTTCACAATCACATAATGGGGGTTGATCCTTATGACTTTCTTATGGAAGAAACATGTCCGGATAGTGAACCAAGTTTGGTTTCAGACTATGTTTTTTATCAGTCAAGTATGTTTACTTGTTTAATTCGGAGAATTCTATATTTAAGTTTGTAATTTGAACTAATATGTATGTCAATGACATCGAAACTTTATATTTATGCAAGACTATTTATTTCTTGATGTTAGGTATAAATATTTATTTCTTGATGTTTATTTTATAGATATTAAAGGGATAATCTCTATAATATGATATGACATATATTGTTATATTTTATAAAATAAGCTATGTATGAATATGGGATATAATAAAAAAATTCATCATTATACTTTTTAGATTTCATTTTTTTATTTTAAGTGATTAAATATTTTATATATATTAGATAAACTTGAAAAAAAAATTAATTTATTAATAAATTATTTTCCAATTCCTTTTCCATAACACAAACAAACACTGGAAATTGTTTTCCAGTTCATTTTCCATAACACTGCCAAACATCGGAATTCACTTTTCAGGAATTCACTTTCCAGTAAACCACCAGGAATTCACTTTTCAGGAAACCACTTTTCAGGAATTCACTTTACAGGATTCACTTTCCAGGAAACCACTTTCCAGCAAACAAACGGGGCCTAAAAAACAAATTCCACCACACTCCATCATCATATTGTTCGTTCGTTTTTGCAATCCCTGGAGAAGAATTTTGGACATTTATGTGTGTGTATAAAAAAGAATTTCGGGCATTTTAGATACGCTCACCATATAAAACTATTTTTATTTATCTTTTTTTTTTTAAATTATTTCAATAAATATTTTCAATAAATATATAATTTGGTGAGAATGAAGAAGAGTTTTCTTATTGAAAATATAAAAAAAATAATTCAAGATTTTTTTTTAAAAAATGATGAAAAATCATAATTTATTACAAGCATGAATTTCATTTTACTCTGACTGGATATTATAATTAAAAAATCCACATTGTCAAATAAAAAATATTCATTGTACTAAATAAATAAAAATAATAATTCAAGATTTTTTTTTAAAAAATGATGAAAAATCATAATTTATTACAAGCATGAATTTCATTTTACTCTGACTGGATATTATAATTAAAAAATCCACATTGTCAAATAAAAAATATTCATTGTACTAAATAAATAAAAATAATAATCTCACTGAAAAATGTTAATATAAAAAATAAGAATTATATTGTTCATGTTTTCATTTTAAAAAATGTGGAATACTTGTGAAGAAAGAAAATATAATATACATACAAATTAAAAATCCAAGACAGAGAAATGTTATATTTAGTTTTGTTTTCTTGCTCTTAACTTCTTATGAAATGTTACTTTGTTTTTAACCTTCGAGCTTGGAAATTCCTGTCGAGGCATGGGTTGCCACGTGTCATCCAGTACAAGAAATACCGCGGCCCCTCTAATCTACCGTCGACCGTACCAAATCACAACCCCTCACTGTCTCCTTCTCCCTTCTGTTTCGAGAGAATAAAATCTCATCTCTTCAATCTCCTTCAACTTGGAAGGCCTAGAGAAAATTAAAATGAAATTTAAAATTAAAGGAAAAAAAATCATAAAAAGAAAAACGTTAACAAAATGGCACCCACACGGCGCACGTTAGCACTTCGTAATGCTTCCTACACCGTCTGTGTCACCCTCGGTCCTTCTCTCTATCTCACTATCCTACGCACACCCTTAACCTTTCTTCTCTCCTCGCTGCTTCTTGTACTCTCTCTTAATAACACCATTCCTAATAGGGTTTCATTTTTCTCCCCCTCACTCTACATAAAAAAGGAGAGAACAAAAGTTTGTCTTATGTTCCTCAAAAGCCTAAGCTTCCATGGACAACAGGAGACAAGCCAAGGACTCGCTTTCTTACTCCAATTTATTCAATCTTGAGGTTTGTTGACATGGGATTTTGGTTTTCTCAATTTGGATTCTTTTTAGTTTTTTGAATTACTCACCCTTTTTGTTTTTTCCAGATTGGATTAATTTGTTAATTTTGGGATTTGGTGAGGGGTTTATTGAATTTTGCTGAATTTGTGTTTTTTGTTTTGTTTTTCCTTAATGGGTTTTTTGGGTTTCCTTTTTCTTTTTAGTCTTTGGTGAACTTCAGAGTTCCACAACCAGATGATGAATTTGATTATTATGGGAGTAGTAGTCAGGATGAGAGCAGAGGTAGCCAAGGTAACTTAATTTTGTTGTTTTGAATGATTTATTTTCTATTTCGATTGGAATCACAATGTCCCAGTTGTGCTCTATGTTTTTTTGCATGCTATATAATTGTTGAGTTTTATACTCTCATTGCCTGTATGAGTATTGTTCGTAAGAACTTTGATTATCGAAGGTGGATTGGGCTCGAGAAAAGTGTATTTATGTGTTTGTGCAATGTGGTTGGCTACGTATAGGAGGAGCAATGACGAATTTTGTTAATAGGAATCAATCAGAGAGGGAATTGAATTCATTGAAGAGAAAGAGGCGGTATAATAACAGCGAGGGAGAGGAGGAAGACGGACATTTCAGGGCACGCATTACAGAGGATAAGTATCGGTCAATGTTGGGAGAACATATTCAGAAGTACAAGAGGAGGTATAAGGATCCCTTGCCAAGTCCTGCTCCTCCTCCTTCCCGTATGGGGATTCCCATTCCAAAGACTAGTTCGGGTGGTTCAAAAACTAGGAAGCTGGGGAATGAGCAGCGAGGAGGGTTACATGACATGGAAACCACATCTGAATGGGCCAATGACATTAACCCATCAAAACACAGAGACTACCGTGAACTGGAGTTTACACCCAAGTATGTTCTAGCATCATGAGCTCTGGAATGGATGGTTTTTTGAATTTTTGCATGATTATTGTTTTCATTTTTTGATTTCTCTGAAGGTCCTTATTTTCCCACTTTTTTGCAGAATATACTATGAACCTCCTTATTTGGATATTGGGGATGGCATCACTTATAGGATACCCCCCTTTTATGATAGGCTTGCAGCATCATTGAACTTACCAGGCTTCTCAGATATGCATGTTGAGGAGGTTTACTTGAAGGGCACTTTAGATTTGGGTTCCTTGGCAGCAATGATAGCCAATGATAAAAGGTTTGGGCCTAGAAGCCGAACAGGGATGGGAGAGCCCCAATCACAATACGAATCACTTCAGGCAAGATTGAAGGCATTGACAGCTTCTAGCTCAGCTGAGAAATTCAGTCTCAAGATATCTGAAGAGGCATTGAATTCCACAATTCCAGAAGGGGCAGCTGGAAATATAAGACGCTCTATTTTGTCAGAGGGTGGTGTAATGCAGGTCTACTATGTTAAGGTTTTGGAGAAAGGAGACACATATGAGGTTTGTCCTTCCTTTGAACTAAGATTAGGCTATGAGAATGGTTTTTTTTTGTTCCAATTCAAAGTTTTTGTTCAACTTTTTTTTTATTATTATCTTCTCTTTTTCTGAGATGCAGATCATTGAGCGGAGTCTACCTAAGAAGCCAAAGATAATTAAAGACCCTTCCGTCATTGAGAGGGAAGAAATGGAGAAGATTGGTAAGGTTTGGGTAAACATTGTCAGAAGAGACTTGCCTAAGCACCATAGGATTTTCACTACGTTTCATCGAAAGCAACTAATTGATTCGAAGAGGTTCTCAGAAAACTGTCAGAGAGAGGCACGTACATGTCATATGGCTTTTGTAGTTTTTCCTTGCATTTTTTTTTGTATCTATGGACGATCTCTTTATTTCAGATTAATAATTCTAGGCTTGTATGTTTTAGTAACAGTTCCTTTTATGTTCCAGGTCAAAATGAAGGTTAGTAGATCACTCAAAATAATGAAGGGTGCTGCAATTCGCACTAGGAAGTTAGCTAGAGATATGCTGCTGTTTTGGAAGCGAGTGGATAAGGAGATGGTATCCTTCTGTTTCCTTGATGAACTTTTGTTCTGTTTTCATTTCAATATAATGGACACTGTCATCTTCTAGGTAAGTGCTGTGTTGCAATTAAGGGTTCTGAATATGACATGGTATAGGAGTACATTCACACATGGAAACTCTTTTATCTCTTTCCTGTGGCTTCTGTTACTCTGTCCGTGGATTGTTTAAATGATTGCTGAAACAGACACACTTGTTATCTAGGGATCATTGGTCGGTATGAGTAAATGTCTCTAGCTTGCCAGCACAGCTGTAGATTCTAATCTTGTAAGCGGTCACATCATGTGACATTGTTTAACAGCAAGGCTGTTCCAAATTTAACCTGCTCGGAGCCCTTACATATCTTCCTGATGAGTTTTTTTAGCTTAAATCCTCTTATCATTAGAGATGTGGTCCTGTGGGAAGTGAATAAACAACCTGGTTATTTTCATCTATTGGGAGCCCTAGTGAGATGCAGTTTACTGACATCTGATTCTAATCTGAGCGATTAATATTTGTCTGCAATGTAAACTTCCAAGTTAACAACTGTGAAACTGTTTTATGAAAAGTCATCCTTGCCTTTTTCTTTAGCTATTTACCAAATATTTCTCTAATTGTTTGCAATGTTCAAATGCCTTCCCTTATAGGCAGAGGTGAGGAAAAAGGAGGAAAGAGAAGCAGCAGAAGCTTTGAAGCGTGAACAAGAGCTCCGGGAAGCAAAAAGACAGCAGCAAAGGCTCAATTTTCTCATACAACAAACAGAACTCTACAGTCATTTCATGTCAAACAAACCAAATTCACAGCCCTCAGAAGCTTTGCCAATTGAAGATGAAATGACAAATGATCAAGGAATGGATTTGAGCACCGCTGAAGCAGGGCCTGATCAGGAAGAAGATCCCGAGGATGCTGAATTGAGAAGAGAGGCTCTCAAAGCTGCTCAAGATGCAGTCTCGAAGCAGAAATTGTTAACAAGTGCTTTTGATAATGAGTGTTCGAAGCTGCGTGACGCTGCTGATATTGAGGGACCTATAAATGATGCCACAGTTGCAGGATCTAGCAACATTGATTTGCAGACACCGTAAGTGCTTTTTTAAAGTGCCCCCTCTCTTAATAGTATTAAGTTGTGAAATGTTTTTTTTTGGTTTATCATATTTTCCTTTTGAGTTTTTCTGCATCACTTTAATGAGCTTATTATTACCAATACTTGCAGCTCCACCATGCCTGTTACATCAACAGTTCAGGCACCAGAGTTGTTTAAAGGTACCCTTAAAGAATATCAGTTGAAGGGTCTTCAGTGGCTGGTTAATTGTTATGAGCAGGTAAGGTAAACACTACATCAGTACTAGATAAAATTTTCCATTTAAATCATCTCATAGTAGTTCATATTGTCTCAGGGTTTAAACGGTATACTTGCTGATGAGATGGGCCTTGGAAAGACTATTCAAGCCATGGCATTCTTGGCTCATTTAGCTGAGGTGATTATTCAAGTTGGGGTACATTACTCCATTTCATTATGTGTTTTTTAACAGTAGTCCAATACTATCTTAATTGCTGCATGCAGGAAAAAAATATTTGGGGTCCTTTTCTGATTGTTGCTCCAGCATCTGTCTTGAATAACTGGGCTGATGAAATCAGTCGCTTCTGCCCTGACTTGAAAACCCTTCCATATTGGGGTGGGCTTCAAGAGCGGATGGTACTTCGGAAAAATATTAATCCAAAGCGCCTTTACCGAAGGTAATTTTCTTGAAATGGCCATCCATTGTTTTCATGAAGACAAAATAA
The DNA here is from genome assembly GCA_027405865.1 of Salix purpurea. Classification (NCBI taxonomy): domain Eukaryota; kingdom Viridiplantae; phylum Streptophyta; class Magnoliopsida; order Malpighiales; family Salicaceae; genus Salix; species Salix purpurea. The sequence goes on along the minus strand of JAOWLH010000021.1, from coordinate 2,396,807 downwards.
TGGGTAGTTCAATGGAGAGGACTTGACACTCACTGGGCTGATCACATAATTAGATATGGTTCGTTTGTATCAAGATAAAACAGGTGCTAGTGAGGACCAAATCATGATATTCCTTTTTTTATTTTTTGTTTCAGATGAATTTTAGGAACTCTTAGGGTTTTGTTTGTTCAGACATGACTAGGAATTTTATGAGGTTACAGGCTCTGAGTTCTGACTCTGGAAGGAGAATCAAACCAACATTCTCCTCTCTGCATTATTTTTGATAGGTTAAAGCAATTGGGAATTCAACTTCACTTTAGATATATGATGCCATAAGCAAATGAAAGAGAAAATCAATATGCATATTATAATTGCCTCTGCAAGCACCTTAGATGTTTTAGAGTTTTGGGTTGTAAACTTATTTCCTACAAACTAAGCCTTTGGGTATTTTTGTAGTTTATACTCTCATTTTGTGTCTTAAGCCATCTCTTAAGATGCTCCATTCAAAGAGTTTTTGCTTCCATTTCTCATGTCACTAAATTAAGCATCTGCCTTGCCTTATTCTGATGGTAATAATCAATCATTTTCTTTTTGTCAGGGATGCTGGTTTTCACATTCTCATTACCAGCTATCAATTGTTAGTGTCTGACGAGAAGTATTTTCGGCGAGTGAAATGGCAATATATGGTATTAGATGAAGCCCAGGCTATTAAAAGTGCTAACAGGTTCTTAACTCTATAACCAGATTTTGCTTACCAGAATTTTCTCATTAATCATCTTTTCAAGAGCAGTGCCATGTTTAGATGAGTTTTCCTTTTGCTACAATTTGAACTGCTCTTGATGTCTAAGGGAAATCTTCCAATTATTTTTGTTCTTCCCTTTCTTTCCAAAGCATACAAGAAAGAGTATGATGCTTTTGCTCTCATCTGATGACTGGATACTTTTGACAGTATAAGATGGAAGACGTTGCTCAGTTTTAATTGTCGTAATCGCTTGCTGCTGACTGGTACACCGATTCAGAATAACATGGCAGAATTGTGGGCCCTTCTGCATTTCATCATGCCGACATTGTTTGACAGCCATGAACAGTTCAATGAGTGGTTTTCTAAAGGGTATGTTTCTTTTGCTTCCATGCATGCTTTTGGAGCATACTAGACCTAAAATTGAACTTTTATTTTGTTTTCAGAATTGAGAACCATGCAGAACACGGGGGTACATTAAATGAACACCAGCTAAACAGATTGGTGAGTATGCTTTATTGCTTTTCGTAGGTTTCCATTACCAGCATGATTAATAAATTGTTTGTTAGATGTGCATCCTGCACAATTTTGTAGCATTAGAATTGATGCAGAATACTAAGGGATCATGTGAAAAATGAAACTTAAACATCAAATTGTTCTATAACAATGATTGCCTCATGGATCCTTCAGATTTTTGTTGAGCTAGTGCTGGGCTTATGCGAGGCTCTTGACATTTTAGAGGCACAAGTAATTGCAATTCTCTGATGTTGCTTGATTCTTATGTGTTCCCATGTTTTCTTGGAATTCACTCAGTACCACATGTAACTTAGTAACTTTTTATGCGTGCTGGATAGAGCAATTCTCTGTGTTGATTCAATGCAAGGCGGTGGACTTTTTTCAGTCAGAAAGATTTTTCCTAATCAGTTTCTGATATGTAGTTTCTCTTACCCTTTTCTAAACTCACACTGCTGTTTTCTTCCCCCTATGGTATCTGACTTATGTTTTGGCCCTTACCTTTGACAGCATGCAATTCTTAAGCCTTTTATGCTGAGACGAGTGAAGAAAGACGTGGTTTCCGAGTTAACAAGGAAAACAGAAGTTACGGTGCACTGCAAGTTGAGCTCTCGACAACAAGCTTTCTATCAAGCTATTAAGAACAAGATCTCTCTTGCTGAGTTGTTTGATGGCAGCCGTGGATTCAATGAGAAGAAAATTATGAATCTAATGAACATAGTCATTCAGCTGAGAAAGGTAGCCTATTATTTTGCTGGGGGTTTCTTACATTCCACTCCATAATGTTTTTATTATGTAATTATGTTATGTGTAAACCTTTGAATAACATGCTATTTTATTCTCTTTACAAAAGAACTGAATGTTCTATTTTCTTGATGGTAGGTTTGCAATCATCCAGAGTTGTTTGAAAGGAATGAGGGAAGCACATATTTCTATTTTGGAGACATTCCCAATTCTCTTCTTCCCCCTCCTTTTGGGGAGTTGGAGGACATACATTATTCAGGAGGTCGAAATCCTATCACGTACAAGGTACTTTCTTGAGATTAGAGTTTTTTTTTGGTTGTCTATTGACAAATTCAAAACTCGAAGAGTAAAGTCTCCATGGTTACAACTGTAGTTTCCTTTCAAAGCAGTAGCCATGATATTTGCTGACACTACAACACTTTTCCCATCCAGGTGCCAAAAGTAGTCCACAATGAGATTGCCAAAAGTTCTGAGGTGCTTTGCTCAGCGATTGGATGCGGTGTTGGCAGAGAGTCATTTCTAAAGCACTTTAATATATTCTCTCCAGAAAATGTGTATGGGTCTGGATTTGCACAGGACAATAGCTCAGATAGATTGCTTATTAAGAGTGGGACGTTTGGTTTTACCCATTTGATGGATCTGTCCCCAGCAGAGGTTGCATTTCTGGCGACTAGCTCATTTATGGAGAGGCTGTTGTTTTCTATTATGAGACAGGGCCAAAATTTTTTGGATGGAATCATAGACTTGCTCATGGAAGATGACAATGGCAACCACCTTGAGAAATGTAAAGTAAGAGCTGTCACACGAATGTTATTGATGCCATCAAGATCTGAGGCAGATGTCCTAAAAAGGAAAATTGCAACAGGCCCTGCTGATACTCCGTTTAAGGCTCTAGTTAACTCTCATCAGGACAGGCTTCTGTCCAGCACTAAGCTCCTTCACTCAACTTACACTTCCATCCCACGGACTAGAGCTCCACCGGTATATTTGGATTCTCAAATTGTATTTTTTTTAATCATGAAAGAGTTGTTAACCTTTGAACATTTTATTAATATACGAATGTTTTCTCACCTACATAGATTGATGGTCAATGCTCAGACAGAAACTTTGCCTACCAAATGATGGAAGAATTGCACCAACCCAGGGTCAAGAGGTTGTTAATTGGGTTTGCACGCACATCTGAATTTAATGGACCCAGAAAGCCAGGGGCTCCACATCCTTTAGTTCAGGAGATTGAATCTGAACTACCTGTTTCACAACCTGCTCTTCAGTTGACACACAAGATTTTTGGTTCATGTCCCCCAATGCAAAGCTTTGACCCTGCAAAGCTGCTCACGGTGCAAACCTCTCTGATTCTCATGTCCTTTTAATCAACTCAAAACTGTATTTTGTAGTGCTTATATTTGGATTGTATTTGTTTTTTTTATATAGGATTCTGGAAAGCTTCAAACACTTGATATTTTACTGAAACGATTGCGAGCTGAAAACCACAGGGTTCTATTGTTTGCACAAATGACGAAAATGCTGAATATTCTCGAGGTACTTGTAGTTTTCCAGTTATTCACTAGTTGTTGAAAGGGTACTAGGCCGACTATAAAAGCTGGTTTTTGAGGATCTTGTAGAAATATGCTCATGGTAAAACAATGTTATTGTGGGATTAAGGCATAGTTGAATTGATTTATTTGTAAGTTAGTTGAGGCTTATTCTTTCTTTGTTTTTATGACTTTATGCGTAACTGTATTAGTTCAAGCCAAATTGGCCATGCATTTGATTAGATTTGTGCATATAATTGGTGGGCATGTGTTGTTGTAATCCAACATCATTATGGACCACAACAGTTTTCTTTTTCAAGAAAAGCAAATGCCAGCTGAAACTTGCTCTTGAATATTCATTGGCAAGACTCCATATTATATGAACTGTACATTTCATAAAATGGTTTGTGGTGATTGTCACCGTGAATGATGACTTCAGTATTGATTTGGATTTCTCTATGTTTAGAAATAACTTAATGTCACTAATATACATTTGAATTTAACCTATCCTTTATGTCCATCTTATCTGCCTTTTGCTTTCAAATCACATAATTTGTGCTTGAGCTACAATTCCAATCATGATTAGGTCAATTAGTTGACTTTTCTTCTTTGCCATTTTTTCTTAAAAAATTCATTTTGTTGCTAACTTGTGCACAATTGCAGGACTACATGAATTATAGGAAATATAGATATCTTAGACTTGATGGGTCCTCCACCATCATGGATCGCCGGGACATGGTCAGAGACTTCCAGCTTAGGTTGTTATTTTCTTTGTTGTGTGATGATTGTTTTGAAGAGCATCCCTTTCTTGTCAATTTCTCATTTTGAAATTATGCGAGTTCTTAACTTTTTTACCTCGTGGGATTGCAGGAATGATATTTTTGTATTCTTGCTGAGTACAAGAGCTGGTGGACTAGGTATTAATTTGACAGCTGCTGACACTGTTATTTTTTATGAAAGTGATTGGAATCCTACACTAGATTTACAGGCAATGGATAGAGCACATCGGCTGGGCCAGACAAAGGATGTTAGTTCTCTCCAGATTGTTCTATCTTTTTTTTCACATATGCCATAATCATAGCCTTTCCATGCATTTCCTTTGAGATTGTCTTCCTTGTTCAGACAGTGATCCTCAACTAAAATGTGTTTTTGAGCCTGGACACAAAATGGTTTTTCTTGTTGACTGCCTAGAATTCACAGCTTAGTTTTATTTGAGTTCTGAATAACACTGAAGCACTCTTTCATGGTGTAGGTTACTGTCTACCGGCTCATTTGTAAGGAGACGGTTGAGGAAAAGATTTTGCAAAGAGCAAGCCAGAAACATACTGTGCAACAGCTTGTTATGACAGGTGGTCATGTTCAGGATGATCTCTTGGCTCCTGAGGATGTGGTGTCCTTGCTTCTGGATGATGCCCAGTTGGAGCAGAAGTTGAGAGAAATTCCCCTGCAGGTGAGGTTTATATGTAGTATTGGTTGCCATTTTCTTTTCAAGAACTCAGTTAAATTGCTGATAATTTTCTCTTGGTGTAGGAGTTTTTTCCTTTTCCCTCCTTGTAAAACTGGCCTTTAGAATATTCACTAGAAAAGGAAAAGTAAAATTAGGAGCTAGAAAGCAAGGAATGAGAGATAGAAGTAGCCTTAGATTTAAGTTGTTTATAGAATATGTGATCACCATTTTATCAATTGCTGTTTTCAGGCCAAGGATAGACAGAAGAAAAAACCAACAAAGGCCATACGGGTAGATGCAGAAGGTGATGCAACTTTCGAAGATTTGACTGAAACTGTCACTCAGGGTACTGGAAATGAACCATCTGAGGACACAGAGAAATTGAGATCCAATAACAAGAAGGTATGATTCAATCCCTTAATTTCTTTTCTACCTTTACATTGGAAAAGGCCTCCTCACTTTGTCAAGATATGGTATTAAGTAGCAGTAAGAACACCCCACCTCTTCTGAATAAATGTGAAAAAAAAAGGAAGTGAAAAGGAATTAGCCTAAGTTATTTGTGAAAGATTTAGGTGAGTGCATGCAAGAGCCTTGAGATATGTTACCTCGACCACAAAGGTGAGCTGTACTCGCTATGGCTTGCATTTTGTTTTTGATACTCTTTATTGAGCTTGTAGCCAGGCACGGCCTCTCTCCTTTTGATTCTGGTCTAAATACATGGCCTATAGTCAAAAGTTACAGAAGCTACAATTTATTGTTCATGTTGTTCTGGCATTCAATTATTATCTGATATTGAGCTGGGGTGCCTACTCAAGGATATCCCTGCTTTCATTTAACAGCTATAAGCAACGTTCTCTCTGTCTATTGCTTTCTGTTTTTACTTACACGCACATATATTGTGCAGAGGAAAGCTGCTTCTGACAAGCAGACTACACCAAAGCCTAGGAATTCACAGAAGAATGAACTGAATTCTACATCAATGGACTATGAAGTGGATGATCCTTTTCCAAATGACGAGCCACAGTCACAGCGACCCAAGAGGTTGAAGAGGCCAAAGAAGAGTGTAAATGAGAAACTCGAACCAGCATTTACTGCCACACCCCAAGTTGATCCATCGCAGTTGCAATATCCACAAGCAAATAATCTTCCTTCTCCATACTCAATCACATGATTACAATATGCAGTAAGAAGGTTGAATCCATTGATGTAGCTGCTGGACTTTGTTCAAGGCCCAGGTTGCTCATCCCAGAGGTGGCACCCTGATTTCCACCTATTGCGGTCAGTCCAGCTACATGAGGAGCATTGAGAAGAAGCAAACCCAGCAACATCGTAGCATGTATATACAATTTTTTGGATTTGAGATCTAGGTCAACTAATTATTACTACAGATCTGAGTCTCTATAGGCGGGTTTGCTCTTCGTTCCTTGTGTATATTCCAGGTCTTGTAAACGCATACCCACGGCCAGAAAATGTTGTGGTTCGAGGAACTGGACTTCAAGAAATTTTTAACGAGCAAACTTTTTTACAGCTCTGTAATTCTACCCCCCCTCTCTTCCTTGAAGAATCTCCTGTGAATGGCATGGCAGCTTGCAAGCAATTTTGCTGATGGTGGTGGTAAAACGAATTCAAGAGTCTAGATTTATTTAATCATCCTTTTTCCTCTTTGTTAACCAAACAGCTACTGTGATAGGAGGTCATTCCTTCACTTGACCAAATCTATCCAATCAATCTCTCCGGGCAAACATTATCCATACAGACCTCATGTATCAACCATCATCAAACCCATAAATACAACTTTCGCTACCATTTAACCAAAAAGATCGATCTAAGATCATTGGTCGTGGCAACAAGATACGACTATCATTATGCTGTAAAATCATTGAAATAATGGTTGACTGTCAATCATGGAGTCGAGGAAGGAATTGTGCTAGCGTATTTCAAGTTGGGGTGTGTGTGGGTGGGGACGGAGAAAAAACACCCTGGTGTGGGAGAAGAGGCGACACAGCGAAGGGAAGGATTTCTGTCGTCGAAGCAAACTGGGGGGTTTCTTTCTTCAAAATAAAATCCTTAAAAAATATAGATTGTTTTTTTTTTTCTTAACTCTTTAAAGTTGATGTTGGCTAGCTCCATTCAAAACGAAAAAAGAAAAACTCTCCGGTGCAACCATCATGTTAAAACCATGATAGGTTGGGGATAGTTCTGGCAAAAATCCATACGTTGGGGAGACTAACTTGGGAAACTCATCATAGGTTGGGAGCTGATTTGTAAATATTCCATTTATTTAAAGACCAGCAACCACAAAGTTACAAGAGCATAACATACTTAGTCGACAAGGGAACAGAGGGAAAGCATACAGTTCATAAAATGTCGGTGTCTCTTTCTTAGGAAGGTGCCTGGGTTGGGGACGGGAAGAGGAGCTACAGAAGGTACTCCAGATCACCACCACGACAGTCACTAAATTATGCATGGATTGCCGCAAACTTAAAGTTTAAGGGCACGAGCATGGTGGTGAATGTGGTCATCGATGAAAGTGGCAATAAAAAAATAGGAGTGATCATAACCAGGTTGCAATCGCAACAGAACTGGAACATTTGCACTCCTGCATGCCTCTTCAAACTTGTTTGGCAGCAGCTGATCATGCAAGAATTTATCCCCATCTCCCTGCACAGACAAAGCAGAACGAACAGTGTAAGAGGACAGGCTTAAATCAGGCAGTGTGGAAATTCAAAGATTGTGTTATTCATTTAGTGTCCACAAATTATGGATGGATCATGTCTACCTGTGTACTGATCAAAAAGGGTATTGAATGGTCCCTCAAATGATACTTTTGTTAGCAGCTTATTTTCTCTCTCAGCATCACTTCTATAATGCAAGGGTGTTGATATTCTAACATCATTTAAAATGCTAAAGAAACAACTTATTCCTCACAACCCACAAAGCATCCCGTGAATCCCATATCTCAGGATCTTTTAAGTGAAAGCTTAATTTTTACCCAGCTCAGCTTGATAGAACAAAAATAGTTTTGTCGGTGATGACTAGATCACCCAGCCAAGAAACCACTATAAAGTACCAAGTTACTTTTAAAAAAAAAAATTCACTTAATTTGTTATCAGAATGAGATTTAAACCTCGATCAGGTTTCCAGACAACAATTCACAGTCCCTAAAGAAATACCAGAATGAGCAGACAAACTTTTACCTGATCAATTAAAATGGTAGCAGATACATCACGGACCTTTGACACCAGAGAAGTGGCATCATATTCCTGCATTGTTTTTAATTTCAATCATTACATTCAATGCATTACAAATAAAGACATATTTTCTACGTATCACTAGAAATTTTAACCTCCCAATCAGCTTTACTAGGTCCAAGATAATTTGTGAAAGCTTTCTGGCCCCATGGACAATTAATTGGGTTGGCAACTGGTGAGAAGGCTGATACCGACTGGAAAACAAGAACAGAACAGGAGAATCAGAAATTATGAACCAGATAAATTAAAAATTGGTTCATCGCTCATCTTGCAGCTCAAAAAAAGGGGAAGAAAAAAGATGAACAAAAAAGGATGGTAAACAAAAGGTAAATTACTCCTTCACAGATAGAATTACATTATTGCTCGTATAAAAACTTGTGGAACTAAAAACCTTCAAATGTTTAATGAGTAACTATGACCAACCACCTTGTACTTGTCAAGGTTCTTCAAGTAGATTGTTAAAGCACCATGGCCGCCCATCGAATGACCAAATATAGATGCCTTTGATGTCTCCAGCTGCGGAAAGTTTTCACTAAGAAGTTTTGGCAGTTCCTTGACAACATAGTCATACATACGCCAGTTCTTCCATTTCTCTTGAGTAGCATTAAGAAAGAATCCAGCACCTATTGAATACAAAGAATAGCTTAAGTTAGAAATTAGGGGCATCAGGTCACAATCTAAGTTGCACTTTAGAGATGGAACTCTAGTTTTGCTATATTATGCCACAAATATTTAATGAGCTAAGATTTGAAAGCCCAATCTGCATACCTACACCAAAATCCCAGCTGTCGGCCTCTCCTTCCACATTCAGGCCTCCTGCAATAGTAAAAAAAACAACTAACTAGTCAGCAGAAAAGGACATGGAAATAACTACTGGCATAATTAATCATAAAATTAACATTTACAAGATGCATCTTCATAACAAGAAACAACTAGAACAATAAGCTTCATTCCCATGCCCATCAATTTTTTTTATGAAAACAATTAAGACCCCCACCCACCCACCCAATGCTCCAAATATGTTTTTCCTCAACCAATTTTCACTCCATCTCCCTCCTCTTGGACACAGAAAATGATTATCTAAAATAAATTATGATAACTACATCTGGGGCGGCACTGATTGATATATATAAAAAAAACAACTCAAAGTTTTTTTAAGCATGGAGCCAATACAAATACACATGATGAGAAAGTTTTTAAAGTCAGAATGAAATTCTATGAAATGCTGAACTCATTCTCAAACGCTTGATAGTCAGAATTTTAGGAGTTCTGAACTGAAACAGCATCCAATGAGTGTACAATAGCCTTTCAATCTCTAACCAAATTAATTCCTCGTAGAATCAGGAGTGAGAGAAATACTAAACCATCAATAACTATTAAAAAAACATAAACATTAACAAAACCGTGCTAAACATTAGTTCCAAAGGTGTTTGTGATCTTTACTAGGAGATGTATCAGGAGCAATCAGAACAATGCCCTCAGTCGAAGCAGCACGTTGAGCTCCAGATTTAGCTATAAAGTTCTCATCGGTGCAGGAAAGACCAGAGAGCCAATACAGCACCTATTCAACAATGAAAGCAACATTTTTTAGACCTTGATCTTGCTATAAATACTACAACTCACCAAGAACCATCAGTCCAATGTCAAAAGACCGCACATTTATGCGCAATCGTTTCATTATTTGGAACTAACAACAATAGTATGACTTGACAAAATTAGCCCATTTTCATCCGAAAATCAGAGAAATTGGATAAAAACAGATCAAAGGAAGTTCCGATTCAGTAAAGTTTACTAATTTGGATAAAGTTTTGGAATATAATAAAAGGGTTTATCATCATAAATCAACTAAACCAGTCTCCCAGTTGGATACACACAAAAAGCAAGAAACTTTAGTATATACAAGAATATAAAGTACTCAAAAGAAACAACTTGGACTGTTGAAAAAACCCAGCAAATGATAAACTGAAAACGAAAAACATGTAAAAATGCGAAATGGGTGTTCTGATCTTTATTGAAATAAGTTAAAAAAAAAAAAAGGAAAGGAAGATGACATACAGGGAATTTGTGGGAAGGGGAAGGAGAGGGGGGGAAATATATGTAGAAAGTCATGGAGCAACCCAGTGTAGGGCTGAAATGTTTGTATCTCTTGTTGTATCCACCAAACATCTTTGAGCTACTGATCTCACTTGGCTTCGATTCCATTTCTTCTCCAACAACAAAATCACTCTCTCTCTCTCTCTCTGTGCAATCGTTTCCTTTTTATGGAGAAGCACAGCGAGTGAGTCTCTACAGGTGGGTTTTATTTGTGGATGAAAGGAGGAGAATTTATTTAATTTTTAAAGTTTTTATTATCAATACTCAATCTATTTCGCATAGAATAATTGTATGTCTGTATATGGAAAACAAATTATAAATTAATGGGCTGAGACTGAGTATGATGATTTAACTTGAAAATCTTGTTAGAAGGATATATTAAAAGTTCAATATATATTAAAAAAAATAAAAGTAACTCAATTAAAGATTTAAAAATAAAAATTAGAATTACATTATATATTTAGCCACATTAACCTTCCTGTATTTATAAAATCTCAATTATTTTCTTGTAAATGCCTAAGATCTTTTTATTTTTATAAATAATATAATGATAATTTCCTAACAATTTTCTTTTCAATGAGAAAAATAATTGATTTGTAATTAAATACTAGCTTAAAACCTACAACTTGTATGAAAAAATGAGTTTATTTATTGTTTTTTTTTTTCTTGTTCTTAAAGACTTGAATATTAACTTAATTTGATTGAGGTCTAAAATAATTGCAAGAAAAATCATTCTGCCGCACTCCTTAGGTAACCAAAATGTTTTTTGTGTTTTAGAGGTGAGTGGGTTATATATTAAATTTGATTTAAATCATTTTCTTCTTCTTATTTTCTAATTAAGTGAGAAATGGAGCCAATGATTGTAAATTGGATTGTGAATGGAAGAAATTGTTTGAATGTATTGCAGTGATGAATTCATTAACCAAGCTGGTTACTTATACAAGCAATCATAACAAACTAACTACAATTCTGCAATGCACCACATGTGCTGTCTAACTGCCTAACTAACTGCCTAACTAATTACAACAGAAGGAATATAATAAAGCAGTAAACACAATATACACATTTTATCTTCAACACTCCCCCTCAAGTTGGAGAGTGGATATCCTGCACTCCCAACTTGCGAATCATGGGAACAAATAGATCCTTTCCCAGGGGCTTTGTCAAAACATCTGCCAATTGATATGCAGAATTCACATACTTCGTAGATATCGAACCGTCTTGAATTTTATCTCTGATATAGTGACAATCCATCTCTATGTGCCTGGTCCGCTCATGAAAAACTGGATTCGCCGCAATATGTAGTGCAGCTCGGTTATCACAATACAACAAAGCGGGCTCTTCATGGGGAAGACCCAAATCTTTTAATAGACATCGGAGCCATGTCAATTCACAGCAGGCTCCTGTCATTGCCCGATACTCTGCTTCTGCTGAAGAAAGTGAAACTGTTTTCTGTCGTTTTGATCTCCAAGATATCAATGAAGGACCAAGGAAAATGCAGTAACCTGTAGTAGATCTCCTAGTAAGTGGGCAACCTGCCCAATCCGAGTCGCAATAGGCTCTCAATTTAGCATCACTATTCGAGGAGAAAAATAGGCCCTTACCAGGAGCCCCCTTTAGATATCTGACAACTCGAAGGGCTGCTTCCATATGCAATTTTCTAGGCTGATGCATGAATCTACTCAACACATGTACTGCATATGTTATATCAGGTCTAGAAACAGTCAAGTAAATCAGTCTGCCTACAAGTCTTCTATATTGACTGGAATTTCTAAGTAAGTCACTTTCATCTGATAATTTTAATCCCCGTTCCATGGGAGTATCAATTGGTGCTGCACCTAACAGTCCTGCATCCGCAATGATTTCCAGTGCATACTTACGTTGAGAAATGAAAATTCCATTCTTAGAACTAGATACCTCAATGCCAAGGAAATATCTCAAATCACCAAGTTCTTTAATACGAAAATTACTATGCAGGTATTTCTTAGTTGCATTTATACTCTCAATATCATTCCCAGTAATCAATATATCATCCACGTATATCAAAAGAGCAGTAAAAGACTTGCCTCGTTTTCTGGTGAACAAGGAATAGTCTGCCCGTGATTGCTCATAGCCTGCAGAACAAATGGCTTCTGAGAATTTGGAGAACCACTGGCGAGAAGCCTGCTTCAACCCATACAGAGACTTGTGTAGGCGACATACTAATCCTTCCTCCCCCTGTCGCCGAAGCCCTGGTGGCGGAGTCATGTATATTTCCTCATTTAATTCACCGTGCAAGAAGGCGTTGTTGACGTCCAATTGGTGAATAGACCATTTGTTAAAGGCAGCCAAGGCGAGCAAGCATCTGACAGAGATGATTTTCGCCGTTGGTGAGAATGTGTCCTGATAGTCAACCCCCTCTAACTGTGTGAACCCTTTAGCGACCAATCGAGCCTTGAATCGCTCCACAGAACCGTCGGAATGGTGTTTAACTTTGAACACCCATCGACAACCGATTGGGAATTTTCCAGTGGGTAGAGGGACGAGGGTCCATGTGCCATTCTGCTGTAAAGCTTGCAATTCAGAGGCCATGGCTGCTTGCCATTGAGGATTGGAAGCAGCCTCGGCATATGATGTAGGTTCAATTGCCGAGCTTATCTGAGCAGTAAAACATTTAAGGGCAGTGGAATACCGGTGATAAGAGAGGAAATTGGCAAGTGGAAAATGAGTACCTTTGGTCGGACCTGGTAACAAGGATGATGATTGGGTGGAGGAGACGGTGGAGCAGAGGTAATCGCGAAGCTTTGCCGGTGGAGCCGTCGGTCGGGTGGAGCGCCGAAGTGGGGTTACTGTAGGTGGAGAAGATGGGTCAGGTAGAGGTGAGGAAGTGGGAACTGGAGAATGAGTTTGATGATGGAAAGGTAGAGTGTGGTGGTCGGAGTTTGAAGGAGAAGGAACGGGAAGTAGTTTGGTCGGAGAAGAAGTAGTGTGGTCGGGCTGAGGATGGGGATCGAGTGTTTGGTCTAATGTGGGTGTGGATGGGTTCGGATAGAGGGCTTGGGTCTGGTTGTTTATGGGGCTTAGTGGTGGTGGGTCGGGATGGGCTGGTATAGGTATTGGGCCGTGGGGTGAAGGTGGGTAATGGGCTGGGTAGTGTATGGGTCTTGGGTTAAATGGTGAGTGGGGCTGGTCTGGTGTGTGTATTGGGTTGGGGTATAGGAGGGGATCGGGATGGGCTGTGAGATGTAGTGGGCCGGAATTATGAGGTGGATCAGGCTGTGATGTTGGAGAATATGCATAAGGAAAAATTATTTCATGAAACTTGACATCCCGACTTGTAAAAATTTTATGTGTTGATAAATCAAACAATTTATAGGCTTTTTGACCAATTGGATAGCCGATAAATACTGATGGTATGGATCGATGATCAAATTTATGGGAAGGATGGACATTTGTAGCATAAGCCAAACAACCGAAAACACGTAAATGGGAAAATGAAGGTGGTTTTGAATAAAGAAGCTCAAACGGTGTTTTAAAGGAAAGTACTGGGGAGGGTAACCGATTAATGAGATGCACAGCAGTGAGAGCACATTCTCCCCAAAAGCAGATAGGTAGACTAGCCTGAAATTTTAAGGCTCGAGCTACCTGTAAAATGTGTCGATGTTTGCGTTCCACAACCCCATTTTATTGAGGCGTGTAAACACAAGAGTGTTGAAAAATGACACCATGATCATCAAAAAAAGAACGGAGGGAGATAAATTCTCCACCGTTGTCACTGCGGAAAATTTTAATGTGAGAATTAAATTGGGTGAGGACATGAGAAAAAATTTTTTTGACAAGTGATTGTGTCTCATTTTTCTGGCTCATTAGAAAGATCCATGTAAAACGTGTGTAATCATCAACTATTGTGAGAAAATAATAAGCACCTGAATTTGAAGGGTGTCGATAACGACCCCAAATATCACAATGGATAATTTCAAAAGGTTTTACAGAGGAAATGACACTATGACTGAATGGTAAACGACTCTGCTTGGCCAAAGGACAGACAGGACAAGCTTGATTTGACTGAATTGAAAAATTTAAATAATTCTTAGCAATAAAACTTAAACGGGAAGGGGATGTATGACCTAAACGGTTATGCCAGAGGGTAGTGGATGTAGTGGTGAGGTTGCAGGTTGGTGAGGTATTTCTGGTATGATTCTTCGTTGCCAGCGCCACCAGATAATAGAGTCCATCGCGTTGTCTACCCAAACCAATCATCCTCCTCGTAGCCAGATCCTGCAAAATACACCAATAAGGAAAAAATGTTATTGAGCAATTTAATCCTCTTGTCAGACGGCTGACTGACATTAAATCCACTTTGAAGGTAGGCACGCAGAGCACATTTTTCAGATAAAAAACTGAATTAAGAGGTAGCGATCCCTTCGCAATAATTTGTGCCTGTTCTCCACTCGGTAATAACACAGGAGGTAGTGAACAGGGTTTGGTTGTGCAAAATAATTCTGACGATGAGGAAATATGATCTGTGGCCCCGCTGTCAATAATCCATTTTCGGGAGATTATTTTAGACAAACCTGGCTTGGTAGTGGCATGTGCTTGAGAACTTGAACCTTCATTTTTACTGTCAAGTAAAGATAAAAGTTGCTTGATTTGAGCCTCTGAAATTCCGGGAAATGGGCTGTCATTTTCTTGGGCCTCTGAATTGCCCTCAGTCACATTATTGGCTGCAGACCTATTGTAAAATGGGCTTGGGCCCGTGGACTTCCCCCTTGCGTGGGCTGCTGGGTATCCACGCAGCCCATAACAGGACTGCACCCAGTGGCCCATCTGGCCACAGTGGGTGCAGTGTGGGCGGCCTCGTCCAGGCCCAGCCCCAGCCCCGGCGTTAAAACGCTGCCCCGGCCCAGCCCTAGCCCCAGCGTTAAAACGCTGCCTCCTCTCGTCGTCTCGGTAACGTGTTCTTTCTTCGTCAGGCCTGTGTCCCCCGTTCATCGTCTCAGGGGACGATGACCTAAAACCTTGCGACCCAAAAGGCCTGTCAAACCTCCTTGCACCGATCGAAGAGGTGGGTCTGCTGCTCAGAGTTGGAGTTCGAACTGCCATGGCAGCACCACCATGACTGTCACCGATATGGGTCGAACTCAGAAGCCTTTGTTTCTCCTCTTGAGAAACAGAGGAATAGGCTTGGCGAACCGAAGGGAGTGGACTCATCAGAAGAATCTGACCTCGAATCCCACTGTAAGAATCATTTAGTCCCATTAGAAACTGCATTAGCTTTTGCTGGTCGTGTTGTGCACCGTGAGCTTCATCACTGTAGGAACTCAGTTCGTCCCAAAAACTCTTTAATCTTGTGTAATAAGCTGAGACAGAGAGTTGCTCTTGACGAAAATAGGCAATATCACGCTGTAGTTCAAAGATTCTAGGTGCATTACTTTGGGAAAATCGTTCCCGAAGATCTTCCCACACCTCATAGGCTGTAGTGTAGTATATAACACTGTCTGAAATTTCTGGGTTTAGTGTGTTTATGATCCAAGAATGGACCATATCATTGCATCGGGACCAAATTGCATAGTCTTCTGGGTTGTTGATTTGTGAAGGTGGGTCGATTGAGCCATCGACAAATCCCAGCTTGTTCTTGGAGTTTAGGGCTAATGACATAGCTCTCTTCCATGTTGAATAATTGTTCCCATTCAAGGGTTTGGAGATGAGGACTAATCCTGGGTGATCGGAGTGATGAGAAGAGTAGGGACTGGAGGTGTTTAGTCTGGAAGAGTCTGTGCTGGAAGTGGCTATTTCTTTGCCATGGATAGATGGGATTTGTGATGGATTTTCTTGAGCCATTGTGACTGGAAATGAGTGATAGATAGACTGGAATTTGTTTGTGTTTTGGGATGCTACACGAAAAAAAAAGGTGTAGAGATAGATAGAGTAGTCTGGAGAAGAAGAAAAATTTTGATAGAGTGAGATTGGATTTTAGCCTTGCTCTGATACCATGTAAATTGGATTGTGAATGGAAGAAATTGTTTGAATGTATTGCAGTGATGAATTCATTAACCAAGCTGGTTACTTATACAAGCAATCATAACAAACTAACTACAATTCTGCAATGCACCACATGTGCTGTCTAACTGCCTAACTAACTGCCTAACTAATTACAACAGAAGGAATATAATAAAGCAGTAAACACAATATACACATTTTATCTTCAACAATGATTGCTATGTATTTTTTAGAAAATAAAAAAGCATTCATGGGGACAATTTAATTAAGTAAGGAATTTTATACTTAAAAATTATACAAAACTTGAATATATACTTCATTAAAATTAAATTAAGTTTATGGTGTTTTTACCATACACAAAATTAGTGTTAACAAGTTTTACCAGATAAAAAAAGTCTTATAACAATTGTTTTAACCATTAACATAGCCTAAAAAACTAGATTCAAATCAAGGATGCGATATTCCCCCCCCACATTGATTAAGCACCTGTTTGGCGCACCAGCACGTTTGCCAAACACCATTTGGGATGAAGGAAAAGAGCCGTTAGCCTGTTTGGTAACACCAAAATGGAGTTTAAAATGAGTGGGACCCACGGTATTTTTAGCCCCAAACGGCGTTTCAAGAAAAGCACCTGGGAGGTGCTTTTCAAACGCCGGTCGGGACTCCATTTTGATTAAACGAAAAAAAACATCTCATCTTCCCGAAAGGAACCTTAGCCAAAAGTAACCGTTGAAAAGCAAAATCCCTACCTTATCCTCTCGTCTGCAACCTCCCATCTCAATTTTTTTCCTCCTCTGCAACTTCTACAACAACCCACATCTCCTCGTGTTGGGTTTCAGTGGCTTTAATATCGGCAGGAAGACGATCATTGCTGGGTCCAACAGCAATTGATGAAGAGGCTGGAGAAGCGAATTTACGAAGGAATGAAGGGCGTCTGGTTAGGCTGTAAAACGAAGGGAGCTTCCTGTCATTTGCAAAATGGAGAGATGGGATTTTGATGGGAAGCGAGTTTTTGGAGAGAAAATGGTGGTTGAGTTAGAGGAGAGCAGGTGAAGTGGAGCTGAGACTGAGCTCCATGGATTGGATATTTGCCTTGCTTGCTCGCTTCAATCACTTCCCTCTTTCAATCGCACCCAGCGGCTGGTTGTGTGGGAGAAAAGGATAGGGTTGGGGTGGGTGGGGACGGGTGAGAGGTGGGTTTTATAGTATTATTAATTATAATAATAATAATTATTAATTATAATACTTAGCACAGAAAAATAATTATGTTAAATTAATAAAAAATAATCCAGTTAGCTTAATTACATGCTATTAATTTTAATTTGTAATAAATAACTTAAAAAACAAAACAAAAATGTATTTCTTAATTAACATTAAAAAAACGAGAGAGAAAAGTGGGATAAAAAATAATTGATAAAATAAATTTATTATAATTATTAAATTTACAATATTTAAAAAACATTATATATATATATATATATATATATATATATATATATATATATATATATACACACCCTTTTAAGTAAGTTTACAAGTTAAAAGCAGTTTGTAAAGTTTGGAAACCAAACACCAAAACTCTTTTTTCTTCAACCTTCAACTCAACCACAGTTTTAACCAAACACTAAACTGCTTTTTTTGAACCACAGTTTAAAACTCTATTTTTAAAACTCCATTTTTTCAACCACAACCACAACCGCTACCGCCCTCCCAAACAGGCCCTAAGAGTGTTTGGTAATGTGGTGTCATCTCAGGTTGGAAAAAAACAGGTGAAAAAGCTGTTTGGTAATAGTTGCTTCTTCCCCGCCTTCAGCTTGCACAATAAATATTGATTCTTGACATATCTCATGTTCAAATCATGAATTTCATGTGTTAACTAAGCTTTAAGAATATTTTTTTCATTTATTTTTTGTTGTTGTTGTTGTTGCCTTCCAAGATTTAACTTGATTACTAATTTTTTCTTATTTTTTAAAAATAAAATTAGCTTTTATTTTTTCAGTTTAAGAAAATTTGGTTACACACGAAAATATTTTCACGTTTATAAGTGGATTCTCAATTTGTTCCCAAACAAAAAGATAAAAAATTATAAGAATTTCCATCTGCCAAACATGGTGTTCTCCATGACTATCACAGGTCTCGTGGAGTTTCTGTCTCCCGTGGTTTTCTTCGTGACCTTCGGTATTTTTTTATTTTTTTTAAAAAATATTTTTAAAACTAGAGGAAATTTATAAGACGGTAAACCAGTATATCCCTGGCCGGGTCGACAACTAAGGCGGCAAGGAAAGTCATCCCAAAATTAATGACCGTTGGGGAAGTTGGCAGGATCCAGACTATTTAATAGAATGTCTCCCTCCATGGCCAATTCAACTCAACTGCACCCATCAATGCCTCTCTGTTTTCCTCCCCCCCTCCCTCTTTCAATCACTCCAGCAGAAATTCTGAAGCAGTTTTCACCAGTTTCTCGCGTTCCATTTCCCTTCACTATATACGAAGCTTCACACACATTGCATTCCTCCATGCTTAATGTATACCCCCCCAAGCAACGCAGGTTGAATTCTCTGCTGCCGAAACTTTGGTGGGTCTTGATGACTTACAGAGCCTGAACATGCTTTGTAGTTAACGTCAAGGCCGGTTTCTTCTTCTTTTCTTTGTTTTTTATTTAGTGGTTTTTTGAAAGTTTATGGTTGGGTAGATGAACAAACTCAGACGGACAAAACAAAGCTATAGCGTTTGATTTTTCTCATTTTTGTCATGTACTAACTAAGTAGATAGAGAGGGGTTTAGGGGTATTCTTACGACCTCTTTTGTTTTGTTCTTTTGTGCTGAATTATTCTAGGTATTCTTTATTGGCTTGTTTGAAAATCTTAGTAGAGGGATGGAAATTAGTTTTGGTTTCGGTGGTAAGATCTACCGGTAAAGATCCCATTGTTTCTTGGCAAGGTGGTAACTTGAGAATTAGGATCTTGTTTGTTCAAGGAAATATATGAGAAGTTTGGAGGTGTAAGATCAAAGCCCATATAAAGATCAAAGTTGGGTTGATTCTAGAATCTGGTATAGTTGATTAAATTGCAATATTGATACCCATTAGACCTTTTTTTGACAGGGTTCGATCTTGTTGATTTTCTGTTGCGGGAAGAAGATGGTTGGAAGTATTAAGGCAGCGAATCATCATAATAACGGACATGGTCTAGAAGAGAAGCTTGATGAGCTTCGAAGCCTTCTCGGCAAGGCCGATGGTGATCCACTGAGAATTGTTGGTGTTGGGGCAGGTGCCTGGGGAAGTGTTTTTGCAGCTTTGCTGCAGGATAGTTATGGTCAATTTCGAGAGAAGGTCCAAATCAGGATATGGAGAAGGCCCGGAAGAGCTGTTGATAGAGCTACAGCAGAGCATCTCTTTGAAGTGATCAATTCGAGGGAGGACGTGCTGAGGAGGTTGATCTGGCGATGTGCGTATTTGAAGTACGTCGAGGCTAGGCTAGGCGACCGGACTCTTTTCGCCGATGAGATTTTGAAAGATGGATTTTGCCTGAACATGATCGAGACACCACTTTGTCCCTTGAAGGTGGTGACCAATCTGCAGGAGGCTGTCTGGGATGCCGATATCGTGGTGAATGGCCTGCCGTCGACGGAGACACGGGAGGTGTTTGAAGAGATCAGCCAATATTGGAAGGAGAGAGTCACCGCACCTATCGTCATCTCTCTGGCAAAAGGTATAGAAGCTGCACTGAAGCCTGTTCCCCGAATAATCACACCCACGCAAATGATTAACAGAGCGAGTAAGCATTCTCTTATCTGACTCTCCAGGAACACAAAACAGGAACAGAATGCTTAAACACAGAATTTTTATTGCTTTCCTATTCATAATTACGAAAAAAGCCAGATATCTTCTACGTTTCCTTGGTATCCATTCGACTCGTGCTCATCCGAACAATGACAATTTGAACTGTCAAACTATCTCCATCAGTTGGCTTTTCGTTGTGTCCATGTTAAGGAATTATCTCATCTAAGAACTTGTTAAACCAGTAGTCAGTCAGGGATTCAAATCTTTTAGATGAGTCGCTTTCTTAACATCCCTCCCATCCATTTCTACAAAATACTTTCTTCTATCATTTGATAATGATTATAATGCAAGCCCACGCAGTATGAAATCTGAGTGATTTTCTGTGCTCATCTGTCCGTCAATATTTTTTCTGCACTTCAGAAAAACCTCTCCCCTCATTTTATGTGCTTTATGCTTGGTAGCTGGAGTGCCAATGGAAAATATACTGTATCTTGGTGGACCAAATATTGCCTCAGAAATACACAACAAGGAATATGCTAATGCTAGAATTTGTGGAGCTGACAAGTGGAGAAAACCTCTCGCTAAATTTTTGAGGCAGCCCCATTTCATTGTATGGGACAACAGTGACCTTGTCACTCATGAGGTCATGGGTGGCCTGAAGAATGTCTATGCCATTGGAGCTGGTGAGTTTTCATTTTCTTCTCGCTCAAAATTTCATTTTTTTTCAAAAATGTTTTTGAAACGCAGTGTCAAACACCCCATGAGTCTTAATCCACATGACAGTGATGTATTGAATCTGCAAACTCACTTTTCCAATTTGATTTTTCTCAGGAATGGTAGCAGCCCATACTAATGAAAGCGCCACCAGCAAGTCAGTCTACTTCGCTCATTGCACATCAGAGATGATATTTATTACTCATCTACTGGCGGAAGAACCCGAGAAGCTTGCAGGGCCTTTGCTGGCGGACACATATGTAACGTTGCTAAAGGGTCGAAATGCATGGTACGGACAAATGTTAGCCAAAGGGGAAATAAGCCGGGATATGGGCGATAGCATCAGTGGGAAAGGAATGATTCAGGTACTGCTGTTTATTTCGACACTTATTTGGTTAAAAATCGAAACCTATGATGCACTTGATGTTTTTTTCTGAGTTAGCTTAGGATTGCTGTACTGGTGCCATGGATTTGCTAGTGAAGGAACGCCAGTATATTTGAGAGATTTTCTTTTTCTCAGCCCCAAACTTGCCGGGTCTGATATGATTTTCTCATTGCAGGGTGTTTCAGCAGTTGGAGCATTCTATGAACTCCTGAGCCAGTCAAGCTTGAGCGTGCTACACCCTGATGAAAAGAAGCCCGTTGCTCCCGTTGAGCTCTGCCCCATCTTAAAAACGTTGTATAAAATACTGATAATAAGGTAATCTCATACTGCAGTACTGCTATATAATTGAGTACAACAAGTTTTTAAAAAAATTCAGCTTCCTCATCGTATTTATTTTACATGAATTCTTGACGTTTGTAGAGAAAATCATTCTTAGAAAAGCCTTTTCTACAGCGTCTTAGTTTCTTCTTCTTAGTTAATTTAATCTCCTGCTTGTGGTTGATATTTGGATATTCAGGGAGCAGCCATCACAAGCTATCCTGCAAGCACTGAGGGACGAAACGTTGAACGACCCCGGGAACGCATTGAGATTGCACAGAGCCATGCTTTCTACAGGCCTTCTCTTCTTGGCCAGCCTTAGCCTACTTTGCATTGCCAAAAAAAGTCACCATGAAGCAATCGATGAAACATATGAAACCAACTGTCATGTATTCTGCAATATTGTCTTAATATTGTGAAAGCTCAAAGCTTTCAATTAGTTGATTGATTTCATCATTTTTGCATTATTTTATGAAACTTGCTGAGCTTAGACTCATATCAGAAGCTATGAAATAGGATATTGTCTCGATGTGATTTGATGCAGCCTCGAAGAAGAAAGAAAGAAGGAAAGAAAACTGGATCATTGAGAGAAATTTATTCATAAGAAATGCCGAGGAGGTAACAAATCATAAGATCTTAGCAAGGGTGGTGACATTTCTTAGATCTGGAAATGGACAAATCGTGCTCAACAGACAATATTTTTGACCCTGAACGGGAACTGGGTAGCTGCAGCATATTCAAAGGTGATTATCTCACCACTAGGAAGAGGTTGTCCATCATTGAGAAGACAGTCATCGGGAGCAATCCTCCTAAATACTTCAGGATTGATAACCTTTTCACTTCTGAATGAGGCACAACCGAGATGGACAGTGCATCCAGTGGGACATTCGTTTACAATTTCCACTCTGAACAATGGAGTCCCACCAGGAAAAGTGCCTTCTTGGCCTTGTTCAATCCTGATGACTCCTGTCGAGCATTGCGTCTCTGCTATTTCACCTGAAATAGTTAAAAGAAATCACTGATAATATTGCAACTAATAACAAGTTTGACGCTCATGACCATGATCGGTAGTCAGGGTTTTGTTCGCTCGTCTAAACCCACAAATTGTATTTTCTAAGAATAGGTTTTCTCGAATCCAAAAAAAAAAAATGCGGCTGAGTTTTATGGCCAAGACTCGAGTAATCTCACCTAAGACTTCATGTTGTGGCTTCTGGTTCTGACCCGGATGAACAAGACCACTAGATGGATGGTGGAAAAGAGTTTCCCCTGCCTTGCTTGGGAAATTCTGAAGCTGTGCATGTGAATCAATTTGTTCCTCGAGTCCTTTTGCTTCATATGCCAGCAACGTAAGAACTAAAAGCAACAACATTTTGTACGAGAGATTTCGATCCCATTGTTAACACAATATATACCATTGTCGAGGAAGCAAGAAAACAAAAATTTCAACCATTATATATAGTAAGAAGTTAGTGAAAAAATATGTATATAAATGTTATAGGATGTAAATACTAAATAGTACATAATTAGAAAATAACGTAGAGCCTAATTATAAGGATTCTAATTAGTTTATTTTCCTAGATACGGTCATAATGATAGGTATCCTAATTAGTGTATTTTTCTATATAAAGTTACTATCTTGTCTATATTGATGAATGTAAAAGTAAGAGAAAATATATGTTTCTTTTTTTCTTGTTTGTTTACATGGTATTAGAATCTTGGTTGATTATATTTAACCTAATACTACAAAATTTGCCGTGTCAATCTCTCTCTTGGTGTGGCTGCTGAAATCTAGAGCAAATTCTCTTGTTTTCAATGATAATTGCAGACACATACCTCTATTAATAATACAGTAATTGACTTGATCAATCAATGTAAATTCGACTGTAAGATAATTCAACTTCCTAACTGCACATAATTTCTCTATCATGGTAATAAGTCAAGCACATAATTTCTATGAGATAGGAAGATACCTCTTTGCTTCTATTTACTTAAATATCAAAGAAATACTTTAGCATCCCTAAATCTTTCTTGTTAAACTTTTCACTTTTTTTCATGGAGTTATCTTGATATTCCTTTTATTATTTTGTTTACTTAAGAGTTAACTTTCATTGTTTTATTCATTTTCTTTTGTATAAGGTTATCCCATCTTCATAAGCAAGCCACGCTGGCTAAAGTGTTTTTCTTTTCTTTTCTTTTCTTTTCAATTCATCCTTCAAATCTTGATTGGTTGATAATTGATCTTCAAATGTTTTTATCTTTCTCTTTATAAGATTATCCAATTTTCATTCAATTTTTTGTTTATTATCAAATAAAATCATTGAGATTTTGTAAACATATTTATAGGGTATGTTTTTATAATATTAACAGGTGTTTATTTTTTTATTATCACTTTTTTTTATATATAATTATATTATTAAATCAACTAAACTTATTTAATATATTCAAATGAACGGCTTGGGTTCCAAAATTCTCTTATTTTTTTTTAAAAAAAACACTATTATCATCTAAGTATTTTTTTAAGAAAAAACACCACCATCATCTAAGTGTATTTTTTTTATATTATAAAAAAATTAACTCAATCTGCAATGTTGCACAACACTCGTATCTTGTTAGCCAACCAACTACATGTATAATAAACTATTCATAATTTATTTTTTCTTCCCTATCAATAATGTTATCAAGTTTTAATAGAAATTATTCTAAATAATAGTTATGATTTATTTAAAATATTTAAAATCTATAATATTTTGAATTCATCATTATTTTATATCCTAGACTAGCCTGGTGGGTTGAAAAAAAAAAAAAACCAAACCAATATAGGTCTGGATTTCAAATAACAAAAATAATTTCTAACCCGGGAAATCCAAGCACAACCTTTTTTAAAAGAAATAGTAATGTTATTTTATTTTATTTTAAAAAAATATTTGTTTTTAGAGTATATTCGTCAACTCTTCCAATTTGTTACCTATACATTGCCCCAAATCAAAGGTTTTAAAAATATAAAAAATACTAATACGATCTTGAGAAAATAATCTCATGACTACAGCTCTGTAAAAAGAATTGGTTTATCAGTTGGCCAAGGAAACAAAACACGTCATCGATCGCTAAAGTCGTTCAGGCTGGTCAGTTAGATTTGTTTGCACCTTCACAGTCTTTTAGGGTTCAAACACAAGTCCACTGAAAATGGCAGCTTCTGAGACAAAAACCAACCTTGAAGATGTCCTCAAACCCTTCTACCAAAGAGCTTCTGAAGCTGAGGTTTGGTTTTTCCAATTCACATCTAAAACAAAGTTCGTGCTTTCTATGAGTTTATGCTTGATTTTTCATTTCCTCCACCATCTATTTTGCGTTGATGTAGAGTTTACAGGGACTTTCTTGATGTGGGCTATGTGTGTCTTTCAGTGTCGATTTATAAAGTTACAGTCTTTTTTTTTTTAATTATGGGGTTTGAAAGGAATTAGAGAAGATGAGCTATTTAGTTCATAAAATTGAAAAGTTCGTTTTTTTTTTGGGTTTAACAGGTGGTGTTGGTGAGGAAGATGGGTTTCACAATATGGCTTTTGTTTTTTACTGAATTTATCAACAGGAATTTTCCTTTTTTGAGTGATAGTTTGCACAAAAATGCAGTTTCTTTTCTTTTTTTCTTCTGTTTAATTGCCGTCAAATATAGGAGACGAGAACAAAACTAAACTTTTGAATCTGTGTATGTATTTTTTTGGCCCTGGAAATGGAAATTGAAGTCAAATCATTTTTTTGTTTACGAAGGTGTTGAGAAAGCCTCTCGAAGATTATAGGCCTGTGTTTTGTGTTGTGAGTTGCTAGCTTTTAGATGCATCACATGTAATAACTTTTGATTTCTTTATGGAATAAAACGAAAACATATTTCGTTTTGTTAATGCTTTTCTTTTCATCGACCGGTTAGACAAGCATCTGGTTTGCATTTATCTAATATAGATTTGATTAAATATGGAAGCTTTAGCTATGAACGCATTAGCTCCATTTTTTTTTATAAAAAAAAATATGAACAGATTAGGGCAATTATCAATGCTGAACCCTATTTTTTGTTTAATCGCAAGACATTTACTTCCCCATCGTTGTATAGTTTGCTGCCACTGATTGAAAGAGCAATTTTGTACCCATATATCACTTTGATGACAAGCTTCTAGGTTTTACTTAAGAGAGAATAAAATCAGAGTACCCAGGTAGCCAGGTTTTAGAAATTGTTCAAGCAAATGAAATATAGGGATGTCCCCTCTCAGCTGGTAGGGGTTGGCAGCTTAGGATTATCTTCCATCACTCCCACCCTCCATCTGGAAAATAATGAACTACATGAACTTTGGAACTTTATGAAAGCTGATTAGCATGCAGGCCAGGTGCTGAAAATGCAGGTCCCTGCTTGATATGATTATTTTTTGGTTTGACATTCTAACCTCTTGTTTCATTTATGTTAATCTTCCTTTTCCTTTCTTTGAACAAGAGCTCAAGACCATTTATTTCTTTTCATCTAGTTCTGTATAATTCAACATTATGGGGAGTTATCATCAACCTGTAGCTTTCCTAAATGATCACTAATAAAAAATACTCACATTTTTCCTTTACCATTTGCATCCTCTAACTTGCATTTGTGTGTATCAAAGGATCGGTTGTCAGGACTGGAAGCTGCCGTTGCAAGTAATAGAGGTAAACCTAAGGCACACCACTTAACTTATAGTGTGTGCTGGCAAAAAACCAAAATTTCCTGCTTTACTAACATAACCGGGAAACTCTCCTAGATGCTGGAAGCGAGGAACATTTGAAAACAATAAGTGAACTTCAGGCAAAGCTAGAAGCTGCAAATGCAGAGCTAGCATCAGAACGAGAAAAGGTAACTCTCATTTTTATATTGTTAATTTTTCATCCGAAATGAGCTACATTGTCTTCACCTTTGATTTTCAGGCTAAGAAGCTTGCTGTGGAAAATGGAAAGCTCCAGTATCGTATTATTCATCTTGTCCATGCAATCAGGGAGGGTGATGCTAAATCAGAGAGCCTTAAAGGTAAAATTCCTGAAGGGCTCCTTTGTCTTTGTTTATAGTTTCATTACACCCTTCTGGATTTGAAGTATTGATATTCATTTAATTTATGCACCCAATCTAGTTTTGACAACCAAGTGCTTAGACTCTTTTTTACCGTGAATAGTAAGCTGTTTTATTCCAGAATGGAGTTGTTAGGGTGGTATTTCAGTGTTAGTTTAAGCGAGTTTACATATAGGGAGAGGCTATTGGCACAACCATTCTTTTTTTTTATTATTATTATGAGCTAACCTCCTCGCTTATTTTTCCCAAATTGATAACAAGATTCTCTTCTTCTCTAACATTTTCTCAGGCAGCCAACAAGATCATCCCCACCTATCTTCTTGTTAACAAAAAAAAGTCAATCTCCTTGAAACATCTTCCTAAAAGACTTGAAATTTTCTGGATTTAGAAAATCACTCAAGCAAGCATCATCTCCAGTTGTACCACCAGCCACCATTCTCATCTTGCAGTTTATGATTTTTTTGTATCCAGATTCAATATCCCAAAATTAACACCATGCATTCGAAGACCCTAAAGAATAAAAAGAAAATCATGATATCCAATGCTCATCATGAACTCAATGTAGGAGAGGGTGCCTTTTTTCTAGATGTGCAGAGAATTTATGCATTATCGGTGCACAACTCCGATTTGTTTTACTTGAAGGATATTTTCTATACGAGGCAAGGGAGGGGGAGAGAAATTATCCCGGGAAAAAGAGGAGATTCCCCATGAGCAACACTGTGCTAAATCGAACTGGGAGTTCCACTTCCTTAAGACCATTCACAATTATTTATCAAGGAAAAACAAAGCAAAAGGTTTGTCAAGCTTGGCAAGCCGAAGAGGTGGAACAAGAAAGTTGAATTTTCTGTACAAAAACTAGAAAACGCTGTCGATAGTTAACCAGGCTGTGCCAAAAGCAATTCCTTCACGCTTAATGTATGTTTATTGACTTTACTCAATCAATTCATTTTGTTTTCTCCAGGTGGTTCAGCAGCAAGTGCAGAGGCAATCTCGAAATTGGAAAATTTACGATTATGAACTGAGAGAACATGCTTTGCCATTGGATATTAGGATAGGATAGCAGCTTTGTGCTATCCCACGATCGGACAAGGTTTACGTGTATAGCTAAAACCATATTCTGATACCCTTTAGGTTGTCCTGAAACTGATCCATCCGATTTTGCATGCATGGGGGATGCTAGTTATAAGCTATTCTTGTGATTAACTTTCATGTTTTT
Organism: Salix purpurea; assembly: GCA_027405865.1. Taxonomy (NCBI): domain Eukaryota; kingdom Viridiplantae; phylum Streptophyta; class Magnoliopsida; order Malpighiales; family Salicaceae; genus Salix; species Salix purpurea. The sequence continues at coordinate 2,369,041 of JAOWLH010000021.1, read as the reverse complement.
GATAAACAGCACTGTCAAATTTTCCACATTCCCAAAGAAACAGGGAAGCTTGTTGTCTGCTGGTATATCTGCCCTTGATTGCTTTGCTGAGTAAAGTTATAAGGGTAAACACTACTCTTGCTAAAAACACGTTGAAAATTCAGTATACTTTCACTAAACAGTTTAAAGGGCCATGCATATTGCAAATATGTAAAAATAAAACCTCAAAACAGTTTAAAGGGCTCCATTCCATTTGTAAAATCTCACTTTTCCTTTTTTCATGTATACATACCTTTGGTCTATATAATCCAGTAGCTTATACCAGTGGGGGCCTTTCAAACATGGTCAAACGAGAAACCTAACAAAATATGGACGAGGAAGCTAAGATAAGGATAATGATCTGTACAGCTTTAATACTCATCAATTAGCAAGACGCTCTGCTATCAATTCAAGTAGCAACTCCTTCCGAAGCTTGCTATATCTGGTTAGTTTAAGTCGGCCGGCAATGGTCCTCAGTTTAGGTAAACGCAAGTCCTTCAAGTTGCTTATATCAGCAATCCCTGATGCCACAACCTCATAACTTGAATCACAGGTTGAGCAGGACTTCTCAGCTGAAAGGTCATCCTTTCTCGCATCAATTGTGTCCCCAAGCGAACTAGATAAATCCAATTGAACAGAAGAATCTTCGATCCCCGAAAGATGTGGAAAATTTACACATTCCTTTTTTTTGTTCCGTGGCTCTGATAATGAATTCGGGGTACAATCAGTTGCAGCGCCATGATCTTTAGCTTCACCCTTGTCAGGCCGAACTGCTTTCTTCGTGATCTTCTCGCTCAAAGTCTGATTTAAACTGGAATTTTGTGGGCCAACTCTGGATTTCCGTTTCTTATTGCTTTCTGAAATAGAAGATGAGCTTGAATTATGTATCAGTTTGGAGAAACCAATTTCATGAAGAATTGGTGGATTTGACTTGATATTCCTCTTTCCCTTCTCTTTCTGTGGATTCGAGAACAATTTCATGTTGGACCTTTCCTCATGAGCAGAAATTTCAGTCATTTGAATTTCAGCTAGCGTAGGTTTTTCTTCATCAGGCTGCAGCTTGGCTGCATTTTTTCCTTCATGATCTTGCATCTCTAAAAGTGAAGTCAAGGCACAGTTTTCAGTGCCAGTCAAATCAGTTTCTCTCAACTTCACAATTAAATGAGATTTATTTTTTCCATTTGTCTTCTGAGGTGACTTCAATGAAACTATATCGTGTGCTGCAGCAATCTTTGACTCTTTCACAATTCGTTTTTGTGCTGCTGTTGGAGCAAACTCGCACAATTTTTGCCCTGTATCAGAGCCACTGCAATTAGCCTGTTTAAAAGTACCAAGTGCACAATCAGAATTGTATTTCTTCCCATTGAGGCCAGCTGCACGTCTCAGAGCTTCTGCACTTGCGTTTTTTATAATAGCACCCGCAGGCTGCACAAAGGAAATTGTGCATGAGCAAAAATGAGGGGATGAATTGAACTCAACATGTGACTAAATCTGTATGCAAAATGTCCATTACTTGGATGTGTATAAACCATTGATTTTGTGTGTAATAGCACAACATACCGATGCAAACTGTGAGAAAGAAAGACTTTGTACCTCATCTGTTTGTGGATTACTTCTTCTGCCTTCCAAATTTATAGATGAACTCGAAGTTTTACTTTTGCCTACAGCTCTAGATTGGAGTTTTATGGCTTCCTCATTTCAATTACTCTCAGATAAGATGTTACCAAAATTTTTGTCTCGCTGGAGTGACTAACTGCATTCCTATTAGTACTAGGGCCAAAATCAATGATACTTGCAGGCTGTTCATTGCAAGAGGAAGAAAAAAAAACAGAAGTTACAATCACCTGGGGAGGAGAATAGTCAGACTAAGAACCCCCCCCCCCCCCCCCCCCAAAAAAAAAAAAACAAAAGACTCAGCTTGCTTGAGTTCCTTGCTGATCATGGCATGGAAGCGTTATCTATGTCTAACAAAATCTAAATAATGGTCCAAAACTAAGTGAATGTGCAAGATACTGGTACCTTGACTGTTTTTCTGAGATCTGTTTTCTTCATCATAGGCTTCGAAGAAGAACTGGAGATTACAACATCAGGTGTAGATATAGAGCTGTGTTCTTCAACTTCTTTGGTTGCAGTTGAATCTGAATCGCCAGTTTTTTCCTTATAGGAGAGGACAACTGCATTTTCCAAAGCATATATAGTGGAATTACTCACACTATTTTCTGTAGGCTGTTCAGTATCAAGGAAAAGTACATATATGGATTAGCTTTTATATAATATTCAACAGGAATCGACATAATAAGCTATGAACATATGTGCATCTGGATAATTCACAAATGTTGTTTTGGCTGAGGTGATATACTGAAGCAACTGCATGTTGGTATTAAGGTTCATGCAGGAATAATGATGTGAATGAACAAAATAGGATCATTGGAGTTTGAAGCAGCAAAAAACTAATCTCTGTTATTCACTTTACATAAATCATGAAACCAGGCCACAAATCATCTCTTGCAGACATAAATTCATCTCCATTTCTGGTTCCAATTGTCATTTCCAAAATGTGTTCTTTTCCATTTAGACCAAAAGTTTCCAGGTTACACTGCTGGAGATGTTACAATCTACGAGTTTCAAAAGAAAACAGAAATGTCTTTATTAGAAATCCAAACTGAAACACTGAAAAATCCATTATTGAATTAGTTCTATAAGTTACATCTACTTCCTATATTCTAGCACTAAGGATATTCTGTATAATAACTGAATAGCATAAAAAAAAAAAAGCATCACTATATTGTCTTCTCATATACAATGTGTTTTGCATGGGTATCAAGCTCCTATCCGAGAATCATGTGCTCCAAAGTTAGGGTAGTTTAATAGAGGCTAAACTCCTAACATGATTACAATGATGTAATTTTTGAAGTCGTTAATAACCATCCTGGATGTATAAAAGAACAGAGCATAGAAAACTACCTCAACTTTAACTGGTTTTAGACCATGTCTTCCATTGTGTGTAGATTTTGAAGATGAACTCTGGATCAGTTTTTCATCTCTTGGAGCTACCCCATGCTCTCTGGCATCCCTTTTCCCAGTACTTCGTGGACCCCAAAAGCTCAGTGATTTGTTCTCATCAGAGAAATCAGGAGCCACTTCTGAAGACTGTGGAGAGAAGTCTTTGATATCTGCACTTGTAGGCTGTTCATTGTTAAGAAATAAAACAGGGAGACAGCAAATCAGGTCATTGTTAGAAGAAAAACGATGCATCCATGCAAATTATCTGTTCATTAAGTGGAGAAAAAGAAACAGCAGTTCATTACTTGTGAATCATATGATATTGGGAAGGAACAGTGTTATGGTTGACTGAACTTTGCAGTTTATTTTCTTTTAAACTCTAGTTTCTACAGAAAAAAATATTTTCCAAGATGCAGCATCAAAAATACTCTTGTTAAGATTTGTAGAAACATGCATTAGTAAGCTTCAAGGGAAATAATGCGTGTGAGAGAGAGGAGGGGTTGAAGTTCAGGAGCAAGACAATTTTAATATGTCCAGAAGCAGAATTGCCGCAATAAAGAGAGACACTACTTGATAAAAACAGTTATAACGCAAAAGCATGAGCAGACAAGTCAACTTATTGGAGTTGAAGACAACTCAATGGTTGCAGAGCGTCATGGCAACCATTTTATACCCCTTTCTTTGAGCAAAAGACCTTGATTTGTACAAAAAAACATGAGTTTTCACATCTCTCTCTCTGAATTTGCAGAACAATCATGTACATAATTAAAGCATGTGGGTTTAAAGCTTATGGAACTTAATAACCTCTGAATTGCCGGTTTTCTTCTCTTGAAGATTCAAAGATGGACTTAAAGCTGCACCATGTTCTGTTGGAGTAGAACTACAGTCCTTGGTGTTATCACTTGTAATTGTTTCCAAATTGCAGTTGCTCAACCTTTTCTCCTTGTCCAAACCAGTGTGTCGTGGAGCATCTGAGCTTGAACCCACGACAATGGCATCCTTAAGCTGTTCATTTGGAGATAGAAGAATACAAACTATCATATACAACCATTCAAGGTTGAGTTTATTAAAATCACACATGAACCTCTCTTAATTGATGCACACACGCAGACTTCACACTAAGGAATATGATTTGACAAAGTACTAAAATATCCTACTTCCCAAGTGACCAGAGGATGGGAAAAATTATTGCCTGTCATTTAAACTTAAGAAGTCCAAGCAATGAAGAACCAGCAATCCATCAACACATCAATGCAACAAACCAAAACAAGTGAAAGTCTCCAAAATTAGCTCAAGCATGTCAATACAGCATGGACATGTTACCTTGTCAAATGATGGTAATTTGAAGTAGAAATGGCAGAGTTCTGAAGAATAAACTTGCGGGACATATTCATATAAGATGCGTTCGAAACATATTCATATATCATGATTTGCAAGTTCAAGAGAAAATTGGCAAAATAATTGCTGAGAAATTTTCAAGAAGCAGACCTGCTTATCTTTTTTGCAGATGTAATTTCTGAAAACAGCCTTCATAATTTCGTCCAATGTTTCAACAGGTTGTGTATACATTAGTAATCGAACCTCAATATCATTCTTGTCTTTATTCCTCAAATTTTTTATTGAGATATCAAGGAAATCAATCTTTTCTCTCAAAGCATTACAACACACATCAGGCCAGTCTTCATTTTCAACCCAAGCTAGTTCAGTCTGCAAGGATAACAAATCTTGTTCCAATTCAAGAATCTCTGTATCTGCCTTCTTTATCAGGATCCTCAGCACTCGCACACAATATTTCTCATTCAAAGCAGCTTCTTCTATCACATCTACATAAATTTTAAACAAATCAACTAAGCATTGCATGCACACATATCTATCAACACACAACCAATCAAAATGTCAAAAGGAGTTGGCATTTAGGGAAAAAGTATGCATGTACAAAACCCATTACCAAAGTAAAAGTCACGCTGGGAATTATCAAAACCGCTTTCTTCTGCCACTGGAGTAATAAAAAAAAAAAAAAAATCAGCATTAGAATTCAATAACGAACACTGCTTGTACAAAACTATGTTACCTATATCATTTGGTGGACCCCAAAGATCCCAATCCATGAAGTTCCAGTGTGGGGTTATCCTGAAATTCACATAAATAAATCACCACTTTTTTAAAAAATTCACCAAGTAACAAATGCATATTTCAAAGAAAACCCATTCTTTATATATAACTCAAGATTCTATATTGACTAAATACTAATTAACAAAAGCATAATCAGTTGCACCGTACAGTAATTAACAATCCCGGACCCAAAAAGGAAAGATCAACAAAAAGATAACCGAGAAATTAAGCAAAATCCACACTCTAACCATTTAGCAGCAAATAATCCTGCTATAAGAAAACAAAAGAAATTAGCAAACACTAACCAAAATCATAAACCAGAGAAAGTTCAACAAGTAAATAGAAACAAAAACTTGAAAACAGCTCATACTAGACGCCATTAATACTTAACTGCACAAACTACCGTCTCCTATAAATATAATGATCAACTAAGACATTTCTTTAATGCTCTGAACTCTAATAAATGACCAAAAATACAATCAAAACTAAGAATAATTAATAAAAAAAAAACACAAAATGTGTTAACAACAAAACTTCAGCATTACACTTTCAAACAAAAATCCATTTGGAAAATGTGCAAGAAACCGCGTGAAGTGGAGAATGCATGTCAATATGTCATTTTTATTATTTCGGAAACCAAACAGGAGAAATAAAATGACAGAGGAAATGGAATAAATCTTTTTTCTTAAAAAAAACCTGTAGAGTGTAATGTTGCTGCTAAACGAGTTAATCGAAAATGATCAACACTGACAGATTGTTAATATTCCTTATTCCCTTCAGGGTTTTCAAGATCTCGAGATGAGTGAGTGATCAGCGAGTAAGACAGAGCAGAAAGCAAAGTGTGCTCACGAAAGGGACAAGAGAGAGACTAAATAGAGACAGAAAGACGAAAATGCAAATATAATATCTTCAAAGGGTATAATGGGAAATATGTGTACTTGCATTGTCGGGAATGATGGCGAATTTGTGGACGTCGATTTTTTTACACCTGGGGACCACTAAGAATGTGAAGTTAAAGTCCTGTAACTTTGATTTCGTTACAGTATGCTCCCTTCTGTCAAATTTTTAAAAATATTTACTTTGTAAGAAATAATTGATTTTAAATTATAATTTATATTATCGTTTAAGTTCTTACAATCAAAACAAAAATACCTTTAGATTAAATTTATTGCATAATAAAAATTAGATTTGACCATTATTTGACAGGCTAGTAGTGTAATTTGTTTTAGTGATTAAATTTTAAAATTAATGGTTTTTTCCTTATTCATAAAAGTTTATAATTCAAGCTAAATTACAAAAAAAATAATTTTCGTGAATTCCTTAGTTTCAATACAATGACTTGTTTTAGACACATTCTCTTAATGATTTATATTTTGATATATAAATTTGAGTTTTAAAATAATATCTATAAAATAAAATAAAATAAAATATAAAAGACTAATAATTGGACTGACCAGGGTAAAAAGGACTTGCGTTGCCAGAATTGAAATTCAATCCATATTCTTATAGTAAGAGGACCAATCGGATGAACAAGGAATAAAACAGGGATGCAAATGTAGTATTGTCTGCAATGGTGGGGCCTGGAATGAGCTGACGTCCTTTCCATTTGGACTCCACTACACTCCAAATGGCAGACTTTTCTCTGGCCGTCCATTTGTCGAGATTTAAAAAATGATGAAACAGATGGTTGGGAGTATCGTTAACTGATCATCGCATAGGGCCCGCGATAAATGAAAAGGAGTTACATTGTAACCGTAACTCTGATGGACCCCACAGAAGCTGATTCTAATTTCTATATCCACACCATTTCTATTTAAGCGTTCTGTTTTTTTCAATTCAAACAATATATTCTAGTTTTAATAGTTTGAAAGCATGCATATATATATATATATATAATTCAACAAAATAATTTAAATTTAAAAATAAACTAATTTAAAATTACACTATTTATTTTTTAAATACAAGTAAAAAAAGAGCTGAACAATATGATCCAAATGACTCAATGAGTCCAAGGACAACTTGAATAATTAATAAATATATAGTTTGAATTAAAAAAATAATATATTTTTAAACAAAAATATTAAGACAAAAATATATCAAATCGATCCAGGTTAACAAATGTTAAACCTTCTAAATTCATCACTCAAGTTATGAGACGCTAATAACCTTAAATAAAATAAATTATAAAGTTTAATTTTTAATAAATTAATTTTTGAATGATAAAATTAAAAGAATCTTCATCTGAAAAAATAACACAAAAAATAAAATTACAAATTTGAATAAAATTATAGAAATATCATTAAAAGTTTCACAAAAAATTCTGATTGCGCTAAACTTTTAACCTGAATATAATAATATATTAGAAGATTTCTTGTAAAATTTTAATATCAGAACGAAATAGCTAAAATGGCAATGGAACATCACAGCTGAAATTTGAACAAAATTTATAGAATTGATTAGTCTTTCAAACGAAATTAAATTAAATTTATTGATTTGATTTGTTTTTAAAATTAAAATGAGATACATCGGTTATTCTATATATAATTGAATGAATTTGACAAACTTCAATGATTGTATTAAAATTAGAGGGTGTGCGTGGGGCTGCTTTCTTTTATGAATTTGACAAGCCACAATCCCCGTAACCTTCCAAGACTGCAGCAACAGACGTTTTCCTTATGTTTTCCGGCAAGAAACAACACCAGAAACAGCTAGCGAATCATCAGAATCCCCCATAGCAGCAGCAAACAAGAATCCTTTTACCGATCGGAGCCAAAAAACTCCAGTTCCAGCCAGCAACACCAGCCCTAAAACGCAGCATTTCATCCCATGTCCCAGCCATAAATCACTTCTCCTCCATTGTTACAGCACCCTGCACCACACTAGCTAGCACCTTGTGGCTGAGAGATCACAGTAACCTTTAATCGTAGTCCAGCAATCCATCGATCGCGTCTTCTCTAGATCCAGCAGTGAAGCCTCAAGCCTCCAGCAGAGTCAGTAGCAGCTCAGATCATCCTCCAGCAAGTCGTGATCAGCAGCTGAGCCGTGAATCTCCACAGCCCTGCCCCTGTAGCCGACTGTCCTCCACGCTGATCATAGCCTCTCCAATAGCGGAAGCAGCCACAACAGATCGATTCATTTCAGGCTAAGGAAGCCTGAGTGTTTTTGCAACAAGATCCATGTCTTTTTTATTCGCAGGTATAAACGTCTCCATCTCTTTCCCTTTGATCATGCATTTCGGTTGAATAAAATTTGAAACATGGGGTACTGGCTTTGAAACATGCGATGAGTTGTTTTTGGATTTGTGATCTTCGATATTTAGGGTTAAATAGACAATAAATCATTCATAGTTAGGATTAAACAATTTTCTTATATATGGATGATTCTGATGATTTTCCGGACTTTGTGTTTTAAAATAGTATTTACTGTGTATATATGTTGGACAATAGACATAGCTTATTTGTCTGAGCTCAAACATGGATTGTGTTATGATTAGAGCAATGAGTACATACCTTATTGCTTGTTTTTTTTTATTAATATGGGTATCCGAGTTATCTTACGTATATTTTGACTAATATTATGGGTTCTAAAATTAATAACTATGTAAGTCTCTAGTGATTATTATATTAGCAGTCAAATGGCTTGAATCTGAGACCACAGAGAAATAAACTCTCTAATCCCAAACTCTTATCACTAACTACCTACTTTAACTAATATCATAAGTTCTGAAGTTAACGACCATGTAAGCCTCCAATGATTATCATATTAACAATCACATGACTTGAATATGAAACTACAAAGAAATAAACTCCTTAATCTCAAACTATTATCACTACCTACCTTCCAGATGATTCTAGTATCAAGGTTTGTGTGCTCCTCCTCTTAAAGCCATGGAAATGGCTTGATCAGGGTAATTAATTTAGGTCTTTGTATTTTAAATGAGTGCACTATTGCATGACAAGAAGAAATCTAATCGTGGGCTAGAATGCATCGTTTTGATCTTGCTAGATATTTATATATTTAAAAGACGGGCTTAAAAAATATTTGTATTGCCAATATTGTTTTAATTTAATAAGATAAATATTTTTATTGAGGAAGAAATGTTTTTTCTACACATAATCAGTCCTATTATCAAGATTTTGAGATCAATTAGGATTTTCAATGAAGAGATAATAAGTAATGATAACTTCATCTTTTTTATTGATAAAAATAAAATAAAGACTATTTTTTTAATAAAGATCTTGATCCAAAAGAAAATGATAAAAGTGACCCATTTGATTCTTTGTCACCAAGTTGTTGTTTATAAATAAATAAAGACAATAAAATAATCCAAATATATATCCACGTACCCTTGTACTAGAAACACATTTATTACCATTATAAGTTTTTATTCATAATAAATAAGAAAATAGTTATCTTTTGCCAAATACAGCAATCGAGGAAATTAAAAACATCCTCTGAAATATATAAAGACAGTTTAAACAATTCTTATAATAAATAATATAGAAGTTAAACCCTGGAAACATTAAAAGAGACATTAATTGAATATCAATTCATAAATAACCGTGACATCACACCCCCTCTATCATCTATACATGCAATATATATATATATGAACACACATGTAAATGTACATGCTTCACCATCAAAATAAACTCTTAATGGCAAGGTTTATCAGCCTCGCATGCATGGTGCTTCTGCTGCAGCTGGGAATAGCATCGATGGTCTCGCCTGTCCTTGCCATCGATACTGCTGATGAATCAACTGGTGCTGATAACGAGAATCTAGCTGAATCACCAGGAAGTTCTCCAGATATTTTGCTAATTTTCCTGAAAAACTGTGCGGATATGATTTCAGAACCTGCTGGTGACAGAGTTTTTAGCTATGTATGTATTCGAGGATGAAGAGAGCCTGGACTACGATACCTGTCTCGAAGTCGTCGGATCCGGCAAAGAATGCCATGATGCTTTTGTGAAATATGTTGCTGAAGGGCCGAGATTCAAGGTTAATTACGATTATTATTTGAAAAGAAGCGAAGAGCTGTACAGTATCTGCCTCACTGTGTTCTAGGGTTAGAGGATATCGTTAATTTCTTTCGCTCTTTATTAATTTCAATCATATTATACTACATTGAGCACTGTTTCAATATAAACAACGACGACCTATTCCTCTCCCTGCAACCACTCTTCTTGCTTTTCTCTTCATCACTAAACCCATCAGGGTCTCATTTTGTGCTTCTGAACTGTGGGCATGGATCGAGATGGGTACTGCTTTCTTTGAGAATTTTGAGTAGTAATTTCTGGTGTAGTTTAATGATGTGGATATGATTTTGTGGGTTGAAGAATACGGTAATCTTTTTCATGTTGGTATGTGATGGTTGTGGATTTATGATTTGCATATAATAGATCTTGAGTTCGAGTTATAATATGTATTCTTTATAAGAATCTGGAACAATCAAAATTTTACTTGTTCATCTAGACACATAAACACATGCTTTTCAAGATTAAAATTTCCTCGTATCTAGAAGAATTCTCTGTCAGGAGGTTTGCTTTCCTGTGATCTTAACTTCGAGCTTTGTGGTTACTAGTATGACAGTCATTGGAGACTTATATAGTTGTTAATTTTAGAACCTGTGAGATTAGTCGAGATGCGTACAAGCTAGTCTAGACACCCATGTTAATGATTAAAATAAATAAATTAAGGTGAGCAAACTGCAAGGAAATGTCTCCGGTTCGTATGGATCTTGGATTTCTAAGGAAAGGCGAGAGAGAAGGGAGAGATGGGGTTGGGCTGAGGAAGTTGGTGGGTGCTGCACATCCTCATTTCTTAGATGTCATCGAAGCAGGAGGCATGATATTCAAGTGATGCTTTATAAAAACGAAAGCAATTTTGTTGTTCATTTGCTCGATGTGGGATGATTTATTCTCATTAATTCTTGGCTAAATTCTTGTGCAAGCAATTTGCATACACAGGCTATGATTTATTAAAAAGCTTAGATGGAATCAAAACACTTTGAATACTATGGGGAGATAATTTGAACAAATTTGGTCGTTAAGTTCGGTGTGGAGAAGAGGAGGAACAAACTTTTGGAACAAGTCGTTTGCTTGGTTGGGATTATGAGCTGCAAAAGAAAGAAAGAAAGAAAGAAAGAAAGAAAGAAAGAAAGAAAGAGCAAATGTCATATGCAATAAAAATTGCTATTAAGTGATCATGGTTATTCTGTGATTTTAATGAGGAAAATAATTTTTTAGGCATTAAATAAATATACTAACAATCTTGTAAATAAATATATATTTTTTATTGATTTTTTAACGCGTCAATAAAGATGTAAAGTATTAAGAACATATAAAATTTAAGATAAAATGTGTAATTTTTTTATAAAAAAGCAAAGAAAAAATAACCAAATTATAAAATATTTTATGTAATTAATCTTAAGTTTTGATTTACACTTAAATATATATATACATATATATATATATATATATATATATATATATATATATTATTTTGAGGAAATTTAATCATGATAGATATGCACAACCAAGCCTTTTTGTTTTTTTGTTGTTGTCTTCAATATTTATTTAAGTGGTGATTGAAAAATCAAGACTTGAGTTTTTTTTGACATAAAACCTATGAAACACCTTAAAAATTATAATAAATTTATCCATGACTTCAAAAAACTCAAAAAATCATATCAAAAACCAAAATCAAATTAAATGAAGCTCAAATATGTTGTTCTATGACTTTAAAGGCACAATAACACTTAATATGACTCTCTTCATCAAATGGAACCATTTGACACAAATTTTGTTGGTATAAACTGATGTCAATGATATATTTCTTTCTCTAACATGGAAATCCAATAGCTTTTCTCTCTCATCTCTCAGCCGAGGACTAAGAAAATATTAAAAATTAACTTTTGTATCAAAATTAAATTAGAAATATATTGAGGTACTAAAATTATATATTTTATGTTATTTTTTAAGTTAAATGACCAAAATGTATTTTTCTCAAAATTTCTGGCACATCATCTCTATTTGATGTCTTTTTTATCATGATATCTATTCTTTCAATTTCACCCTAAACTAAGATATCAGAAGCAATTGACATTTAATAAGATGAAATCACACAAAATTCAAATTGTAAGGACCAAAATAAACTATCAAAAAATACACAGTGTCATCCATAATGTTTTATAAGTGGGTGAATAGTGACAACTCCTATATAGAAAATCTCATTAGTTTTATTTTTTCAAATAAAAAAATTGTATGCACAAATTTTCCCAAGATGTTTTTATAGTTAAAAAAATCAAGTGAAAATAAAAAAAAGTTTATGCAAATATGTGGTTGTGACGTGCACGACGAGTCTTACTCTTTAAAGTATGTGGAAAAAGAGGTTATGAATGTAATCATAAAATTATAATTATAATTTACGAGCTTCTAATTAATATTAAAGACATTAAAAAATTTAATTATCTATAGTCTGGTAAATAAAATTGTTATGTAAGAAAATATACATAGCAACATCTTAAATTCCGGGACAACACACTAAAAGACTCGTTTTTTTTTTATATAAAAAAAATTGTGGTTGAATACACAAAACACATATTATTCAAAAATAGAATAAATTTTACGACCATAGACTAAAAACATTTCTGGCCAAATTTGCCAACAAGATGGGAGTGCGGCTTGCATTATTCCATGTTCTCTGTAGATTCGATCTTACAATAGAATAGTTGGATGTTAAAAATTACAGGGACGCCAAATTCTCCATGTTTTGCTCCTTCCATTCTGAAAAAATCCACACACGCACACACTCTCACTATCCCACGTATCCCATCTCGCAAAACAAAAGGACAAAGCCCACCTCATCAAATCAAATGAACAGAAACACTGAAAACAGAGGACAAACCACACCAAACTGCCATCGATGAAGCTGAAATGAGATACACAGATCAGCCTTGACAAAACTAAGCAAAACCCAACAATGTCATCATCTAAAAAACAAGCCTTTTTCATAGCTAGTCTTATAATCCTCTGGTACTCATCAAACATTGGTGTTTTGCTTCTAAACAAGCTCCTATTATCAAACTATGGCTTTAGATTTCCAATCTTCCTCACATTGTGCCACATGTCAGCTTGCGCTGTACTTAGTTACTTATCTATTGTTTTCTTCAAGATTGTGCCTTTGCAAGTTGTTAAATCAACACCCCAGCTGTTAAAGATCGCAACTTTGAGTGTTGTTTTTTGTGGGTCTGTTGTTGGTGGCAATATTTCTTTGAGGTACTTGCCTGTGTCCTTTAACCAGGCTGTTGGGGCTACTACACCTTTTTTTACTGCTGTTTTTGCTTATTTGATGACTTTCAAGAGGGAAGCTTGGGTTACTTATGGCGCTCTTGTGCCTGTTGTTGTTGGTGTGATTATTGCCAGTGGGGTAAGTTCTTTTCTTTGGATCTTCAATTGGTTTTAGAATTATGGACTTCTTTTGGTTTCAAGGTTGATCTGAAACTTTTCTTTTTATTTTGAGTCTTGAGATTGATTTTTGTCTTGTAAGAAATGGCAATCGATAATGATAATGCAGATCTAGGATCTTGCTTATTCGTGTTCGTGTGTGATAATCTATGCTTGTTTTTGTGCTGAGTATATGTTCTGATCTCAGATGTCACATATGATAAAGCAGATCTTTTCCCCTTTTTTCTTGGGTTAGAACATGGTTGGTCATAAAGCCAAAGTGCATTTACTTTCTGGACTATGTGCAAGTTTGTAACAGCAAGAATACTGATTTGCATTGGCACGAATCTGAAGCGACAATGGTTACATTGATTGGTGGTTTTCACGTGAATCTCTGTGAGAGTAACCCAGTTTCTGCTAGGAGATTCAGCTGCTGATGGTTTTATGTATCTAGCTAGCCTACTTATTACCGTATAAATAACTATAATGATATACTTGCTATGATTCGTTAAGGATTAAATTTCTTGTTTATGACCTCGCATTATTTGCCTTTCTTGGCTCTTTTTCTTTAGCTATTTCTATTTACTAGATTGAGTGCGACGCTGATTTCTTCTTTTAGCTTTAAGTTTCAGTGAAGCTCTAAGCTTTAAAATCTTCTGTCGATGACAGGGCGAGCCAGGTTTTCACTTATTTGGCTTCATTATGTGCATAAGTGCGACTGCTGCAAGGGCATTTAAGTCTGTTCTTCAGGGCATCCTGCTTTCTTCTGAAGGGTAATGCTTCATTTATCTTGTCATATTCAAGGAAAGCCTTCCGTCTTGTTTTGTTTTTTCTTTTTAATTAAAGGTGGATGAAAACAAATCGGTAAGTTGTTCCTCTTATAGTATCACCACCTTATTTTTAACATCTCTGTTATTCTTATTTTTCATCATTTGGTCTAGGGGAGAGATTAAAATTAAAAGTATTTATCAAAATATTTTGGTTGTTGGTTGATCTGGAAGGACCTTTTCTTCTATCTTCCAACTTGGGTCACATGTACTTATGGCAACCTGAAATGTCGAGTTCTTTTGTCTTGCAGAGAAAAGTTGAACTCAATGAATTTGCTGCTGTACATGTCCCCAATTGCTGTATTGGTACTATTACCTGCAGCGCTTATAATGGAGCCTAATGTATTGGATGTCACTTTAGAACTTGGAAGGAAACACAAGTATATGCTGCTGCTGCTACTCCTTAATTCAACAATGGCCTACTCAGCTAACTTGACAAACTTCTTGGTTACCAAACATACAAGTCCACTGACACTCCAGGTTTGGAATTGTTTGGCATTTTCTTATATTCTTTTTTGTTAATTACTGGTATGGATTTCATGGTATATTGCGCGTTGCTGAAATAAATCTAATGATACCGATGTTTAGTCTCTGCCAATCACTAGTATATTTTCCATCTACTCTACGTGTCATCTTCAATATTTTGAATTACGCAAACTTGTCAAATTCTTATCAACATATTTGCTTCATAGATTTCTTGACGTCGCTATATTATTTCAATACACCAGAGAAATCGAAAAGGCCATGTCTCTCCATGTTATAACCATCTTCCTGCAGAGAACATCTGCTCTCGTGTTAGGAAACCAATTTTTGGGTGTCAAGTTTGTAGAAATCAACTGCTGAAAAGAAAATCACACGGTCATTTGTGATTTGGCCAGTTTGAATTCATTCTGAACGGTTTTTTTAATCCTTTGGAATGCTGCAATCAGGTGTTAGGCAATGCAAAAGGTGCTGTGGCTGTTGTTATCTCAATTTTTATCTTCAGGAATCCTGTAACATTTGTGGGCATCGCCGGATACTCGATGACTGTTCTCGGGGTGGTTGCTTATGGAGAAGCAAAGAGAAGATTTAGATGAATTATCTATCAAAGTTTCACATTATTATTCTGCCTTCACGGAGAGATTAGTGAAGTTGTAAGGGCTAAAATTATTTCATGCATTACTGTGTGTATTTATGATGCATACAAAGCACAAGCACCATTACATTCGATTATGTCCTCATTTGCTTGGGTAAGAAATTGATGCACTAGTTTTTTTAGAAAACTAAATATTATTTTTAGTTTTTTTTTTTTTTTTTTTTTAATTTAGTATTGTAAAACTTTTCTAGTTTTCTTATTCAAGAGTATCTTTTTCTTGTCAAGTTTTTTAGTTTTTCTATATAGAATTGCATTAGTTTTTGGCCAGTAAACACATGAATAAGTCTTTTGGATTATTTTATTTGTTTCTTAAGAGTTTTAATTTATGACAAACCTTGTGTTAATAACGTTATATTTGCCTAGCAAAGTTTCTAAAAGACGATTTACCAAACCCTAGCCCTGTTAGTTTTGGCTATATCGTTTTCACCAAACCTGGTTTTGTCCTCGTGCGATTGAAGAGGAGGAAGAATTGGAAGGCAGGTAGCATTCCAGGGCGGACCTGTGATGCATGAGACCTCAACCTTTCGTTCTTGCAAGTGACATTTCTCCCAAGGGATTATATCCTCAAATAATTTCCAAGGTCAATTAAATTGAAGGAAAAACATATAAAATCAGAAAAGCTGGCATTGAACACAGGATCACAGCACCATGGAGTTTTTTCTTCGAGTGAATAGGCCATTAACATGGTTGAAAAGATCGATTGTGTGTATTTGCAGTAAGTGGGTTTCATTACATCATCACCCCAAAGCGAGGAAAACAATTCAAAAGACCTAGTTTATGTATTTTTTGAGAAGATACATACACTAACTGTCCTACATGTTAAATAGTCAAAGGTTTTTTTGAGAAAAAAAGAGAGGAAGGTTCCTTTTTAAACCTGGTCTGGACCAGAGGGGAGAGCTTCATAGCCATCATGGTGCTTAGGATTCTCTCTTTCAACAGGTATGAACTTTAGGGCAACGGCGATGGGCATGCTAACAGCTCCAATTAAAACGCAGAACAGCCACATTTGCCAGCTCAAAGGCACGGTGCTTGCAAGAGTTCCCAGGAACTCGACTATGATTACTTGGAATACGACTGTTACAACCATTACACCTGTGAATATCCAGCTGCCGAACATGCCCCGGAAGACGTTTATCTTCTCTATATCACGACTGTTTATTTCATTAAAAACCTGAATGCGAAACGATAGAAAAAGTTGAGCAGGTATGAAATGAAGGTAATTCCAACATGGATAATGCACAACGAAACTAGAAGGCACGATCCAATAACTCCATACCTGGCAAAACACGAAAGAGTTGAATATCACAGTATTAAGCACACTGGTAGCATCATTGCCACTAATTCCTAGGAGGCGCTTCCCATCAAATAGGAGCACTGCAAGGACGGCCAGCTGATAGATGCTCTGACCAAATATGTTCCTCCACATGGTCTTTGTAATGAAGCTTGCACCCCTCCCTACAGGTGCCCTTTCCATCAGCCCGTCATTTGGAGGTTCTGTTGCGAGCGCCAACGCCCCGAGTGTGTCCATAATCATGTTAACCCAGAGCAACTGCACTGCAGTCAGGGGAGCAGATCCTGAAAATTGAAGAAAAAGAGAAAAACAATGTAAGATTAAGCAGTCATAATGATGTTTAAAGGATGAAAAGGCCTAGCGTCACCAAACACCGCACCTGTGATGCATGCAGAGGAAAAATTTAGTACAAGAGCAACAACGTTAACTGTTAGCTGGAATTGCACAAACTTTTGAATGTTTATGTAGACTGCACGACCCCATTTAGCAACATTTACAATGGTACTAAAATTGTCATCCATTATGATGACATCAGCACTCTCTTTTGCAACCTGCACATGGCATGAAAACATGAAGTGACCGTGTTTAGCAGAATATCAGATAACATCGGTGCAATTCCAATTTCAGGGAATGAATTAGAAATGCAAGTTTAATTGTTTGAAAACATCTAACAAACATCTTGCAAACTCTACCCAGTTTTAGCTTGCACTGAGTGCATGAAGAGCATGTTACCATACAGAACTATGCACCAGCACTGTAAATAGAAGGATACGCTTCATGAACATAATATGATGATATTTCTAATGTACTTAGTTTTCAATCTTAGTAGCTCTTGTGCAGAACCGATCAATATATGATAAGGGAGATCTCATTGTCAACGGATAACTTGTTGTCCGTTACTCCTTTCTTTCTTTCTTATTGCACAGCTGATTTTGTTAAGAATTCAATTGCAGGTATAGGTGCAGGTTACCGTTATGTGTATATTTCCTTTCTTGTGTAACATTGCTGCAGTCTAGGACGGCAAAGTAGTATAGTAGGTACAGAAAGTCTATTCTTTTATTGTATATATATTCAGTTCTGTAATCCCTTAAAAAAAGATACAATTTTCAGACAATATTGTGTTATAGTTTGACACTCATATCATGTTTCAGCAGCAGATGTCAGAAATAACGCGGACAATTCTTCTCTTAAAAAAATGATGTCAAGATTGCTAACTAGAAGCAATAATGGCTTAAAATCGTTTGAGATTACAAAACAGAGTTGTTCAATGTCAAGGAACTAATTTTCTTGAAGAGTAATGAAGAAAAGGAAGAAAAAAGTAGAGACTCGAGACAACTTTACTAAAGTTTGAAAATGAGGCTGGTAAAGTACTCTGTAAGCTGCATGGTTACAAGGAAAACAGATATGCTGAAGGAAAAACAATTATGTTTATACTCTTTCAGACCAACTAAAGGTGACTAGAATCAACAAATTTGCTTTTACACGATCTTCATTTTTGTCAAAGGTAGACTAGAACTTAACCTCCAACACAGCTCCATGAAACTATGGGGTTATGAAAACATAAAAGAAGACAGGTTGGATGAAGGAGCTGGGTGTTTAGATGGTTAAATGAGATCTTCTTGTGAAGGCAGATTGAGGGATGAGCCTCAATTATGGTTTTCAACAAACGTCCCAAAACAAGTTGGAGGTTTTGAATAGAAGTTTATTTCACTAATCAGTCCTCGAAGAAGCTAATCATGTTTTTTTTTCTTTGACAGAATATGGACAGCAAGCACCAAGCTATAGTAGGAAGGAAGAACGAATATAAAAAAAATATCTTTATACTGGTCCATCCATATGAAACCTCTTGATGTGGAAAAGAGTTTAAACAGGAGCAAAAAGCTGAAACCTATGTGATATTTTTTCTTGAGTTTAAAATCCAGGACTCATATTTCAAGAAAATTTAGGATGATACATGTCAGATAAACAATGTGCTGCAAAACAAAATTGAAAAGGATAACATTAAAGTTTATTATATAAGCAAAGAATAATGGTAAAGACACCAACACTTTTACTAATTGATGTGGAGGCTTGTGAGCATGCATTGTTATTTCTTGCAAGCAAATATGAAAACAGGAGGAAAATACTGTGTTTATAAGAAAAGTGTGCTTGGATAAAAAAACAGAACCAGAAAGAGGGAAGTCGAAGCGGACAATAATAGTTATGGCAAGAATGAAAATAACTAATAGGAAGTGAAACTAGCAAAATAAGAACACATTTCTGAACTCATCAGAAGTGATGACAAAATTTACAGGAAGACAGACCTCTGTTCCTGCTATGCCCATAGAAAGTCCAATGTCAGCCTCATGCAAAGCGGGAGCATCATTGGTCCCATCACCAGTTACTGCTACCACCTCTTTGAACATATTCCTCAAATTGGTTACCAAGGTGTGCTTATCCAAAGGCAAGGACCGGGCCATTACCTGTTTCCCAGAAAAGTAACAAACACAGTTATGCATAGTAGAATGGATGTGCCTAAAGTGTTCAATTTTACAATGTAATCATTCCAAAACCTGAATTTTGGGAATGATTTCCCCCATTTGCCGAGGATTCATGGCACGAAACTCAGGTCCTTCTATGGCCACGCCACCCTCAGTAAGTATTCCACATTCCTTGGCTATAGCTTTGGCTGTATTTATATTATCGCCCGTTACCATACGAACAGTTATGCCAGCTGCAAGACAAGTCTGAACAGCATCCTTGACACCAGGACGCACTGGATCCTTGATTCCAACAACTGTTACCAACGTGTAGCCAAATTCAGGGATGCTGCATTCAGAAGCAGGGCCATCTAGATCTTTATAAGCCAAGCATAGAGTTCTCAGAGCTTCACAGGCAAAGCCATTTATAACATCTGATATGCTCAATATCTGTTCTTCAGAAAGAGGAACAGATTTTCCACTGTCATCAAGAATCTTGTCACACATTTTTAATACGATTTCTGATGCACCTTTGCAGAAAGCTCTTAGCTCCCCAGTAGGAAGTGCCACTAGCACGGACATCTTCTTCCTCACAGAGTTAAAAGGCTCAACCTTCTTTATCTGAAAATCTTTGCGTTGTGCATCAAAGTCACCACCCAAAAGCAAGCCAAATTCAAATAGTGCTTTCTCTGTTGGTGTTCCTAAAATCTTGTTGTTTCCATTTTCATCTTTGCTTGTTTCACAAGCAGTATTTTGAAATATAACCTGAAACAGGAGGCTTAACACACCTTCAGATATTCCCATCTCTAAAATTCCTTCACTGTGTCTGCTTTTAATAACTTCAGTTTTTTCACATATCCATATCTTATCAACTACCATGCGATTTGTGGTTAACGTCCCTGTCTTATCTGTGCAAATGCAAGTAGCAGAACCCATTGTCTCACAGGCAGAGAGATGCCTGACAAGTGCCTTCTCATTCATTAGTTTCTTCATTGCAAAGGCAAGACTCAAAGTCACTGCCAATGGTAATCCTTCAGGAACAGCAACTACAATTATTGTTACTGCAATAGCAAAGTAGTTAAGAAGCGTCAATGCATCACTTGAAGACCAATCTGTGAACTCCTTATTAAGCGCCTTTTCTACCAGAAACCTCACTGTTAACACCAAAAATGTAAGCACAGCAAAAGCCAAACCGATCTTTCCAATAACAGTAGCAACCCCGTTCAACTTCACCTGAAGTGGGGTCTCATCTTCTCCACCCTCACAAAGAGTTTCCATGAGCTTTCCCCATTCAGTCCTCATACCAACTGCAGTCACTATCATCTTTCCTGACCCATCCTGCACTTTAGTTCCTGAAAGAAGTAAAGGTTTATTTTCATATACATTCACAGGTTCACTCTCCCCTGATAAGCTTGACTCATCAATCACCAAGCTGTATCCTGATAAGTAAATCCCATCAGCTGGAACTATGTCTCCAATAGATAGTTGGACCACATCTCCAACAACCAGGTCATAAATGGAGATCTCTTGTTTTCGTCCATCTCTTGTCACCTGAATAGAAATCTTTTTTTTCTCCCTATCCAGGTCCCTAAACTGTAAGGATTGATTGTAATCACTGGCAGCAGTAACCATGACTACCAAGAATACACTAAGTATGATTCCCAATCCATCATACATGCCCTTTGGCCACCCTTCAGTAGCAATTCCTACACCTATAGAGACCAAAGCACATACCATAAGGATAATCAATGTCAAGTCTTGCAGTGCTTCCCACACAAACATTAAAAAGCTTCGAGGAGGTTTCTCTGTGTAACGGTTGCAGCCATAAATCTTTTGTCTGGTAGATACATCACTAGTGCGAACACCTTCTTCGAATGAGACAGAGACTTTCTCTGCAATCCCATCAACTCCACCATTTTTTTTCAAACCTTTCATACCATGCTCACGAACAATGGATGCAAGTTCATCTGGATCAATTCCAAAACCTGCTTCTTTAACCTCATCTGAAATCTTGTATTCAGATTGACCAGAAGCATTTTCAGCTGCAGCTCCAGCTGTCAAACAGAAATGAAGAGAGAAAAGGGTAAATATTTATTTGATGTAAACTAATTTAAGACTCAAATTTAGTCTACATGGGAGTCGTAGCTCCAAGCAATATACCATCAAGGAACTGCAGAGCTGCTCTTTTGACATAAAGAGCAATTCGTATCTTTTCCTGGTTGAGAGAGAAAAAAAGTTAGTGATGATCAGCCACTTACAGCCGTAAGGAACTTCTCAAATTAAGTGCTACCTCAAACCATCATAGCAATACTCAATGCGGCAAGCTTTGTTTCATGTTTATGGTACATGCAATATTTCAATGAACCCAAAATCCATCTTCTAAATGGGTAATGAACTCCCTTCAAATGAAAGACATGTTCATGTTCTCAAAGTTGTTCATAATGTTACCGAGTCTTCATGGACATAATATTATGTTTGCCAGCTACAATGCTGATCATTGGATGCTAACTAGATGAAACAATTTTAGTTGAAATTAATCCACTCAACTAACTGGTAATTGACATCAACCCACACAACTAACTGGCCAGGGAAGATCATTGGGAAATGCCAGGGAAGGTTTAGAAATAATTAAGTGGATGTTAGCAGAAGGTACAAATTCTTGCAATGACACTAGTAAATGAGTTCCTATTGCCAAAACTCCTGCCATGCCATTCTTATCTACATGCTAGAAACTTGGCTTGAATCAAATATGTATCCAACGAATTATCCAATGATCATGAAAGGGTAACCAGAGCGCACATTTCATTGATGTTGTTGATGGGTTTAGTAGAGTATGTGCAAGTATAATTTAATGGGAAAAGGAATGAAGCTGTGCATTAAACTAGGATGCATAACAATCACATTTAAACCTGCTAAAATAATAATAAAAAAGAACAATTGACTCTGACATCTCTCTAGATCAGTATATGTTTTCCTACTATTTTAGTTTATGACTGCACCCTTCGGTGAGGGAGCGTTTTAGTAAAATATTTATGTACATATTAGAGAAAAAAGAAGGATGCTTCTTGTCTTACTGCAGCAGGTTAACACCTTTAAATAAAGACCAGATAAAAAAGGAGATCATGCGGAGTGTTATTTTGCAGGCAAATTGGTCGGCGGCATTTTATTAATGCGCCTTCGTTACGATAAAAGAATGACAATATCATGAGGGTCTCTTTCTGTCCATTTTCAGAGGGGTTTTACCAAATGAGCAAGGTGCTTACAGAACCATTTGATCTACTTTCAGAATTTTAAAGAGCTATTCATTCTATCATTGCTGACGTAAACTAATCACAAACTATAAATTCAAAATAAAGAGATAAAGATAACTGTAGATCATCAACTTCTGTTGTTGCACACAATGGTTATAATTACAAAACATATAAACCGTGTGGGTTTTTGCCCTGTTCACCCTCTCACATAACACTATTCATTGCGTCAGTGCACGCCCGAAACTGGCCCTCGGGGCGCGCGGTGAGAGGAGGGGTTTAACCGGGGCTAATTTTGGTTTTTCCATTTAATTTTTTTTTTAAATAATCAGTTATGAACAGTGTATTGACGATTTAGTCCCCGGTAATAAGACAAAATACATCATTGTGCTGAGGGGCACCGGCGTAATTGCGCGCGGCCGGACCGGCTCGGTCCGGTCCGGTCCGCCGTAACTTTTTAATGTTTTATTATTTTCTGAAATGGCTAAATACGGTTTTAGCCCCTAATAAGACAAAAACACTGAATTGGGTGCAGGGGTGGAACGGTAATTGGCCCTATTTTTCAAATTTTATAATCGGCGTCTGTCAGGGCGTGAGGCGCACGCGCCAGGCGGTTTCCCGCCTCACGCCCTGTTTAGGCGGCGCGTGCGGCCTTCTCCTGTGGACGGAAATGGTATACCGGATGACAGATTGATGCGCCGCCGCGTGGTCTTCCTCCCGCGGTGGTGCGTGTAACCACCAGATGTCCGTGGACGCGGCGGAGGCCGGTTGAAGCCGCCGGCCACGTTTCTCTCTCTCCGGAATGGCAAAGTTTCACTTCGGTCCTTCTACTTTCAATTTCCGGGTTGGCTGTATATAACTCAATCAATTAGGTACAAAAGTTCCGATTTTTGCAAATTCATCCTCTTATTTCAATTGACAATAAATGTAAGTTGCATTTCAGCCCTTTGACTTTTAATTTTTTAATTTCAGCCTTTGATATTTGATTTTCATTTCAGCCCTTACATTTTATTTATTTTTTTATCCCTACTTTTGTCCATGTATATATAAGTGTATTTAACACAATAATAATAATAATATTAATAATAATAATAATAATAATAATAATAATAATAATAATAATAATAATAAGAATTTAATTATTTTTCATTCTTACTCTTTTGTTTTTTTTTTCCCTCCCGATAATTTGATAAGTTTTTTTTTTTTGCCAGTAATAGCCATGGTAATTTTGTTTTTATCTTTTGTTAAAGTTTCTAGAATATTTTTAATCTTTCATTTATTTTTGTTTCTTTCATTATCAACATAATAATAATAATTATAATAAGAATAATAATAATAATAATAGTGATTATTATTAATATTATAAGAATAGTGCTTATGTATTCTATTATTATAATAATAGTGATTATTTATTCTTTCATAATAAAAATAATAATAATAATAATTTTTAATTGGTTTTTCTTGTTTGCTGTTTTGTTGATGGTTTTTATTTTTTTCCCTCGGTATAATTTAATAATTTTTGTTGTTTTTATTCTAGGGGCAATAATAATTTTAGATATTAAGACTCCGATGTTGCTATTTTTATAATATTTTAAATGAATATTGCTTCTTTTTCCCTGTTGTTTTTTTTATTTGCTCTTTCTATTAATTAATTTTAATAATTTTATTATCTGCACAATAATCATTTCAGTAAGTTTTTTTTTTTATTCAAATATTTTGCTCTATTTTCTAATGTTAGTGCGCGCTCTTTTGTGATCGTTTATAACGCAATGCCTATATTCTAAAAGATGTAATCTATGCTTAAACTCAGCTCAAAATTTTAAACATTTTATCTTTTAATCTATAATTTTTATTTACTTATATCATATAAATTAATCGTTGTAGATTTAATTATGTTAAATTATATACAAAAAAATACCCGCGGCAACGCGCGGGCAATTAGCTAGTATTTTATAAAAATTCTCGCAAGGCGCTCACGGTATTCTATCATAATATAATATAATTATACATATACTAAAAGAAAATGTTGATTTTCTATAGAAATAATATAATTGTAATTTTTATCAGTTTTTACTGTAGTGTAGTCTGTAGGAATGGAAATATTATAATTTTAGGTTTTTTGTATAAAAAAACATTTGTATTTTTTTCTCTTTATACTTTTATCATTTTACACTTGGCCTATTAATCATCATTTTATCTTCATTTTTTTAGTTTTTTTCTTTTTTCTATACAATTGTTTTTGGAAAATTATTATACAAAGACTAGATAAATAGTGTTCAACTATTGTTTAATTTTTCTGCTACGTTAAAAATCAGCTTGAAGAGAGCAATATGATCTTTATTGATGAAAATTTTTGATCCTTGATTCAATCCGAAAGTATCTCAATCGTTGGCCCAAAATAGATACATTGAGCTGTCAGATTTGATAGCTTACGACTGCCTGAGTTGTAACATTTGGGATGACATCGAGGTGGTTGTTGTGTCAGTTGGCACTAACCATACCACAATGTAGTCAAATGTCAGTTCATCATTTTGATTTATGATTTGTCAAATTTAGTAAAGTAAAAAAGGCATCAAATGAACCTATAAAGTAGGCATTTGAGCTGTCTTTTCGAATGGATAAGAACGAAGACAATGAGCAGTAACTAGGTGACAAGTCATCTAGTTTCCTAAACAACACATTGTCTAATCCCTATCCTTTTTCTTTCTTTCGTACTCTCCAAAATCACGTCGTTTTGTACTAGGATTTCAGTCAAAGTTCAATTTGATCTTTTAATATTTAATTTCTTTAATTATACCCCGTATTGACCTAAAACTTTCAATTGTTTTCAATTTTACCCCAAACAAACTTCAATGGAAGCCCTAAATTTACATGTTTTTTCACTTTGGTCATTGGTCTCAAATTTATACAATTTGCCCTTAATTGACCTTTAAACTTTGATTTTCTTGCAATTTCAATCTTGATTTTGCCAATTGAATTCTTATAGTTTGGTGTCTTTTACAAAATGTTCCTTGGCTAAGGATTTCTTCAATTTTGCCCATAATTTCAATCAAATAACTTGTTAAAAATTAAATTTAATCTGAAAAAATTTCAATTTTCTTAATTAAGCTTTCAAACTCATTTTTACACCAATTAAGCCCACTATAAATTAGTTTGACCAATTTATATACTTAATTAAATACTTCAATTGGACACTATTTTAATTCATAAACATTATTTAAACTTTAATATGACTCATAAGTAAATCAAATTGGTCTATTAAAAATATAATTATGCTTTTGGACTTAATTTTTATGCAGATTTGTCCAATAATCATTTATTTTAGCCTTGAATGTGCATTTTTCTCTATTTTAGGGCACAACATAGGTACAATCGGGCTCTCAAATCCGTCCAAAGTTTCCAACTTGATTTTTCTACCATGTCAGACCCTTTTATTTTATTTTTTTATCTTAAGTTAATTTTAGGAATAACCCAGAAATGAATTATGACAAACACATATGATCGTTACTATATTTTATTATATATAAACATCAACTTTTAGATTCACAATTACTTTTTTACTTGATCTCAAAAACATATTAATTAAACTACATTTTTTGTGTTAGAAAAAAAATTATTTGACCTACAACGAGTTGAATATATGCATTAGCACTTTGTTTTTTGCATTTATTGGCATACTAGTTCTCGATGTATTTAATTAAATGCATACATAGACTTTTTGATCTATAAGTAGATTTAAAAAAAAAATACATTTAAAAAACTTTTATATTTATTTGTTTTTTGCAGAAAAAATGAATCATTTGACCCCGTCCAAAGAAAGAACGGGTTAAATATCTAATTATATTATATACTAAAAGAGGTCATGGTTCGGTTACTGTATCTTGTGAGACAAATCACTGTGGATTACAATAATATTGCTCAGTTTTAGGATCTGTTGTTGTTCGGTTGGCAGTGTTTACTGATATTTATTTAATTTTGCAAAGTGTTGACGAATCGCCTGTAACTAAGTGGAAAAAGTGCATGTTATAAGCAAAAAGGCAGAGGTTGGACCCCTACTAGCGCCTGATACTTCATTTTTTTTCCCTCTTCCCTCTGAATCATTTTTTTCGCTTTTTTTCCCTCTTCCCTCTGAATCATTTTGATTTTGTTTTTTGATTTTTTTTTCACTTATATATATTTTTCATTTTTCTTTCTTCTTTCTTTTGAGTGTTTTTTATTAGTTTTTTATTTTTATTTTTTCGTCAAATATTTTTTTTTGCTTATAATTTTCTTTTTTTTCTTTTTTTATTTGCTTTTTTTTTTGTTAAAGTTATTGACTTTTTTTTTCTTTGATTAATTTTTTTTTCCATTATTAACGAAATAAGAATAATAATTTTAGTTTTTTTTCCTTCCTCTTTTTTTAATGTTTTTGAGTTTTTTTCTCCTTATAATAATTTAATAATTTTTATTGTTTTAGCAATAATAATAATGATATTTTTAGATGTTAAACCTTCGATGTTTTTGTTGTTATAATAGGATGTGTTAATATGTTTCATTATATCAAACCTTGCAAGTATAGATATTATATTTTATTTTTAAACTAGCAAAATCTAATAAATATTTCAATCCCAACAATTATAAACAATATTTGTTCGGCCCGCATCGTAGTGTGGGCAATTAACTAGTAGATACTAGATGTGATATCCAGTTAGTGAGCTCTTAACTTCAAGTTTAAAACTGTTCAAGACTGACATTGCATCATTAAAGAGAGGAGATTCGAGCTAACAAATGGCAAACAATTTTAAAAGAAGACAACATCAAGTGGGGCAAACACTACGAAAGGATTGGATCGAGAAACGCATTATTTTACTCTTTAACAAGCAACACAAAAAACCCGTCGTTATCATGAAAAGTTGGAAAAAATAAATAAAAATAAATATAGCGAAGAAGTTGCAAAGCGAAATGTCGAGGAAACTTCGTGCCTTATTATTTTATCCAAAAAGTCAACAATTCTCGAATGGACCGCCAAGAGAAAGGACAAAAAAAATACATAATATAGAGGAAAAAAAGTTGCTTTTGTAACTGGAAGAAAAGATGAAAAGAGAAAAGGTTGCCTTCGCTATTAAACGAAATAAAAGCCAATACTTTCTAGGTGTGAGAGTATATGAGAAAAAAACAGTGGTCTCTGGAATTTATTTTAATTTAAAAAATATATTTCTAGAGTATGAAATCATATTTTTACCCAAGACAAAAATAAAATAATATCCTAAGAAATTCGGTGGCCATTTTTAAAAAAATGGAGGAGTATTTGAGAGTCTGAATTGGATCAAGTTCATTTCATTTGAAAAGCAAAAACCTACCGCAAAGATAGTTACCTCGAGAACAGGACTTCAATCTCAAGCAATACACGTCGTCATTTCAAGGACAGATAACAGTCACGTTCAAGCAACTCATTGGCCAAAATATGCCATCTGTACAAGTGGGACCCAGCCACTTGAAGTACATTAACCGCCGGTACGACAATTAAAAGAGAAACGATTAAATTTCCGTTTGTTTCCCGAGAAATTAACAGAATCTTAGCACTAAACCCTAGCTCCCTGTTTGTTTCCCGAGAAATTAAAATCAGCTGCGCTTCCTTTTCTACTGGAAAAGGATATATATATATATATATGTTATTGCTTTTAATAGCTGGAATTCCTTACTGAAAAAGAATTCAAAGCAATTGACTTTTGTTTAACCTAATTTTCTGTTTGATTACCTTGAAAGCAGGTGAATAACAAAGGACGCATTTTGCATTTCTTAATCCTTTGAAACAATCACCAGATTTTTAGATCTTAAATCTAAAGAACGGCAAACTTTTGCTACTAGAATATTTTTTTAAAAGGGAGAGGGAGAGGGAGAGAGAGAGAGAAAAGAGACCTGGATGCTGCGTATTTTGCGTTCGGCTGCAGCTCGCTTAGCTAGATCGGCGACCATGCGGAAACGCCGGCGAGGATTTTTGACAATAGTAACAGCTCGTCTCCATTTCCTTAACGCATCTTCGGATGTATTCTTGGATTGCACTTCAAAATCCTTCAACGACATGTCCATTTCTTTCTCCGATTAGTTGCCGCTCAGCAGCACCGGCGCTATAATATAAACGCGTTTTATTTCGAGAGATGACCCGATAACGAGATGACTCTTTAGAAGAATTGCAATGATTCTTTCTCCGATTACACATACGATAAAATCTGGCGATGAAAGCACCAACGGTCAGTAAGATTTGGAGGAGATGACGATCTGGCTGCAAGTGGAGCGTTTTGTAGTTGAAGTCGCACCTGGCCACTAATTATATATACTTTTGTTATTATATAATGGCTCCTTTAAAAAAAAAAAAAAAACATATATTTAAATACTTTTTATACTATAAAAATTACTTTTAGCATCTAACAATTCATAAAACAATTCAAAAATATATAAAATAAATAAATAATTTTAGAAGTAGCGAGTCAGCCAAAAAATAAAAACACTTCACCTATTTGTTAAAAAAATTAAATTATTAACCTACTTTTAGACTTTTAGTTGGAAAAGTACTACAACTCAATATATATATATATATATATATATATATATATATATATATATATAGTTGAAAATTCTATTCTGTACGAATGTTTATTATTGCGGTAAATGATACTTTTAAAAAATATTTTTCAATTAAAAATATGTTAAATTAATATTTTCAGTTTTTTTTATATTTTATATTAATACATTAAAAATACAAAGAAATACATAAAAATATCAATTTAATATTTTTTTTAAACGAGGAATATAAGAAGCATTTTGAAAAGTAGATTGTGACGTAAAAAAAGTAGATAACAAAAGCATCGAGTCTCCTTAAATCCGAGAATTTTATTTTTTATGGTACAGTTA
The DNA here is from genome assembly GCA_027405865.1 of Salix purpurea. Taxonomy (NCBI): domain Eukaryota; kingdom Viridiplantae; phylum Streptophyta; class Magnoliopsida; order Malpighiales; family Salicaceae; genus Salix; species Salix purpurea. The sequence goes on along the minus strand of JAOWLH010000021.1, from coordinate 2,339,610 downwards.
TTTTTCAAAAGCGATATATGTGAAACTGACTTAAAAGAGCATCGCATCTCTTTATTGCCTAGAAATTTTGATTAACCTGTCAATCAATCCAGGTCTTGAACCGAGTGCTGGGCCAGTTTCAATTACCACGAATAGATCAGCTCAAGAAAAAGGATTCCCAAGCTGACTTCAATGGTGATAAAGGTTTTGTTTTGGAAGATGACGTCTTAAAATGCGTTTCAACGATTCTGCTGCGAGAAAATATTGCCATTCCAAGTTAAACAACCTTGTTCAATGAACGGTGGAAGCGCGTTCAAAATATTCAAAAGAAGAAGAAGAAGAAGAAGAAGAAGAAACACACCACCTGCTGCATCTAGAAGCTCTGAATTTAAAACCAAACGCAACTTCTCAATGAGGCGAGCTTCACTGGAAGTTGCATGGTTAGTTCTCCATTTAAGCTGAAAACTGGACTGATTCTTTTAGTAAAAGGTTCATAGGGTGCCGCGGGATGAAAAGTGTAATTCATTTACCTCCATAAAGCTGTTGTTGTTAGCAAGCGAAGTCACTCGAATTTTCCCAGCAACAAAGATTCAAGCTTTTGTAACCATTTCACATATTGACCGAGCTCCTTCTTGTGAAGGTGTAAGAGGAGGAAGTTGGTCAGGTCTTCACCGATACCCTTGGCTATCAAGTATCCCTTAAGTGCATCTTGTAAATTAGAGTCCAAATCACTGCAGAAATATGAAGACAGACAAGAATTGAGTGGGACGAACATGTCGTCGAGCATAAAAGAAGATATCTCGAGCAACCAGTGGATCAGGATTCATTATTACCAGAAATGATATCGCGAAAAAAGGGATCATAGACATATTCCAAGAGTCAAATTAATTTTAGTTCCCGAGTTGCACCTAGTTGATTTGGAATTTGAAGTGCAGTTATCATCGGAGGAGGGCATTAAACAACATTGATATGCACACCAATTATATAAATCCACGCATGCATCAAAACTAAAACATTGGTTTCTACTCAGACTACCACAGGCTATAGTGCAGTCTCTAAATGGATAACATTACCTAGGAAACCTGCGACAAAGGATGAACCCCCGGATGTAATATTCAATCTTTCTTTTTGTCCAAATCAAATAGACTTAGCTTGTCTGCCAGATACAATTTTTCAATTCAAGACTTGAAAAACATGTTACATTATACCATCTTTGGTTTCTGGCTTCTGCAGATAATAGCAAAAAATAAATACCAAATCATGATATGCATTGGAATAAATGCCTCAACACACCAACTCTCAAGATCACTAGGTAAAGTCAAAGCACGCTATCTAGTGAAAGGAAAATGGATGAAGTTAAAGATGAAAAAGAATGAGCCATCACGTTAATCCTTGACCCTTTCTGGGGTAGTGCATAGACAGCCCCCTATCTACTGGAGACTGGATATTCAATCCAGCATAAACTGCTTCTAGGCATCCAATCAGGTTAAGGGATAAAGTGGGACTAAGGTAACTCTTAGGTTAAATTTAAGCAATTAAGAATGCAACCTAAAATGCTGGAAATGCAAAGGAATAGTGGGAAGACACGGACCGAGTGAGAAGATGTGATTGCTGTGAAAGAAAGAATATCACATAGCAGGATATCATAGAAGGAAGCCATTTCAAAAAGACTTGCCCTAAACTAGACAGGATTCACTTCCAAGGTTTGCAATGACTATAAATTCCTTTCAACTTTCAGATAAAGAAAACAGAATATATCCTTGAAAATAATAATAATCAGAATGCAATGCCTGCCTTGCTCCTAAGGGAAACTCATTTAGATTCACTTAGATGTATAAAAATCTGCTCAAGAGATCTCATCTTAAACCAAAATCCAACCGCTATTTTCCCCAGTACGGTCCATTTGAATTTCGAAACTGATTTCATCAACGCAAAACCTTTTCCTCTGAAAATAGCCATGTTCATATATCCAGCAATGTTTTTGTCATTCATGCCATCTACTTCAATCAATGATCATATCTCAGACAATTATTCAAAAAATGGAAATGGCAGGAATGCAAATACTACACATACAAGCAACTTGAGAATTTTATCTGCAATCTGCAAACTAAAAAAAATACATAATATGGCCTGAGAAGCTTACTTGAATGCGGGGCCTCTGTAAGCTGAAGGCTTGGGACAGATTGTCATCGAATGGAGATAATCTGCACTGTAAATGTGAAACTGCGACCCACCTATACCTTTCTCAGAAACCCCACAATCAAACTGTAACACAGAGTTCAACCCAGTCTTCTTCACACACACCTTCATCAAAACTTCCCTTGGAAATATTCCTCTTTCTGCAAACATCTCCTGACCCAACAAAGCCGAAACAGCAACCTCTTCACCCGACTCACATTTTCTCCGCAAAACCACATCTTGTGACTCCATTGAATCCCAATCCACCTTAAAATCTCCCAAACTACCACTTTGATTGTCCTGAACGCATGCTAAAAACATATGAGATTAAAAACACAAATTTTCTTCAAACTTGTTAAACAAACTCACACCTGTTCTAATTAACAAAACAGAAAACTATATGTTTCTACCAGTTGCTTTTCCACACATATACACTAACTAGCTCTATATTACTTCTAACGCTAAACCCATAATACTCATAGAAGACTGAAAACATTCTAACACCCATGATCACATTTGCGTTCTTTTCATAATAAATTCCAAACATCAAAAGGTAAATCAAAAACCAAGCAAATGAAGGGTTTGTTTATCAAGTGGAAACTAAAACCATTGTCCAATACCCAGATGGAAATATCAGCACAAGATCATGGGATTTAAGAGAGAGACCTGGAAGGGAGTAGTTGAGAGTTCGTGTTTGATTTCGGACTGCAGGATTTTGACCAAGCCCAAATCTTCAAGTGCTTTGCGACCCTTCCGCAAGATTGGGGTCACCCGAGGCATTTTTTGCAAGGATTTTAGCAGAAATGGCTACAGAAACTTGGTGTGTAGGATTACAAGTGTAGCTTATTGCAAATGTTGAGCGCAGCCTCAGCTCTCGAGTCTTGCCAATATAATGGCATCTGCTGAGATGGACTATAAAAGCCTGATTATTAAAGGGATATTACCTGTTTTTTATTTAAAGATAGATTAAAATTATTTTTTATTTCTTAAAATTTATTTCTAATATCCATATTCCATTCATTAAAAAAATCTAAAAACACAAAAAGAATTAATTTAAAATAAAAAATTAAAATCTTTCAAAAACATTTTTAAATGAAAAAATAAAGTTGTTTTAAATGGGATTTTGAGTTTTTTTAAATAAAAAAAATTGTTGTTCAGGTGAGCTTTCGTGCATGTATCAACCAATTATACAAATCTGAAGTTAACAACCATGTAAACCTCAAATGATCATCGTGTTAATAACCATAAAACTTGAAATTATTATCATAAAAAAACAAAACTTTTAGTCATAAACTCTTATAACCGTGGTTTTTTGAGTTTTAAGCTTTGTTTACTAGAAAGGTGGGATTGCGACTATCATAGAAGATTCAATCATAGGAAGTATTATTTATTTATTTTTTATGAAATTGATATAATAATTGCATCCAATTGTTATAAAATCAGTTCTCCTAGCATATACACTTTATGAATTGTATATCTAGAACCTGAATTTTTTTATACTCAATTGATTCTCGTGGATCAATTCATGATTAATTTAACAAGTCAATTAGCAACCGATTAACATTCAAGTGAGATCTAATATGGTCTTTTTTTAAATATATTTTAAATTGATGTTATTTCTTTTAAAAAATAATAATATCTTTTTAAATTGAAATAGGTTCAACGTGTAACTCTAGCTTTGAACTGAGTTGGGTTTAATAGTATTATAGTATTTTAGTAAAATATCAACTTGGAGAGTATTTGAAAGTGTGATAGTGACTGTTTTTTTATTAAAAAATATATCAAACATTATTTTTTATACCAATAATATTTTTTATATCAACAATGATCTGAAAAAACCAAAACAAAACTAATTAGAAACAAAGGAAAAAATAAAATAAAAATTTAAATATTTTGAAAAAGGTTTTGAAATGCATAAAGCTTAATTAATACACTGATAGTGACTAAATATTGGAGAAGGTAAGTTAATTGTATATTAATTTTAGATTAATTCCTAAGAATTTTGTTTTTTTATTCAAAACATATTGTTTTCCCATGGTGTTAATGTTTTTTTAAGAAATAACATTATTTTGCCTTAGATTCGGGTTAATCCAACAATCCGGATATAATAAATCCATGAACCAAGCTGGTTCCAATAACCATGGTTATCAATGAACAAACAAGAAAAAAACTCCGTAAATATAAATCAATCATGTACACAACCTTTGCTGGCATGAGACGCTACTCCAGACCAAATACACGAGATGGTTAATACACACTGACTGAGACAACGTCCATGGCTGAACAAGATGTCGAGTTCTGCAGTAAACACAGAGGACGACAATAACTTGTCTTCCAGCGCGTTAATCCGTCGTGGTAAGGGCTGAATGCAATACATCTTCGAGATATTTCTCGGCATCAGCGTACTGCCTTTTCTTGTCCTCAATGGCTAAAGTAGCTAGAGCTTTATCCTGCAGTAACATAGAATATATAACCATCTCATCTAAAATGTATCCGGAAATGATTTATATCAATGAGCGAGAAATGATTCATATTTTCACATGAGCTTTATCCGGGTTAATCTTCTTTCCAGAAATGAGCGAGCTGCATGGTAAAGATGTTGAATCAGTCAGTGCATAGAATTACCGGAGGCAAGTCCTGATAGCTCCTCAAAGTATCCATGATGGGTTTGGTTTTCTTCTCCAAATCTTGTCTGTGCTCAGCCATTTCTACCAACATCCCATGGCTAATGTCTTGGTTGTAGCCCACGCGATTAAGAAGGGACTGCACGATAAGTGTTTCATGTAAGGCACACATTCAGTAACTTCCAATAACTAAAGCAAGCAGGTAAAATGCTCATCACTAAGGACAATCTATGACATGCAAGGAATTGAAAATGCTCATCAGCCTTAAGATCTTGAAGAAAAGATTTCGTAGATGCTGGCCATGAAAGTCAAGATGGAGCTCCTTTGCATAATAGTTAATGCATAAGTGATCACTAATAATGTTTATCAAGGATAAACAAATTGCAGTTTTGACTTTTCATTATTAGGTCCAGGTAAATTTTATCTTGATAATAATAACAAAGAACAAATACCTTGTAGTTAGAGTACTGTTGCAAATATTGTCGCTCCTTTGATGCCATAACTGCTAAATTTGTCCTCCAATTCTCCATCTGAGCCTCGCAAGGAGGTACATCATCCTCTAGCTGCGTGAGTGTTCTAACAGAGAAATTCAGAAAATAAGATGAAAGATGAGCAGCAAAATAGATTGAAAGATGTGAGATTTAAAACTGTTATGGAACAGAGCTTGTAATGTACTCAAAAGAGAAATCGAAGTTAAAGTTTTATGCGGTACCTTTTTAAATAGGTAAGCCTGGCTATTGCTTTCCGTGTGTAATCAAGGAGAATTTTGGACTCCTTCTGTACTTTGGATCTCTTCTCTTCTACCCCAGTCTTTCTTAAAGAAAGATCCCCCATTGCTACAAGAAAACTATTTGTATTTCTCCGGTTTAAACTCGTGACATTAAAAGACAAGAATAAAGATGAAATTTAGTAGCAAGAATGACATCCCACCTGCTTAGTTCAGTGTCTCTTATGTTCAACAAGTTTGCTACATCTGCAAGAACTTGAGCTGATGAAACCACATTTGAGGGCAAACTCTCCTGCGCTAATCCCACATTCTCAAGTATCTCTCTAATCCTTGCAGCTACATCCAGGAAACCAACAAAATATTGTATGAAAAGAATAGTAAATGAACAATTCAAGATACAATTCCCGGGAAAATCTTTTTCTCAGAAAAAAGAAACCGTGCCTGGGATTAAATCGTTTGTATAAAAATGAACCATCACCTTTTATAAAAATCATAAAACAAGTGTATTACTAAATTCTGAAACTAGAAGAACACGTAATCAAATTATTGAAGGGAACAAACAGCCTATGTTTACACATTGCTTGCAATCAGAAATCAACACACAATGGCTTCCAAGGACACGAAATTAGAAATGTTCATGGAAAAGGAAGGCTATATTCAACATGAAACTAAGAGACCCTACAAAAGAAGAGAAATCAATCTATCGTCATCATTCTCAAACAGTCATATTCCATACACATCAAAATCAAAACTCAACACAAGAAAACATAAGCCCAATAAACAAAACCAAAAGCACACGAACAACAAAATCCAAAGACAAGACCTTGAGCACGATACTCCACAGCTTTCTGACGAAAATCATTTGCAACAATGTTGGCAGCCTGCGTTTTCGCTTGTGAAACAGTAGCTAAATTATATAAATGAGCAATGTTGCGTGGCGTATATTCGAATTCAGGAACATCTTTCCCTGCTGCATCAAATTGTGAGGCAAGCCACGCCTTCACTTCAGCAATTCTACCAGCGTCATTACCACCACTCTTCGTCTCCGTCACCGACAAATTATCAACCCCAGAAAGTAAATCACTCATATTTAATCTTTTTCTTTCTTTTGTGGGTTTTCCTTAAATTACACCACATAACCTACAAGAACAAAAAAATGTAGCAAAAAAGTTAACTTTCACAGAACCATTATAGAATTCAAGCCCTAACTGATTTAAACCATCTGGGCCATTTTTATTTAGCTTAATATTGATAGAATCTCATTCGTTTGTACTTAACTTCCAAATTACACTATCTCTCCAAAACATCGCAGTTTAATCAAAATTTGACATGCAATAACTGGTTCAAAGTGTAAGAAAAAACCCCTGAAAGGAAAAGGTGAAACAAATCTAAAGAAAGAGACTAACCCTTGTTTGGCACCGAATTGTATCAGTTTGCAAACAGCATTGGTGGCTTTAAAAGAGTGAGCTTTACGGAAGACGAAATCTGGGGAGAAATAAGCATCTAAAATTTTCTTCTATTATCTTTTTTATGAAGTCGCAAGAAATTTGAGTGAGGTCATGAGGAGTGGGAAAGAAGCCGCATCTGGGGAGAACTGGAACTTTGAAATTTGGAAGGGCTAAAATAGTCTGGTACTCGTGTTTTTTGGAGTTGTTAATCAGTCAAATCACTCCTCTAACTTCTAATTTTTCTTATTGCTTTTTTTTTAAAACTTTTTTTTCTAAAAAAGAAAAAAAGAAAGCGAGAAGGTGTGTTTCAGAAGTGATTTTGAAAAAAAAAAAAAAAATTATTTTTAAATTTTTTGATATGTTAATGTTAAAACTAATATTTTTTTAAAAATATTATATTGATGTAATCTTTTAATGAAAAAATATTTTGAAAAACAATTCAACCACACTCTAAAAAAACCTTAAATTATTTAATCATATATACTAATTGACAAATTTTTATCAAGAAAACAATTTAATCTTAGGTTAAAAAAAGAGAGGAAAGGGTTAGATCTAAAGGTTGTGACATTGAGTTTAAAGTGTATTTATATATTTGACATGAAAAAAATTATTAAATTGTTATTTTATTTAATTATTTTTAATATTTTAATGTGTTGATATTAAAAATAAAATAAGAATTATTTTAATATATTTTAAAACAAAAAAATATTTTGCTTCACACTATGAAACATACTCTTAAAAACTTAGGAGATGAACTACTTTTCGCTGTATGGTTGAAGGATTGTTGGACCTTTCCATTAATTGAAAAAAGAAATAGCAAAGATCCCATTTTTTGATTATTATTTTTTTTAGATATTAGAATAGGGTTATAAGAAGAACGTGAAAAAACAATTTTATGATATAAAATTGGCATGAGATTACCTCTTAAAAAATATATAAAAAAAAGGATTAAAATAGCAGGAGTAATTAATGATATGATGAGCACGAGAGATGTTTCCTTGTGAGTGGTTTCCAAGCAACCTAAAGTGGCATTCGAACGTTTTTTCACTTTTCCTGAAGATCATGGCCACCATTTCACTGGGAATTCGGCCAAACACCTTGAACCCTAGCCATTTTTCTTCGGTCCTATCCACCATGATCACATGCAAAAGCCATCAGCTTGTAGGCAGACAAAGATGAAGCTAGCAGTGCGGTTCGTCAGGGACTATGGCCTTGCTAAACAATCTGCATGAAACAACATTACGAGGGAGATCAATTCTGTCAGGCCAATGCTATGAAAATGAGACTACGACGCACGACGATGTTGGGAGCTGCGTATGCACCCGACTCTTAGTTAGAGTGGTGTATTGTGTTAAAAAATAATATAAATTATATTCTGTAGTCTTACCTATTAGTTTAAGTTTTTAGGGAAGATGATTCTTTAACATGGTATCAGAGTCTTGTTGACCAAACATTCACGAGTTTGAATCTCACAACCTCCATTCTATTTGATAAAAATCAAGTAAGAGGTAATGTCAGTTTGTGTAAGTTTCAAGCCCTAATAGCTTTCATTTGAGGAGATATGTTAGAGAATAATATAAATCTTTTCAGAAAAAAGATAAGAACTGAGGGATACAATTTTCCGGCACAACTCATCGGAGAGGGGCTATTCCTGTGGCTCACCTTTCAAGCTCGTCCTCGACTCGTCGATTCTTGACTCATTAAGGCAGTCCTTCGCCACATTGATTCGCGAAGCAGCTGACAGACCCTATCATCACTAACTAGGAACAAGTGAACAGGAAAGGATCGAGGTTGTCTCTAAATCATTTTCATCAAATTGGACAATTTAACGAACAAAATCCCAAGTTCCCTGAGAAGTACCTTGCAGGCTGAAACGAAATTCTCTAGATCGATGTCCCGTCATTCACTTCCATAAAATTTCAAGCATGCAGATCATTCGGCTTCCATTTTTCAGTTCTAGGTAGTGTTTTGCCTGCATGCAGTAATCCCTTCGTAGCGTGCTGTGTATTTCCATGAAATCACTGATGAAACGTAATGATGATATCAATTATTTGACATCGAGAGTAAGTAACAATTTAATTCCTTTCTTGAAAGATGTCTTTTCAAGATGAAAAGTTACCGAGAGGTTATGAGCCTAAACGTGGAACAATATCTCTTGATCATGCACAGAATGGTTTCTAGAAACATGAGTTATATACTCTCAGCTAGCTCCCAAGTGAGTTATAGGCTCTCAGCTCCCAATCTTTTTTATCAGAGCTATGATGGTATCAGTATAGTTAAGAGACCTCTCACCTAAAAATTTAAACTGTCAAATAAGATTTCAGATGAAACAAGCGAAGTTGTGCAATTATGTAAGAATACTAATCGACACTTCATGAAAACCAATTGAATTTTTCTTTGCAGTGGTCGATACGTTATAGGTGTGGACAGGTTGACAGTACTGTCAGGAAAGGGATGGCCAGGAATTATTTCCTCATTATCAAAATTCTGTTCTTAATTTATTTGTCCAGCTTCTTTCTTCCTGGGGTCACAGCTACCGTGATTCGCGGCTGGCATCAGAGTCTCCGTCCCATAAGAAAAACTTAACCATACAACAAGTATTTGCCAAGTGAGATTGTTCTGAGACTTTCTCGTAAATGTATACATCCAATTCAAGTCCGCATCAATATTTAAGACCATGTTTTTTATTTAAGTAAGAGAGAGATTTGATTTAGATGTTGTCTGCTTGATGTTTAGAAAAAGATTGGGATGGGAATATCATAAACAATAAACTTGAAAAAATAGAAAAAAAAAAAACCAAAGGATGGATGAAGATAGGACGATGTTTGGAGCATAAAAATACAGCCACCATTGCTAGCTGGTTAAATATCCGATGGAGTGCAATGGCTGCAGCACTTGCCATCCGGCTAGGCTCTCTTCAGACCTGGTACACAATATCCCCCTGAAAGCATGGATGTTTCCGGGAAGGTTTCGGATATAATGCATCTGAATTGGTGGTTGGAAGGGAAGATTATTTACTGTCATCCGAGAAAGCTACTCCATGATCAATGCTCATTAAATCGACTTGGATTTTCTGATCTGATCATCCATCAAATGTTAGCACATAGAGGTTCATGTTTCCACATAACAAAGCATATTTCCATAAACAATCTGAATGTAAAAGCCTCTCTAAAGACTGGACTGTTAATCCAACCGTATCGATGGGGCAAAGGATTCCCATAATGAGTCAAGAATCGATATACGTCAAAGAAGTAACTTCTTCTTCTTCTTCTGGTTTTTTTTTTTTTTCAAAAAATAATTAATGTGAGATCCAACGTAATTGACCTTCCACATAAGTAACCCTAATGTGCAGGTTGGACGACCTCGAAAGGTTGAGCCACGGGAAGAGGGGGCCCTTCGGTGAGTGGTGCAGGAAAATTCATTGCACCGGCATTCCTCATTTCTCAGCTTTTTCCTGGAAAGATGAAACAAGCAAAGTTGTGGACAATTAACTTACACTTCATATACAAAAGGAATTACAATAGAAAAATAATGAAAGAAAAAAATCATGTGATTTGTACTTAGTGTATGAATGTGTGATTTGTATTTAGTGTTCATTTTGAGATTCTTAAGAAAATTGTATTTTTATTTAATTTGATGAAGTTGATTTTAATTTTGTGACTTAGGTTTTTTATAATAAAATAAATAATGATTTATTTAATTACTACGTTTCATATTTTGTCGGTTTTATGGTCAAGTTAATTTTTTTTGTAAGTATGGATGATTTGTTTTTTGTTCAATCAAAGTAAATTATCGATCATTGCATAAGTTTTCACCATCAAGTTAGATCACGGGCTGAATGAGGTTGGTTATGATAGAATTGTCAATTGAACGAGAATAATTTTACATTAAGAGAATAGTTTAAAATATAACTTTTATATTGTTAAATCCATGATGAAACCTCTTAGCTTGGAATATCAGAAAACAACCTTAATCACACCTCCAAACAGACATTTCATCGGTAAAAAACCTTAATTAAAACACCAGAATCCCTAACTTTCATTACACCTTTTTTTCCCCTTTATTCTCTCTGCAAATTCCTTCATATGCTATTAGTGCACGAAATTAACACCATGGAATGGTGTTATCTTTTATTCTTTGTTTTTTTTTTCTTCTCGTTTGTTTATGTCTACTTATCGTAGCAATTATCCATTTCCCACATGGTTTATCATCCCGCCATTCCTGGACTGAATCGGTCAGTAAGAGGCAAGCCAAGTCCACACAAAAAGCCGCGGCAAGTCTTCAGGATATTGTCGAAGTTACCCAAAATACAACTTGTTGACACGTGGCAGGTAAAAAATCTTACACGTCAGCTTACTTTCTATACGTTTTCTCTACCAAGTCATCGATACATTGCCCAAAATACAAGTTGATGGTGCGTGATAGGCCCGGTAGTGAGAATCTTCAAAGTTTTGCCTCCTATAAAATGGCAGCCAGCAGGAATTGCTGGCATTGATTATATTTGCTTTCTTCTCTCTGTAGCTTATTGTTTCTGCTGTTTCATCTCTGAATTTTCTGCATGGCTAAATCCCGTGCATCTCTTGAAACCTCTTCCATGGTTTCCATAGTTCTGCTTGCAGGGCTGTTCATGAGCTGCCTGCACATGACAGGTCTGGCTTTCTCCATCTCTCGTAAAAACATGCGCCACTTTTACATCTGGTTACTGTCTCGATCGGGATAGAAACGAGTTATGAAAATACATAAAATATTATGTATCTGGCTCTATCTCTTCAGCCAAAAACATACATTTGTATCGATCTCTTTTGAATTTGTTACATCTGTCCTGAGAAACTAACCAAATAAAACCTTTAAATGATTGCAGGTGCTCAAATGGGAGCTTGTTATGGAGCATATGGTGATAACTTGCCGTCGGAGCAGGAAGTTGTAGATCTTTTCAAACAATACAATATAAAAAGAATGAGAACCTACGATGCAAACCCAAGAACTCTCGAAGCTCTTGGAGGCTCCGACATTGAGCTCATGTTAGGAGTTCCGAATTCTGACCTGCTAAAGATTGCTTCCAGTCAGGCCAGCGCCGATACGTGGGTGCAGAACAATGTGCTAAGATACACTAATGTCAGATTCAGATACATTGCAGTTGGAAATGAAGTGAAACCGAGTGATGATTTTGCTTCCGCTCTTTTCCCTGCCATGCAAAACATTCAGAACTCAATTTCTGCCGCTGGTCTTGGGAATCAGATAAAAGTCTCCACCGTTACCTTCGCCGCCGCACTTGGCGAGTCATCCCCTCCATCTCATGGAGTGTTCAATGCAGAATACAACTCGCTTCTTGCTCCTATTATTGGCTTGCTGGTCGGCAACCAGTCGCCGTTTCTCGTGAACTTATACCCTTACTTCAGTCGCAAAGAAAACAGTGACATTCCTCTTAATTTTGCACTTCTAGTACCTGATCCATCTCTCACAGTATCCGATGCCCCATTTGAATACAGCAACCTTTTTGCTGCTATGGTGGATGCTGTTTACTCTGCGCTTGAGAAGGCTGGTGGGGGTTCATTGGAGGTCGTCGTGTCAGAGAGCGGTTGGCCCTCGGCCGGAGGAGGGGAAGAAACCGCCATTGATAATGCAAAAACTTACAACACAAACTTGGTTCAGCTCGTGAAGAATGGCACTCCAAAGAGACCCGGAAGGCCTATTGAAACTTATATCTTCGCAACTTTCGACGAGAATCTGAAACAGCCGGAATACGAGAAATTCTGGGGGCTCTTTCTTCCGAGTAAACAGCCCAAGTACCAAATTCAACTTGAATAGAAGCAGCATGAAGTGTATCAAGGGAATAAGCCAGGCCATTTATTTCGTGCAACAAACATCATATTTCTATTTCTGGTTAATATAGGTTCATATAGCATCACATTTTCAACTTCATGCAAGAATAATGGATTGTTGAAGTCCTATGAATATCATTATATATAGCCTTATGGTTTGTTTAAGTCTCATGGTTTGTCTAATTTTTTTTGTAAGCATAATATATAAATAATATCTTGAAATCTTAATAATTTAAATTTTTAAGCTAAAAAATGATTTTTTAACATTAAATCATAGCCTTACTAATTTTGTATAAAATTAAGAACAAAATTGCGATGATCCCATACAGATTTCAAACTCAAAAAACGTTCACCAATACTCGGAGCAAATTGTACACCATAATATATATATATTTCAATGACAAAAATGCATAGCACTGAAAATATTGAAGACAAATTATGTCGTAGCAAAAAACTGGCCGTGGTTATGAAGCAGCATAATAATTCAGATCCAACTCTATCATGCATGAAGAAACTGAACCATGACATGCTCAGGTGTGATGCTGAATGATCAGACATACTCAAAGAGTTTCATTACAAGCTTGACACAGGACAGATTTTACATTTAGGATTCACCGACTATTTTTCCCATGACAACCTGGTGTCAATTAAGAAGATACACACTTGATTCCACCCAAAAAAGAAAAAAGGAAATACAGGTAAGAAAAAGAATAAAGTTATAAATTATGGACTTCAAAGATTGAAAAGAGTTCTACCAGGGCAGCCATGAGATTTGCAAGTTATCCTCTCAAAAGCTCTTCAATCAGACATGGAAGGGTCATTAGAAATTCCTTGAAGGCCTTGAGTGACCTGATCTTGGAGTTGCTTCATTGTCCTGTTAGAACCACTGAGTGACTGAGTAATCCTTGAGATACATTTTAGTTGAAAATCCTTTGTTATTTACCTCTTGCATTCGAATTACAGCTGAAAACTGAATGATGACATCTCAGTAACGTCCGTTTGTGCTTAAAGAGAGATTCTGAGAAGCACCAGTGCTCTTTCTTCTAATGCCAATAGTATCGCCATTATATGTAGACCAAAGAGAGAGTGCATTCTTATATGGCAAGCTCTGGTCAAAGCAAGATTCTTGAAATCCTACTCGTTGCTTTGGGGTGCTCATCGACCTTGCCTTTAACTTTGCGGATTGTGTTGCGGCCATGTAAGTTGGAAAAACTGGAGAGTTTGGCAATGAATTACCATCTCCTGCCAAACTTGGTCGTGCTCGGCCGAATGATCTTCTGGGGAAGGACACTGGTGTGTTCAGTCCTTCTATGAAATCTTGTTTTTGAGTACTTCTGGTCTTAACTTGTGCTGGGCTGAATACATCACCAGTAAACAGATTAGAAGTGGACGTTGATCTCAGATTCTCCATCTTTTCTCTATTAAAGGCCTCTTTGTTTGAAAATCGTTCCATCTGGTGACTCTGTCTTCCACTTTCCTTGGCGAGTAGCAATTCTTCCAGTAGACTATTCGTTCTCTCCTAAAGGAAAAGTTAATGTTGCGGAATTCGAATGTGAGAAGAAAAGGACTGGTGCTTAATTTGGTTTCACTAGGCAGTAGACAAAGAGAGCAAATGACAAGGGAATTTAAGAGAAAACTACCCGGTGGGAGAACGAGTATTTCATCATTCGCTCTCTTTTGATGTCGGCATCTTGTTTTCTTAACCACAGAGCTTCTGAATCTTCCTTTGAAAGCATACTATAATCCCAACTTCTTTGGCGATTCAATTCAAGCTGCACACGAAAAAAATATAAATGGATCGAGCAGCAGAATTCAGCATCCTACATAAATATTTGAATAAGCAGTCATTTTCATGTCAATCAGGTATTAGATTTTACCATGTGTACTGGTTGAGTATCTTTTTTATGGTTCTTCCCCTGAACAGAGAAATCAAGGATAGTGTTAAATCACATAAAGTTCAGTCAACGGTATGTATTTTCAACCTTATTTGATTTGAGGAGCTGTGAAGGCATCTCTCCAACCTTATTTTCCTTCTCCCGCACCTCTTTCTTTGACTTGACAACCTGTTTATTGTCACTGTTTCTACAAAATCCATCTGCAGTGGCAATATCTTTTGACTGGACCTCTGACAGCATCCTTGCTTTTGATGGCAGATGCTTCAATCTGATGACTGCTTGGCGTCTCACAGCTCGTCCACGAACAATGGCTTGAAGCTTTACCAATCCCTTTAGTGCTCGCAAAGCTTTCCTTGCCTGTTTCAATCCCATTTAAAACCCAAACCAGGAAGTGCAGCATGTTTCTTTAGCAGCGCCATTAGTTTCACAGCTTCTGGTCTTATAATCAGGTTACACAACTTCACTCAATTCACAGTAGTGCCAGAACTGCTTGAGCTTAAATTCGAATCAATACTGAAAACTATAGCATCTTCATACTTTCTTCACAGAACCTCCAATCAAACTAGTAGCAAACTACTTGGAACATAAGAAATAGGCTGCAGAAAGTGCTTTTTACTAATTTAATGTGTGAATTAAGAGAGGCACAACATGAATTTTCCATGTTGGAGATTTCCAAAAGATTGAAACATTCTCATATACTAGTGGGGGATTATTTCCTCGTAGAATGACTTCAAAGTTCAAATTGTGATATGAATTTTCCAATCTTCTTAATCAAAATCTCGTCTATAAATAATTTTTGCATACACAAACTATAAAATGATCTCCCTTGAAGTACAAAAAGGGATTAGATTAGAGAAATAGCACTCTAACACCCATTCTCAATGCAGCATCAACAACAACATATATGAACTTGAGAAGTTTAAAGAGTATATAGCATAACCTAAAATAAAATCAAGATGAAAAAGGAAAGAGTTCTGTGGTAAAGAAGAGGAAAGATATCAGAGAGCTCACAAGGAATGCACGGAAAGCGCTTTGTATCTTAATGGCAGCCAAAGTTTCAACTCCCTTGGTGAAATGATGGGAAGACTGTGAAGCACCAGTGAGCCGGACAACCTCGGCTGCAGCATGAGCAGCAGCCACGGCAGCCTCAGCTGCGGCTGCTGTTGCAAGGGCAACAGTCAAAGCATGCTTCTTCTGTGTTTCTGTTGCTTCACTGACTGATCTCTCTGGTGCTGGAAGAGCAGGGCATTGTTTAACCTTAAGCCCTCCAAAAAACCATTTCCACCTCTTTGACTTCTGAAATGGTTAAAATTAAGCATGCAAAATTAACCAGAAAGAAATGCAAAATCCCCAGTTCAAGAAACAAAAAAAAAGGGTATTAAGAGAAAAACCTTTTCTGCTTTTGGTTTTTGCTCAGAGACAAATAGCCTGCTCACCCAACCAAACCAGCACCTCTTCTTCGCCATTGAAGATGTATGAAATCAAGCACTTTACCAAAATTCATCAAACACCATCTTCTTTTGTTCAAGTAAACCTAAAATCTCCATAAGAAACCACAAACCCTTTACCAAATGTATAAGAACAGTCAAAAGTAGCATCTATTAACAGGAAAAATTAGGGAGGAAAGGGGGGGGAAGAAGCAAACCCTTAAAACACTAAGCATGTATTGTTTATTCTAAGAAAATGAACTAGCAAACAAAACCAATACATCCATCTCAAGTCTCACTCACTACAGACTCATCGACATCAGATTCTGTTACTTCCCTTCTTTTTATCTCACTTTTTTCTCAGGTGACAGTTACAGTTGAAGACTAAAAAAACAGTATCTTGAACAAAATCTGGAAGCTGTTACATCTATCTCAGAAATGTAAAACTGAGCACTTGACCATTTACAGAACTGGCACGAAACCAAAAGAAAAACTGGTGCCAAGAATCTTACCCCTTACAGCAATATTAAAATACCCAAGAAGAGCACACCACTTGTCTGAATTGTACCTTGAAACATGATAAAAGTTCAAGATTTCCTTGAACTCATGGTGTAAGAGTAATAACTCGAGAAAGCAGATTCCAATGATGGATGAAATGGGGATTTAATTCCTTAGTTGAAAATGCTGTTTTCAAGGGATGATCATCATCACCAACAGCAACAATTAAGTACTAGGATAAGCAAAACTATATAAGGAAAGGTTTCAGTCTCTCCGCTGATGTGGCAATGCAGGTCCTTGGTGAAATCAGTGATGACTTGTGAGAGAAAGTATTATCAGCTTCATCGGGTCCCACTCTCCAACTGTTATTTCTTATTGTATTTCATTGTTTTAAAAGCCATTTAAAAAAAAACAATTATTATTATTATTATCTATTTTATATTATTTTTTTATAGGGATTTTAAATTATTTTTATGGATATCAAAAATAATTTTTAAAAATTAAAAAATATATATTTTAATATACTTATGAATAAAAATCATTTTAGAAAACTGCCACCAAACCATTGCACTGGCTGTTTGAATGGGATTACTTATGTAGCCTTCTGTAAATGTGTTTATATAGCTGTTATTAACAGTATGATGGTTCGTTTGATAGCCGTTGTTTATTTAAACATTTTTATTTAAAAATATATTAAAATCATTTTATTATTATTTAAAAAATAGACATTAACACATCAAATAATTTAAAAGTTATTTTTTTTTAATTTAAAACAAATAAAAATTAACTTTGCAATTTTTTTAAAATAAAGGTTAATTATTATTTGATTTTTTTAATCTCTTTCTAGATCTTATAACATAAGTATAAAATGAATCCCTTAATTCATATTTTTACGACCATAAGTATAAAATCAATCCCTTAATTTCCAACAAAAAAAAAAACATGCAAATTTTGGTCCCACGTTATTCATGATAACCCATGTGAAACTCGACCCATGCTTTTTTGCAAATAACCTCATCTAGTTGTACAAGATTTACCGGTATTTGATATTGTATTTTAAAAATATTATTTTAAAAAAAAATTATTTTAAATTTTAATTTTAAATTAAAAAATTTTAGTATTTTTAAATTATTTTAATATACTAATATAAAAAAATATTTTTAAATAAAAAACACTTCAAAAAACAACCGCGATTTCAATTCAAATCAGAAACTTAGAAGAAACTTTTCGCCGTTGCCTCCTTTCTCCCATGCCCCAGCATTAGAAGGCAACTTTGCTTTTGAGCTGTTGACGTGCAAATAAAGAATTTCTAAAGAAGTTTGTGGAACTTTTGCTTAACTTATTGAGCTATCATGAATTTTGCTCACAACAATGGGGGAAGTGGCTTTTGAGCTGTTCAATGGTCCACGAAGAAGAGTCAACACTGCACCCATTAGTCTTCCTTTTCATCTCCTCTTCTCATTATTATTCCTGTCGAACATTTATAAATTAAATTAACTCTTGAAACCTACTCCATTGATAAACTAAAATAAAATCAATGAATAACTCTAGCTAATCCATGTTCTTCTTCTTTTCTTAATTTTGTTTATAATATTCGTGAAATATTGTGATACATGTTCTTCTTCTTTTCTTAGTTTTGTTTCTGCTTGACGGGCTGCCCAGCTATGAAAATGGTGAGCTCTAAGCAAAACTCTAGCTAATCCATGAGGAACTAAGCCTATAAGATCATAAACAAACATAATTATCGAAATCAAAACAGTTTGAATCGATTGATTTGTCCTAGAGACTTCATTGTTTATGATCATTTGGTGTAGTAAATAAAGAAGATGTGATTGATTTGGTCCATGCAATAATATGTTAGAGAATAATATAAATTATATTTTAGGATCTCATTTAATAGTTTAATTTTTTAGACGAGATGGTTCTTTAATATGGTATTAGAATCTTGTTGACACGGCGGTCACGAATTCGAATCTCACCACCCTTATTCTATTTGGTAAAAATTTAACACAATGTAGTGTGGAACTATGTGCAAATCTCAAGCCCAAGTGGCTTTCACTTAAAAATATATGTTATAAAATAATATAAATCATATTTTGAGACTTTATTGAGTTTTTAAATAAAGAATTCCTTGATATAATACATTTGAAGGGGTCGGATCTTGCATATAATATTTCATGCATGTAGATCGAGCCCAAAGATAAGAATCTGAAAATAAAAAATCCACTCACTTTGGGCATGTTTGGGAGAGCGGTTGTGGTTGCTTTTGAAAGTGTTTTTTATTTAGAAATACATCAAAATGATATTTTTTTTATTTTTTAAAAATCATTTTTAACATTAGCACATTAAAGTAATTTAAAAACACCAAAAAAATCATTTAAAATAAAAAATAAATCAAATTTTGAGGAAATGACGGTACAAATAGCATCTTTATTTAGCAGGATACCTCCAACCCTACCACCTTTTTTACGGTGGTACTCGAGTCTCAAGCCGCGACCACTCCAGTACAGGCATTTGGCTGCGATCGCGCCTGGTTTAAGATCTACTAACCTCTTGCTTTTAGCTTTAAAATAACACTAAAAAAACATTCATCTGTAAGATGAGGATGATCCAGGCTAAGTTTTTTGTGCGAAAAGTAGGAGAAAAACATGGATGGGCTAATCATAACTTGGGATAGAAAGGAGCTTTTGACCTTCTAATTCATTATGCTCTTCCCCTATGTTGTAAAGTGCTAGAGAATAATGCAGAGTGGTCTCATCTAATAATTTAAATTTTTAGATGAGATGGTTTTTTAACATGGCATCAGAGTCTTGTTGACCTAGTATTCATGAGTTCAAATCTCATCACTCTCGTTCTATTTAATAAAAAAATCAAGCACGGAATAGTGTGGGTTTGTGCAAGTTTCAAAGCCCAGAAAACTTTCACTCGAGGGAGTGTGTTAGAGAATAATATAAATTATATTCTGTGACCTCACCTAACAACTTAAATTTTTAGATAAGGTAGTTCCTTAACACAGAAACCATCACTAGAAATGAAATTTGCGTGAGTTGCCAAAAAGAAAATCAAAGGAACATGCACTATCATCACTCCCGCTAGCTATAATTACAAGCACAAACCACCCATTAGCCAACATGGATGCATGGTTTCTGTTGTTAATAAAGAAATCTAGTGCTATCATTGCACTTCCTTCAATTTCCAAGCAAATCTATAATCATAGTTTTCGAAATAGTTTTCGAAATAGTCATAATTTTTTATCCAGTCATTGGATCACAATCAATTGTATTTTTTAATTGAATTTCAATGTTTATTTACATTTTACTCCCTACTTGCTATTTAATGGTTCTGTTATATGTCGCATACTCGTAATTTGATTGACAGATCATTTTCCTCGCAATTGACTAAACTATGCTGGATTGCTGGGCTGGTAGGCACCAGACAGTGGCTAGAAATTAATTCATGGATATTGACCTTCATTGGCGGAACAAATCATCTAGAATGCTTCAATGATTATACTTTTATTGTTATAAATAGATTTAAATATTTTTTTTATTTTTTTAAATCTATCTCTTACATTATAAAATCAAAACAATCCAAAATCATAAAAAGAAATTAATTTAAAGCAAAACAATATTTCATGAAAGCTTAGATTATACCTTTTGACAAAGCGGTTGAACCATTATTTCACATAGTTGTAAAATCCAATCTAGAAATCGATCCCGGACAAGTTCCGGTCATAGGATTGGAGGGTAGATCGGAAACAAAAAAAATTAAGAAAATGATCAAAACAATATTGTTTTGATTAACTTCTTTAAGAAAAAAACATTAATAAATTAATATCCAGGAATACCATGTCAACTATAAGGTTAATCCTTGTTTTATAGCTATGCTTTTTAGAGTTTTTCTTTCTTTTGATGATAAAAACACAAGAAGGGTCCTCTATCTTAAGACATTATATTGATTTATTTCAGCTTTTCTTCCTAGAAAGAATATTAATCACTTGTTTAGCACCATGTTTCAAAAACGTTTTAAAAATATATTTTTTTTTATTTTTTATATTAAATTATTTTTTTGGTGTTTTTAGATTATTTTTAAATGTTGATGTCAAAAATGATTTTCTTAAAACAAAAACT
Organism: Salix purpurea; assembly: GCA_027405865.1. Lineage (NCBI taxonomy): Eukaryota > Viridiplantae > Streptophyta > Magnoliopsida > Malpighiales > Salicaceae > Salix > Salix purpurea. Next base: position 2,318,882 of record JAOWLH010000021.1, on the reverse strand, counting down.
ATGTATTTCTAAATGAAAAGAATTTTCAAAAAATAACTTCAATCACATTTCCAAACGGGCACTATAAAATATTAAGTGAAAGACTACAACGTGGGTGTTTTGTTGTAGTGTAGCATAAATCCATTGCTTATACTCTTACCATGCATTCAATGTTTGAATGGTATTTTTGAACTTTTTTCAAGGAGAGAAGATGAAAAATAGAGGGGAGGGGAATAAAAATAAGTATGGTTTTTATAAAATGATTCAACCACCTCGTCCCAACCGGCACGTGACACACCAGCAGGAAAAACTCGAAAAAAAAGCTTCGAATCCCTCTATGAACGCTTGTGTTTAGTCAATTGACTAAGTTTTATAGTGATAAATAAATATAAGAAAGTGATTTTTATAAAATAAATAGAAGTTAAGTGAAACTAGAGAAATTAATTAAAAGTGAATAATGAAAACATATCATGCTTTTCAAAATGGTAATTACTTACTCAATTTCCTCCATCCTTGCCAAACTATTGAAAGAACTAACAAATTGAATGTGAAATTGAGTTTTCAATTAGAAATCTTCTTGAAACCCAAAATGACCACCTGCCTATTAATAACTGGCCCATTTATGTGCTTAGCTTGAAGCTGGTGTATACTCTCAATTTCACATTCACTTTTCTTTTTTTTAATATTTATTTCTTATCCTCTCTTTCGGCTCAGTATAGCTCTGTGCAGGGTTATACTTTTAGGTGCATTTTTATATTGTGGCCATTGATTAAAACTTGTTTAAAAAAATTGTTTTTGGCTGTTTTTAGATAAATATTTTTAAAAATGCTTTTTAAATTTTAAATTATTTTCAGAAATAATTAATCTTTAATTATTGACACACATGCCAAAGCTATTCACATAAAATAAAATATAGCATTTAGCCCAACACAAAAATAAATAAATCTAGAACTGGATCCAACTCAGGAGCGAAAAGCAACAAAGTCTGGCCCAAAAACAAGTAAATAAACACATCGTTGGGTAATCCCAAACAACTCCTTTGATTATTGGTTAATATCAAATTTGCATCCATAAGAAACTTTTATATCAATTTTATCTCGTCAAGATTTTATTTCCTTAATTAAGGTCTTCTGTTATAAATAAAAAAAATATTGATTTTTTTTTATAAAATAAAGTTTCTTCCACAATAATATAATGGACGGGTTCGACCTAATTGAAAATCTTTGAAGCTTAAGATGCCCAATTGAGATTATCTATCTAATTAGGGAGCATATTTCAAGGTTTGCCTTCCTTTTCATTTTCGTAAGCTCTTCTATCGAGATGGGAAATCACTTACATTGGCATGTGTTCACTAATTTCGACTAGTCTAGACTTATAATGTATGTTTGGGAGGGTGGTTGCTATTGCTTTTGAAAGTATTTTTTATTTATAAATATATCAAAATGATATTTTTTTTATTTTTTAAAAATTATTTTTGACATCAGCACATCAAAATGATTTAAAAACATCAAAAAAATTTCATTTAAGATGAAGAAAAAAAAGAGCAAACGGCGGTACAACCGCCCTCCCAAACAGCCTCTTAGAACTTGACATCATGACATCATGTTGAATCAGGTAAAAAGATTGATGCATGGATGTTTATTCCTGTAGATTCAAAAAGAAAAATTTTAATTTTGAGAAATTATTTTTTTATTTTATTTTTGGATCAATCATTTCAATGTCATTTTAATTACTAGAATCAAAGTGATATTTCATAATACAAACATAATCTTGTCAAATTAATATAAAAATCAAGATAGAAGAAAAAAAAATATATTCTTTCAATAATTAAAAACTTTACTTTTCATATGAGCTACATCATTGTTTATATAAGTAAATGAACGATTATTTTTTTAAACAACTCCTCTAAGTATCTGGATCAGGCTCATCTTTTATAAACGTGCCAGACCTGATCAAATAAACAATATTTTTTCTCTGTCGACAACAGTATTATTATAGTTATATTTGGTAACGTGTTTCAAAAATATTTAAAAAAATATATATTTTTTTAATATTATTTTAATTTAATAATATAAAAAACAATTTTAAAAAAGCAAAGTCAAAAACCATCTCAATAACGTGTCTAAGAAATCAAGAACTCAATAAGAGATTTGGGTACCGGGATAGAAAAGGGTGTGTCATTAATCACCAGGATCCTAGCTCGTCTAGGCCAAGTTCCATAGCCACCATGACTAGCACACCTGGCAAAACATAGCCAGAGTTTCCTGTAGGGGCAGGACCAGTCCAGTCCATGGCTGAGTTCTGCAATGACTGCCTGCCACAATCTAACGAGGTACGATCAATCAACAGGGACCACGTCCAACGGAGTACGGTCAATCAATAGGGACCACGTTTGGCTTTATCGGAATTTACAGCTATCAAAGTGACAATAACAGCTCAATCAAGGTAGTCAAAATCGAGATTTTGACACGGATCGGAAAGGGCTCCGAAAAATCAGATCGTAAGATCGGATCGTAAAATCGTAGAAAGATCGTAAAATGTCCGTACAAAAATTATTATTTTTAATTATATTTAAATTTAAAAAATGAATTTAAATATAATTAAATATTATTATTTTTTATTATTATTATTATTCTACGATTTTTCTATGATTTTGAACGATTTTTCTACGAGTTTGACCGGTTTCGATTTTTCTTTCCGGTCCAACCAGGTTTTCGGAGCCAACTTGCAAAATCGTACGATTTTGCGAGTTGGCTCGCGATTTTGACTACCTTGAGCTCAATTGCTAAAATTCACCTGATAGATCTAAATTGATAAAATATTTTTTTATATTATAAATATAGTTTTTCTATTTATATGTATTTCGATGGTAAAAACTTTTTTTTTAAATTATTTTTTATATAATGCAATTTTTAAACACAATACACTCCCCTTCGTTAGTGGTATGGGCACTAGCATCAACAAATATCTGATCGCTGATTTTTCATGAAAAGCACAGCTTCTCCCATTCTCGCAGTTGACCGCCTCACTTTTCCTTCACCGTCACCCATCTTTTGAAGCAGCGGCTCATCGGTCGCAGCCGGTGGTGGTGGTTTTCCTTTCACAGAGCTGGCGGAGATGAGTTTGAGGCGCATGTGGCGCAAAGCTTGAAATTAAGATATTTGCTCATTTTATAGTTTTGAGTTCGAGTTTTGTGATTGTTAATACAATGATCACTAAAGGTTTACATGGTCATTAATTTTAAAGTCTGTAAAATTAGTTGAAATACATATAAACTAATACAAACACAGATGTTAATAATAATAAAAAAATTTAATGACCAACAGGGGTTGTGGCTCAGTGGCTGTTGGGGGCACCCTCTTTCATCCGAACATGGTTTGAGTCCCAGTGGGAGTGGGGCTGGAGGGTTCCTCCTTTCATGTCTCTCCTGGGTCCATCCCTGCACGACACGACTGTCACCCCACGGTGCCTTACATGCTCACTAAACTTGCAGAGTGCTTAGTAGACCCAGAGAATAATCGAGGTGCGTGTAAACTGACCCGGACATTAAAAAAAAATTAATGCAACCAAATAACTTTATTTGCATTTCAACTTTCTTTCCTGGGAAAAATAAATTGCATTCACAGGTAGCACATCCTGTATTTGGACGAAGACTTGGTTGCGGGGGTGGCAAAACACACAAGGTACTTACTTGTTCAGCAAGCAAGCTCATTCACTTTTGAAAGAAGACGATAAAACGCAACGCTCCAAGCTTCTAAACTTCCACGGTGGTTTGAAATGGGGGGGGGGGGGGGGGGGGAGTTTTATGCATAAAAAAAATTGTTTGCGGGGTAAGATACTAAGATACACTGAATTAATAATTTAATGTTGGATAAAAATAATTTTATATTTAAAAACTATAAAATAAAATAAAATAAAATTTGATTTAAAAAAATAGTCTACTATTATTTTTAGATAATTGGGTTTTTTAGTATATGTAAAAGGGTATGACGCTTGCTTTAATGTGTAGAGACTAAAAGATTTTTGTATTTTAATGATGGACTAAAATAAAAATATCAAATAACAGAAATATCAAAAGACATGAATATCAAAAGATAACATTTTAGCTAACTATATATATATATATATATATATAGTCATGGTCCCCGATTTATTTGTTCTATTTTATTCTTATTCTGACAATCCATCATATGATAAAACTAAAATTACAATATAGAAAATCAAACATGTCAATCTAGAAAGTTATTTGCATGACTGTAAGAAACAACTCTCGAACATAGATTCAATTCAACTTTTATTTAATAATTTGTTTATATATTTTTGATAATTGTGTGATAATTTATACATCATGAAACAGCTGTCCCGACAGGATCTTCCTTGATACCCAATTCAGCCACTCCCAACCTCCATGCAACGCAAGGCTTCTCTGCCAGGGAGCTACTTTTCTTTGTTTTGAGAGATCTGCTCTATAGGGTCACTTGTGTCCACACATTATATTACACGTGAAATAAATCTCTCCTTCTTTGTTATATTTAGCGTGTTTTTTTCTAGAAAAAATATAAATTTATAATTTTTATTTTTACAAAAAGATAATGATAATATCACCTGGTGTGTCATCGTGGAGTACAGAGAACATGACCTTGGTAGTTACCCTCATGTGAAATAATGATTTTTTATTTTTTTTTAAATAATATCAACACGTTAAATTAATAAAAAAAATACTAGAAAAAACTAATTTAATATAAAAAAATCTTATTATATTTTTTTAAAAAAAAACAAGGCCCAGCCATTGAAACAAACCGCCCTCCGCCCTCATTTTTAAAGGTGTTTTTAACTTGAAAAAAAAAATGAAAGATTTTTATGGGGTTTTATAATGATTTTGATATGATGATGCAGAAATTAAAAAAAAAAACTAAAAAAATTGTTTTGATAAATTTTCAAGCAAAAAACAATTTTAAAAAGTGTTAGATCAAATATTCTCTAATATCATGTTTGAAATTGCGATAATAATTTTTTAAAAAATATTTTTAAATGTATATATATTTTTTTTAATTGCGACAATTACTCTTCTATTCTGTTTGACATTGCGATTTAAAAACATTTTAGAAAAAAAATAAAAAATGATTTTTTTTATTTTAAATTAAATATTTTTAGTGTATTTAGATCATTTTCATGTGTTAATATCAAATTTATTTAAAAAAAAAAACATATTATTTTAATATGCTTCTGAACAAAAACTACTCTTAAAAACAATTGTAATCATACTCTCAAACCAACACAAAAATCGTAGACATCTAGCCTACTCATTATGATCAACTAATTTTAATGTCTCGTCTGGTTACCAAAATCAACCTTTTTTCCATTACCAATGAAGAAAGAAGCGGGCAAAGAAGGAGGAGGGATGAGCAAAATCCTAAAACCATAATAAGCCAATAACATGAAAATAAATAAATAAATAAATCAACCATTTTTTAAAAAATCTATGACCAATTAATTAATTAATGATGATGAAAGGGCTCAGGTTTTATCCTGGCTGAGGGGTAAAAATGTTATTACACTGCGCCAATAGCCCCACCGTCGTCAACTTCCCTGGCGTCCAGTCTCTAGCCTTGTTTTAAATTTCCAGTACAGCACGCTTTCGCTTCGTTCAAGAGATGCTTCACGTTGTCTACCAGCTGATGCGCATTTTATAATGAAAAGAAATAAATTCTTTTTCATAAAATTCAAATTATTTTTTCCAGTATTATATAAAATTATTGGAATAATAAATTAAATTTAAATAAAATAAAATCATAGCATAACCATGAAAGAATTTTGAAAACAACTAATTTTCAAAATAGAAACTTCCATGTATGGTTTGAGCATCATCTTGATTGACTTGATTTCGAGAGAAACTGGGTCTATGGAATATGTTAGTTAATTTGATTATTAAATTGGAATTATATCTAATTTTATTAGAAAACTCATTTGACTTGTTTAGATATTTTTTCATTAATCATGAAAATAATCAATGTTTCACCTAAAAATTTAAATTGTTTGATGAAATTTTAAAATATATTTTTTAGCGTGACCCTCGAGTGAAATGTTTTTCACTTGAAGTCTACATAAACTCACATTATCTTCTATTTAATTTTTATTCGTATCATATCATAAAATTATATTATTCAAAAATTTAAATGGCCAGGTGAAACTAAACGTGAATACAGGTGCAAGACATCGAATCAATATTGTTTTATCATGATCATACATGGTCAACTACACTCTCTAAGTTTCTTACGCACAAAAAGCTATAGATTTGAATTTAACACACATGTTTAAATTTTAAATGTTTATTTGAGAGTATGGTTAAAGTTATTTTTGAAAATACATTTCGTTTAGAAATGCATCAAAGTGATGTTTTTTTATTTTTAAAAAAATATTTTTGATATTATAACATGAAGATAATATAAAAACACAAAAAATATTATTTTTTTTTCAATTTTTTTTAAAAAATACAGTGTCAAACAGGGTCTAAGAATAAATTAAATATAATCAAAGTTGTGAAAGTATGAAATTTTTATTCAGCAAAAGTCTCCTAAAATTTGAAAATATAGGTTTAAATACATAAACCATTTCTTTCCATTACAATTATTTTTTTGCAAGTACTCTTGTTTTGTCGTTTTAGAATTCTCACGTTGTCTTCTTAATGGTATATTCTAATACAACCACCCCCCAGAGTTAGAGGGTGTTTGAAATTATTGCTGGGGCCGAGGTTAAGTCAAAACATAGAAAATAAAATAAAATGACTTATAATCTTGAATGATTTACAAAGAACAAAAATTTAAAAAATAGAAAATCTTGAATAATAGGGAAAGAACAAGCAATGCAAAGACATATAATATTGAATAATAAAAAAAAGACTAGTAACTTGCAAGAAACCACGTGAAAATAAAAATAAATTGATGGTGGAAACAACAATGACTACGATGGCAATGACATTTACGAGGATGGTGAAATTTTCTTAAGGAGATTGTATGCCCAATTAGAATTATCAGCATGTATTATAATAATTACATATATAAATAACAATGAATAGTTTCACAAAGCACGAGAATGCATTGGTTGAATGAAATATTAAAAGGTAATTTGAAATAACGTGTTAACAAGTTTTAGATGAATATAACCACTATGTTCATTTTATATAATGATTTAGAAATATCTTATGACTTAAAATATTTTAAAAAATGAGCGTTATTGAAAAAGTGTTACACACATATATATATTATTGTCCTTTTCAATGTTAGATATGTTGTAAAAAATTATAATAGATACTTCAAAAGACTATCCCACAATGGTAAAACACTTGATAAATTTGTAACCATTGAAAATTTATTTTTAAGAGCTACAAATATAAGTATTACCATAATTTAATTTTATAACGGACCATAATTTAATTTTATAACGGACATATTTTAAATTATTTCAACTGCTAATTTAATTTCATAGTTAAATTAGATGTGACCGTTACATTATGGTTATCTATAAATACCATGCAACTTTTTCAAACAAATGCATCCCAAAAACTAATTCTCTTTTTCCTCTCATTTGCCGGGCTCTTCTTATTTCTAAGCTGTTTATTGTGTTCCCCTCTTTATTTGAGGAAGAACTTGTTGAATCCTAGAGGATACCTCATTGTTGGGAAAATATCCTTAAAGACAGTACTAAGCACGCCTCAAGTTTTTTAGTTTTCGTTTGCTTGTTTTTCATTATTTACACAACAAGATATTTAATATTTAAATGGGGTAAATAAAACGAGAAAAATATTGATAACAAGTGGAGGCGAGCGAATCTATTGCCATTGTCATCCAATAAAGGTTGACTTGTGATTCAATTTCCGTTCCTGGGAAAATTGTACAAGCTTAGCTTGTTCATGTAAAATATAGAAAAAATATATAGAGACCTCACATTGTCGAGGAGATGCAAGCGGTCATGGATGTTCAAGGCTATTAAACCATAATATCAACCCGACATTTAACAAAATTAATAAGATAGTGTTCTTAGATTTTATTTTTTATATAGGGTTTTGGGATTTTTATAAAAAATTCCAATTAATATTATAAAATTATTTCAAAAAATAAAAGCTACAAAAATGAAATGAAGTGTCTGTCTACGAGTGTCTTTTGAAAATGTTTTTCATTTAAAAATGTATTAAAATAATATTTTTTTTTATTTTTAAAAAATTATTTTTGATATAAATATATGAAAATAATATAAAAATAATTTTAATATATATATATATATTAAAAAATACTTTTAAAAAGCAATAATACGAAGCTCTTGAGCTTTTACTTATTGTATACCGTACTTGATAACTTTCTGGCGAATGACTGTTTTCTAATGTTGAAAGAGAGAAATGCGACAACATAAAGATATCAAAATTTCGTAAGGGTATGCTAGTCAATTACAAGAGTCTGCTTTGCATGTTCCTAGGATAGGAGCCACACGTTTCTAGAAGGTTTGATCCTTCGCAGGAAAGGTGGGAAACGTGAATAATATTGGAGGGTAATTTAGTCACTACAGATAGAACATTAAGATATTGTTTGATATTGCATTTCAATTTTTTTTAAAAAGATTTATTTATTTTTATTTTTAACTGTAAATTAAATATTTTTGGTGTTTTAAAATTATTTTTATGTGTCGATATCAATAATAATTTTTAAAAAATAAAAATAAAATATTATTTTCATATATTTCTAAACAAAAATCATTTTAAAAAGCAATCTCAGTCACACTTTCAAATATACACTAAGAAGCATACCCCTTTGTTGCCGCCCGATACTTGTGAAGGCGTTATAGCTTTCAATGTTTTTAACAGTGCCGCTTCAAGCGCGTGATTTCACACAAAAATCAAACCTTCTCCACGGTTACCGGGTATCTGATATTTTTGTAATAATTGTTTTTCAAAATATTTTTCATTTAAAAGATATATTCAAATACTTTTTATTTTTTAAAATTATTTTTGATATAAACATATCAAAATAATCTAAAATAAAAAAAAAAAATTTAAGCAAAAATAAGACGTATTTAAAAAAAATGTTTTACTCAATGTATATATAGTATCAATACTTTCAAAATACTAAAAAAAAGCTAATTTGATGTTTTTTCAAGGAAAACACATTTTTAAAATGCATTCAAAGTATAATTTATATACATTTTTAAATATTCACTAAAATCATTGTATTCTGGCTAACTAATTTAGTGAACCCTAACCAGACCAAGTTTAAATTGTAACATTAACCCAATCAAATTTATATAATTAGTATAATAATTTATGATTTAATTAACCCTATCAAATATGTTTTAAATGCGAAAAATTTAAAATCAAATGATTCTTTTTAAAATAAAATAGTGATTTTTTTAATATATATATATATATATATATATATATATATATATATATATCCTAGATTGGCCTGATAAGTGAATTGATTTTAATTTTTTAATGGATGCACAACTATAACTTATAATAATAAATTATTTAAAAAACTTTCAAGAAACATATACTTTTATGTCGACCAAGTAAAAGTAACAACTCAATAACGATTTATTGTTTGATATTGTGTTTTAAAAGTATAAAAATATTTTTTTATATTTTAAATTAATTTTTTTTAGCTGCTTTTAAATTATTTTAATGTGTTGATGTCAAAAATAATTTTTAAAAATAAAAAAATATTATTTTGATATATTTCTGAAAGAAAATACTTGGAGTAGTAGAATAACAATTCTAGAATTTGTAAAAAAACGAAAACACTCCTCATTATTCCGTGTCATTTTCTCAGCATCCAGAGATAAAATAATAATTTTACTGTGCAAAGAAATAAAAAATATCATCCATGTTTTCTGGTAATGTAAAAAATAATATTGATTTCGAGAGTTAAATTTTTTCAGCTTCAGGATAAAATAATAATTTTATTGTTTGAATCCATAATAATTTGTGTCTGTGTCTATATACACAATGAAAAATATACAAGAAAAAGTACATACTTTTTATTTTATAGTAATTGAAAAAAAATCAATTATGATGTTCCAGAACTTTCCTTGTTTCCCTTTCAACATTCAAAAGCTTAATTATTTTTGTAAGAAAACCCAAGCCTGAAGAAATAAAACGCCAAGAATTCTTTCCCAACCCAAACTTACACCGAAAGCCGAAGCAAAGTATCTGATTAGACAAATCAACAGTGAGCATAAATTGGGTTGATAATAAAGTTTTATATTTTTTAAAAATATATTAAAATAATATTATTTATTATTTTTTTAAAATATTTTTAATATCGAAACAATATAAAAAAAATATTTTTTTAAAATTTAAAAAATATAATTTAAATTTTAACCCCATGCCAACAACATTATTACTTGTCTGTTTCAGTTATTTTTTTCTTCATAAATATATTAAAATATTTTTTACATTAACATATTTTTTAAAATTATCCAAAAAATAAATTTAAATTTAAAATAAAAATAAAAATAAAAATAATTTTTTATATATTTTTAAAACACGATAAACCTTAACATAAAATTATAAACACGATACAGTGATGAGTGACCTAGTCCTTGCAGAGCAAGTCTTTGATAAATTAGTAATTTAAGCGAAGAACAAGGCTATAAATATCTAAGGACAAAATCAAATACCTGGGGCTTTCTTTCCTTACTATTTTATAAACAAAACTTTTCTTCTCTTGAGGTGTGATCACCTATACCATCGCTCTCTCAAATTCTTTTATACTTCTGCAGGCACCAAAATCTATTCTTTGATCAATCGTCTGATGATAAATTAACAAAACCCACCTTTTGTTTCAGTTTAAAATGTTTTGATTTTTCTGTGTTTTCGTTGCTTGGAACAAGAAACAGTGTCTTTTTTTAGTTTCTAGAGGACCCTTTTGTGTTTATTGGATTTTTTCGAGCATGAATAATAGGAGGAGACACAGGGGTGAGTTTTATCAACATCAAGAAGTTCAAGGGATGACAAGATCACGTTCTAGAAAACCTCCTCCTCATGGTATATTGAGTTCTCTTCCTTCAATTATTTAAGGCCTTATATAAGGAGTTACTTTTGTGATTTCCTTTGCACATTACCTTATTTCTTTCAAGAGCGTAGTTCCTTGTTGGATTTTGTTGTGGCAGCCTCTGTTTTGGTGTTATAATTCTTCCTGAAGGGTTATTTTTGTTGATTTTTTGGCAAAAAAAAGTATCCTCCTGTTGGGGTCGTGGCATGATGGAGTTTTTTTTTTTTTTTTTTTTTTGTGGTTTTGCACCTAATTTGTTTAGATTGTTTTTTAGATGTCGGCGCTTCTTGTTAGGGCAAAGTGCTTGGTGATGTGTGCAGTTTCTGCTTGTAGAGTTGAAGTGTTCTACTTTATAAAACATGCAATTGTTTTATTTTTTTTTGCTAAATTTCTGTTGGTTTGGTCTATCTTTAGCAGTGGATGATGATTGAGATACACAGCAGTTGTCTTTATGAACGATTTCTGAGAATTCGTTCAAGTTCTGAAGTTTCCTATCAGACAAGTACAGACAAGAAACTGACCAGTTTGAAAATGTTAAAATATATCTGGTGATTCTTTCTGACAAATGTATGCAAATTGCATACAAAAAAGCCCAAAATAGAAAATATGGCAGAAAAAGAATGAAAGTCTGAAGTGTTTCTATGTAGATTTATACAAGATTTGTGTCGTATTTGTCTATTATTTTTTTTGTTGTCTAGAGATCCTTGTCGTCCTTTTCTACTGCATTTTTCTGTAAATATCTATCATTACCTGATCTCTGCAATGATTCTTACACTGTACGTGCTTCACTCTGTTGTCCCTCTTTTTGAAATTTGATTCCTTGTTGTATTTGAAACAATGATTTCTTTTGGTGCTGTATATGAATAGTTTATCTTATATTTTTGCCTTTTGTTTTCAGGCAGTTGGCAGCCAACTGTACCTTCATGGGAAAAGAGATTCTGCTATTCGGCTGGTTCAATTCCATGGAAAAAGCTCCTGGAAACCAAAAAACTTATGTATCTCTATGAGAATGTTGTTAAGTGGAACGACTCTGCTGGTGAAGAGGCGTTTCACAATGCTAAAAAACGATTTTGGGCTCAGATCAATGGCCTACCCTGCAACTTATCATTACCTGGTCCTGATATTTATATTGATGAAATTGATTGGAACTCCAGTGTTGACCCTGAATTGCTCTTAGACTTGGAGCGGGAACCGAAAGATCATGATGAGATTAGCAAAGGAGAGGGGGTTGTGATTATTGGCAGCTCTATCCTCTTGAACCAGTCATTTTCATGTGCCGGGTGGGGAGGAGCTGAGGAGGAATTTCAAAAGGTTCCCGATTCAGCATTCGATCCTGGACCTGGGGATTTCAACCATAAAGTCACTAATGATGAAAATCCCCGGGGAAGTAATGCTACTCATCCTAATGAAGCCATGAACGATAATGGATGGAATTGTTGGAATGATTCGTTCGCTCGGGGCGACAATGAGTGGGATGGTAATAATGGCAGGAAGAATGTTAATGATGGAAATGGTGGTGACTGGGGAGCATGGGATGTCCATAACCAAAGCAGGGAAGGTACTGGTTGGCAAATGTCAAGTTATAAATCCTCCAGGTTTCATGGTGATGAATGTCCAATGGATCGTGGATTATGGAGGCATGGAAGAGGGAAGAGGAGGGTAAATTATGTTTCTTGACAGCTCCTTCTGGAAGAGACTATGTTCAAGCCAGTACTCCATGAATCCTTGTGGATTACCTGCCTATTGAATTGGTGCACAAAGTTTAGCAAGTGTGAAGTACATAGCACAACGACTTAGGTGGATTGAGCCCCAGTTGTTTTATTTTCTGTGTGTCGAAGTAAATATAACAGGATGATACCAGCCTGACAAACGCGCTGTCATGCTGGGTTTTAAGCTGCAGTTTTGTAGATTGCTTCAAGAAGCTGAGGCCTAGTATGCCGTGAGAGTTTTTCCTGTTATTTTATCAAGTAGATGTGTTTTTATGCATGGAATGATGATTCTAATCCCCCAATTCAAGGGGCAGTTCCTGCGTTTTCTCCATGGATTCTACTGAGACGGAGGTGGTCCTGTCATCCTGGTGATGATTCTTGTATTTGAAAGCAGCTTTCTTCTCCGCGGCTCCTAACATGGCTTCTAAGAAGCATTGAATATTAATATTAGAGAATAATATAAATTATATTATCGAGTTATATTTAATAATTTAAATTATTAGATAAGATAATTTTTTAATATGATAACATAAGGTATAGGGAGATAGTTTATTACAAGCTTCATGAGTGTCAATTACTGTGAAAGCATGGGCGCATAGCTTAACACCTGCAATTTGTTTCTGCTGCCTCGAGCAGCAAATCACTGCTTTTATTGCCCAGGAAAGACCAGCAGGATGCACAAGGTTTTAGCCAGTGGATTCGATCCTGACAATGCACTCTTTTTCAGAAGAGTTACTGAATCATACAACACTCATTTACACCATAATCTCAAGCATAATAATAAAAATACTATCATATTTCTCTTCCTTTTCTGGGTTTTAAGTATCCTCGAACTAGATATTAAACATAATTCGGTGATTCTTTTTTGGAATTTATTGACTTGGGGTTTGCTCGAGTCTATTTTTTCATGCGGTACCACAACTTGGAATGTGAAATGAAATTAATCTCTGTCAGGTCACGTCAGAATTTATTAAAATTATTGCACACCCAGCTCTTTCACTTTTTCGCACTTCGTTCCAAAATTATTTTGTAAGAAAAATGTTTTTTTTAGATTAATTTTATTGCTAATATCAAAAATATTTTTTTTTAAATATTATTTTGATGTATTTATTAATGAAAAATATTTTAAAAAATAATTTCAGTCTCATAAACTACACCCAATTTGTTTATCACCATTTTTTTTTTGTGTGTTTTAACATGTTTTTGAGAAATTTGAAGTATTTTTATTTAAAATTATACTTTTTTTGTGTTTCTGAATTATTTTGAAATGTTGATACTTGATATAAACAATAAATTTTTAAAAATAAACTTTTTTATCTTAAAATATCTTTAAATAGAAAAAAAAACAATTTTTGTTTTTAAAAACCACTACCCTACGCTATTCAAAAGTCTGACGTTAAATTCAGCTGTTATGGCCCATATTGATGCTGAATATTAAAGCCCAAAAAGGAATTTTTGGAAGCCCGCCATAACAGTGCTTTAGCTAACACTTGAAAGGGTTCGACAAAGCTCTCCAGGTCTCTAATTGTACTTGAAAGACGATTTTCTCCAGCGATACACTCACAGGTACACCGATTTATAATTTGTGAATTCCATTGACGATTCTCCTTTCTTTTCCCCCCCTCTCTTTTAACATTGAAGACCTTAAGTTCTAAGCACCAGATTCAGAATCAGAGTTTTAAAGTTTTTCTTTATTTAATGCTTGCTTTTCATTGCGGGGTTCTCTGCTTAGTTATTTAGCTACTCGTTTCTTTTTGCAATGAGTGTTTGGTCCTGAGTTAAAAAGAACTATAGGTGTATTTATTGGGTTTTTTTTATTTAACATATACGAACGCCCCCTGTTTGTTAAAATGCCCCAACGAGAAAGAAAAGAAATAGTATGTTTATTGGTCAGCTGGTTTTATTTTTTCCCCTTTATTTAATGCGATTTCTAGCAAGGCTAGACCATTGACATTCATAGTATCAGCTTGATTTACTTGAATTATCTAGGTGGTATATGTTTGTTTGTTCTGGGATATCCGTGTTTTGGTTTGTCTACGCGAACCCTCATTTCAGTTATTAAATCGAATTTTTTAAATGGTTTTTAAGTATTCTCTTATAATCTTTATTAATTGTTAAGCTTTTGCTTGTTTAGGTTGTCATGGCAGCTGAAGAGGAAAATCCTGCTTTGTCAAATTTACCAGAAGAATCTTCTGCTGTAGTCCCTGATGATGAACTGATGATTGATAACTCTAGTCCTATTCAACCAACTCTACCAATCATTCCACCAGTAATCCCATCTTCAATACCAGTTTTGCCTCCCATCGCTCCAATACCTATAGTTCCTCCCCGCCCATTAGCACCGCTCCCCATCCGACCGCCTGCAATTAGGCCACCTGGGGTGCAAAATGGTGAGATGAGAACTAGTGACTCAGATTCTGACGAAGAGGAATCAAGTCCCACTGGGACTACCCCGGGGTCAACTGGGGGTTATGAAATTTCAGAAGCCAGCAGACTAGTTAGAGAACGGCAGCAAAAGGCAATGCAGGAGTTTATGATGAAGAAGCGTGCTGCTGCTCTGGCAGTGCCTACTAATGATATGTCAGTTAGGACTCGTCTTCGCCGGCTTGGTGAGCCGATAACTCTATTTGGAGAACGAGAGATGGAGAGACGGGACAGGTTGAGGATGCTTATGGCAAAGTTAGATTCTGAAGGACAATTGGAGAAGTTGATGAAAGTTCACGAGGAAGAGGAGGCTGCATCTACTGCGGCAGCAGAAGATGCCGAGGAAGAATTTGTTCAGTATCCATTCTACACTGAAGGGTCGAAAGAGCTCCTGGATGCTAGAATTGATATTGCTAAATACTCCATTTCCAAGGCAGCTTTGCGTCTTCAACGTGCAAGAAGAAAAAGAGATGACCCAGATGAAGATGAAGATGCAGAGCTTGACTGGGCTCTGAATCAGGCAGAGAGTATGAGTCTTAATTGCAGCGAGCTTGGAGATGACCGGCCACTCTCTGGCTGTTCCTTCTCTTGTGATGGAGAAATGCTCGCTACCTGGTCTCTCTCTCTCTCTCTCTATGATTTCTGTTTGCTGCCATTTTATTGCTCCTAATTACGATGCTGATTCCTTGCTTTATTCTGCTTATGCAGCTCTTTAAGTGGAGTTGCTAAAATATGGAGTGTGCCTCAAGTTACAAAGGTTTGCACCTTAAAGGGACACACGGAACGTGCAACCGATGTTTCCTTCTCTCCCGTGCACAATCATTTGGCAACTGCATCCGCTGATCGAACTGCAAGGTTGTGGAGCACTGATGGTTCTCTCCTGATGAAGTTTGAAGGTCATCTAGACCGTCTTGCTCGCGTTGGTTTCCATCCATCAGGGAAGTACTTGGGCACCACGAGCTTTGATAAGACATGGAGACTGTGGGATATAGATTCAGGCGTGGAGCTGCTCCTTCAAGAAGGTCACAGTCGGAGCATTTATGGATTAGCTTTCCATCATGATGGATCATTGGCAGCATCTTGTGGATTGGATGCACTAGCACGTGTTTGGGACCTACGTACTGGGAGAAGTATAATGGCATTGGAAGGTCATGTCAAGCCGGTGAGAGACTCTTTCTGAATCTTTCTCTTTTTTCTCATGGAAATCTTGTTTTTGCTTGTTTGGAAAGTATAGTTGTTAAATGGACTGTATTTATCTTTCATGCCATTTTCAGCTTCTTGGGATCAGCTTTTCACCCAATGGCTATCATCTAGCAACTGGTGGAGAGGATAATACTTGCCGGATATGGGATTTAAGGAAGAAGAAATCATTGTATGTCATACCAGCACACTCAAATCTCATATCACAAGTAAAGTTTGAGCCCCAAGAAGGATATTATCTGGTTACATCATCATATGACATGACCGCTAAGGTTTGGTTTATTTCCAACCATGTTGATTATTTCCTACGACTGAAGGCATAGAATTTCTGTTTATTTTATTCTGTAATATACATGAATTCAACAGGTTTGGTCTGGCCGAGATTTTAAGCCTGTCAAGACATTATCAGCTCACGAAGCCAAAGTTACATCTCTGGATATTAGTGCAGGTAACTTTCCCCACTCAGATGGTCATATATGCCGAATGTTGTGATTATTTAATCACTTCTCATGAACTATTTGTCTCTTGTTTGCTTCACCTTTATTTTAATAACCATGATTGATGCGCTAATTATCAATATATTACCACCATTGCACCATGAACGACCAGTGGTCCATGCTCAAATCATCTGCCTCTGTTTTTTTTACTGTGCCAAATTTTGTCCCCCCACCTCCTTTTGACAGTTTCTCTTTTCCGAAATAATCTTCTCACGAACAACTTGTCTTTTGTTGCTTCACCTTTATATTAATAACCGCAATTGATGTGCAAATTGTCAATATTTTACCACCATGAACAACTTATCTTTTGTTGCTTCACCTTTATTTTAATAACTGCAATTGATGTGCAAATTGTCAATATTTTACCACCATTGCCATTGGTCCATCCTCAAATCATCTGCTGCCTTTTTTTTTTTTTTTTTTACGGTGCCAAATTTTGGTTCCCCCCCCTTCTCTTGACAGTTTCTCTTTTCCTAAATAACCTGTGGGTTTGTCAATCTCATTTACAACTTCTGAGCAACTACAAATTGGAATTCTAGTTGCTTTTATTTGGGTGACAACGAAATGAAATGAGGCAGGAGTTCTCTGCTGGTATCCTACATACTGACCAAGAATGCTTATGGAGTTTTGTTTGAAACACCTTGAAAGTTGTTTATGGTTGTTTTTTATTTTTTCAGTTGTGGGATCTGATCCTGAGATATTTTCTGTACAATGGCCTTCTATATTTTGTAATCTAGTTATAACAGGGAAAGCCAAAAAATTCAAACTAACTAATCCGGTTCATATACTAAGTTTCTTGAGCCAGTTACCCTCATAAAAAAATTGCTTATATGGATTGTTGTGTTATGGCTTCGTGGATTCACTATGTTCCTTTTCATTCATGGTCTGCCATTTGCTCAAGTAAAATAAGGTGTCACTTGTGTCTGTGTGAATAAAAGGTTAAGAGCTTGTTTTGTCTGTGGCCATTGTTTGATTTGTCTTTGGAATGAGGTTTAATTTAATTGCTCTTCTGGAGAACTCATTCTGTTCTTGCTAATTTATGAATTGCCCCTTGCTTCATTTTGATTGGATAAGCCTTGTTCCTTGGTGGCAGATGGACATCAAATTGCAACTGTTTCACATGATCGGACCATCAAGCTGTGGTCCAGCAGAAACAATGAGAAGGATGCGATGGAGGTTGAATGAGCTGGCTTTGTACTCTCCGCGGCAAACAAGATAAACTGTTGGTCAAATCTTAAATTATCAATTGAGCACTTTTAAGTTTGCTTTGAGCAGAATGCCCGGCCTCATGAAACTTTTTCTTCCTTGTCTTTCGGAGAGATAAGTGCTTATTGTAGTGAAATTTCTCTTACATCAGATGTCTTTAATGTGCAGTTCTTCTGAGGTCTCCAATTACAGTAATATAGTATCATCTTAACTGGGGCTTCTGCTTCCTTTTTTCACGAACTTTTGGGCCAAGGTTAGTTTATTCATTGTCAGTTGTATTTTGGTCGCTTCTTTTGTAGGCCATTCGCTATTATTAGTCAAAATAATGTAGTCAACATTTTACGAGCAAACCTGCACCGAGCTGGAAAGACATCTTTTTTTTATCCTCTCCTCAAAGCTAGGGTATACCGAAACAATTCACTGTTTCGGATTTATCATCCGAAAATACATGGCGGTGTTGGTGAAATAAGAGGTGTATCAATCATCCGAAACAATTCAGTCTGTGTCTTTACCGAGTCTCTTCGCTGTAAAGATCCAGATTACAAAATTGCATTAAAAGTCAAATCTCAGTGAAACATCATGCTTCTTTGTATACAAATATCTTGAAGTGCTCGTCCTCCATTGAATCATGATCCCCGGATGACCGGCACTTCCCTTTATAGCGTGGTGTGCCAGATCATCCAACAAAACTATGCAGTAAGAAAAACCCTAATCATGTTAATGAATACAACCGGAAGATCGCTTCTTCGATCATGTTGCCTCATTTATACCAGCCGGTAAGCAAATACCTCAGCCCAAAACATATGCCGCATCCAAGTGCCTGTTACCACAGGCAGGATATTAGAATACAGATGCCAATGCGAACCCTGACAATCATTAGAATGACAAACTAATTTAATAGATAGTGGAATGTCATCCTTGACATCAAGGAAGCTAGGTTTTGGAATGACAAAATACTATTTTTAAATAGATACTAGCAATATTATTTAAAAGATAAATATATTTTTAAGAAAATAAGACTACAAAAACCATCAAGGAAAATCCTAATTTCTCTCCAGCATTTTCAGTGACCAGCAGACAGATCGAAAAAAACTGGTATGAAGATACTTGGACCTCTGTTTCTTTCCCGAATCTATGATTTCTACAAAAAACCAAAATTAGGTACATCGGCAGAAACAGCAAGAATCTAGTGGCATGTTACAACAATCATAGAAACAAGTCAAACAAGATCAACAATATCAACGAGCTGCAATGATTTCTTTATCCCACCAAACAACTATGCCCGCCTGATTTCCAATAACAAAACCAGCCTAATCATGTTGCAATTTACAGAAGCAGGAGGAGGGTATTTTGGGGGTACAGATGGTTGGTGCTGAGATTTGAGGTTGTGGCATTGAAGACCAATTATAAGGGCTTGTGATAAAGAAAAGTAAATAAAATGGTGAAGATGCATGATGTGGAGATTTATGAAGTAAACTTATTTGTATGATTTGTAGGTCATTCACACTACATGGAGGTGGATGAAGAGTGAGATAGAGTAGGAGTCTTCTCTTAATTCTTTTTGTAGAAAATTATACAAAACAAAAATAATGCACACATATATGTAAAAAAATACTGTAGAGCAGAACTGGAAGGGCCACGTTAAGAAAAATGCAATGTTTAGACAAAAAAACAGGGATTGTTAGTTCAGAAGGTAATCCCAAATAGGGTTCAAGCTAATGGGGATTGAATTATAATTTAGCCTCGAAATACTAATGCAACTGGGTTTATATTTGGTTTGATTTGGAACCTACCTGTTTACAATCAAGTGAAGCAAACTTAATTCAAAATGGAAGACTCAAACTCAAGAATCAATTGTAAGGCTTGGTTAACTTTGGCTACATTTTCCTAACTTTAGCTGAATGAGATGGTTATCTGTATCATACAAACATATTGGTTTATGTGAGTCTTTCAGTCAGGTGCCATTATCAAGAACCTTGGAACTCCTGCTTGGGGCCAGCAGTGCTCGCTGAAATTGTGAGAAGCATGGGACAGTGAAGTCCAAACCCTAAACGACGCAAAAAGCCCCTTCCCCGAAGTTCACAAGTAAGGAGAAAGATAAAATTTAACACACAAACAAATCACCTGAACAAGAAGAAGATGGACGCAAAGTGAATTTTCTGTCTTCCTGCCGAACATTCTCAAGTAAAAATTAACAAGTGTCCCATCATTTGTTCCTGTAAGAAGTCCTGTCTGAGGATCAAACCTGAAAAAAAATCCATGCGATGTAAGACATCCATAGAAGATTCACAAAAGAAGGCCCATGAAATTCCCTTCAGCACAAACTTGCAGCTAA
The DNA here is from genome assembly GCA_027405865.1 of Salix purpurea. Lineage (NCBI taxonomy): Eukaryota > Viridiplantae > Streptophyta > Magnoliopsida > Malpighiales > Salicaceae > Salix > Salix purpurea. The sequence continues at coordinate 2,298,490 of JAOWLH010000021.1, read as the reverse complement.
AGAAAAGAGAATCTACCTGGGTAGACGATGTCTTGGACAATGCCTGAAGCCAAAAAGCTGAAGTGGAAATGCAAATTAGATGCTTTAGTGGATAATTAGAGTTTAAAAGCTTGAGGGAGAAGAGTTATGAGATCAAACCTGAGGAACTGACAGGAGGAAGTTTAATACTTGTGCTAAAAAGAAAATCAGGAGCGTTTCACTGTTAAAAAAATGAGGGAAAAAAATTGATAATGAGGTTATGGATAGGCATATTGATGAATGCAAAGTAATTGTTGAAAAACCAAGTTTATCTCAGATCTTTGGGATCTTTGAATGTGACAATGTATGTCCTAATGGCACAATTGATCAGCTATCATTTGGTTATGAGATTGCATAACAAGAAGGAGAAAAATAGTGCATGGTAGAATAGGAATAGAAAAGCAACAAGTATTTTCTGATGTACAGACTGACAAGTAAATCTACTTTGAACTTATATTTCAAAGACATTGAGTAAGGAATATGCTGATTTTATAACAGGTAGTCAATCACGTTCACATGTCAAAACTCTAAAGGCCATGTTCTAGGTTTTAACCCATGCATGGAGATGAGTTGAATGAATTAGAAAATTCCACAAACTTATATTGTGAAATAAAATAACAAAACATTGTACAGGCACGGGACACACCTAAAATGGCCTAAAATCCCAACAACAACCAACGTCATCCCTGCAAAGTATGTGTAAGTATCTCCAACAAAGACTGAAGAAGGATACCTGAGAAAATGAATGGAGTAAATGTTACTTTGCTGCATCAGAAAGAACAGTAAGAAAATCACTTGATAAATAGAATCAAATGTTAATACCAATTGTAAGAAAGCAAAGCCAAGGAGGTTGCCAGTAAGGGCTGGACAAGATACATAGAGAATGCATGAGCCTGCTGGTACTCAGGATCCGCAGACACTCCAATTTGCATGACGTTATGTATCAAAATCTATAAAATTGATAAGCTGTGTCAGATTCACAAAGGGTCAGAATCCGGCTGTTCTACAACTCTCAATGCTTACCGCAGATGCGATCACAACTGTTTGACCAACTTCAAGGCCATTTATACCAGCATGAATGTTAATGCAATTTGTGCAGAAAATTGCCAAAAACCACATGTAAATCTTATATATAAATCCTGTCAAAAACAAAATGAAAAAACCATTAGGCATACGCTGGTATAACTCCATCCACTTGTAAAGATTTATCGACTTTCTTTCAAACAATGGTTTCTATTTCTTTTCATATAACTGCCAAATGAAATTCAAATTCTATAATGAAAAGTCTTAAATTTACGATGAAATCAGGAGTATGCTTTTTAAATTAGACTGATGTTAATGACAAAGACGAATCCTTGCAAAGTAGCATGTGTTTTTGAGAGAGAGGGCAACAATTATGACATTCAATGATCTCACATGATTGGAATTAAAAAACATACCCAGGTCCAACACCTTGAGCCCGATATATGAAACAAGAGGCTTTGGTATAATGATAGTTGTATGTCCAGCGTATGCCATCAGCAATGGAAAGGCAGCAATTGACGGAAGCAATAATTTGCTGCTCTTGGCAAACACAATAACAGCCATCAGGATCTAATCAAGCATCATTTTAACAAATGCTACCAAGAAGTACTCACACTCTCCATGGAACATCAAGGACATCGTCTATAAATCCGAGCAGAGTCATGAAGCAAATTGATGCTAATGCTGCATTGTACTCAACAAGCCACTGCATGTTCACAAATTAAGAACACAATCCAAGAGTAAGCCACCATGGAAAGCACCAAATGGAAGAAATACTAGGGAAGTAAACAAAGACACACAGGCCGATCATGAAAACACAGAATGTGCAGTAGAGATACAAGCATGGTGTAAAACAAATGCAACTGAAGATTGTCAAAGATTCTTACATTGGAATCTGGCGCGAAGTTAAAAAACTGAAATACTATAGTCAAAACCATGAAGACTACAGCGACAACAATACCCAATGACTCAGGCCTGTCAAAAACAAAAAAGTGGAAAAATCTGATTAAGCGGAATAGCAAAATCAGATATACAATTATTGTTTAAGTATCATATCTTCAAGAACTAACAAACCACCAATTCATTCTCTTCACTTTTACTCTAGTTTGACAATCACAATACCACACATTGGAGACGATCACAATACCACACATTAAATTTCAACTCATGAGAACTTCTTCAGCCAGTGAATTAAAAAAAGTCACGATGATGAACAAAAACAGGCAAAAAATAATATATCAGCCAAAATAGAAATCTGAGACAAACTCCACATATATATATATAAACAGATCACAAGTTTCCAAATATCCAAACCCACTATCAAACCCCGAACCTAAAACAAACCCACATCATAAAATCAACAACAATAATACTAATCATAAAAACACAAACCCAGGAATAGTGGCTCACACTTTAACAGTCCCTTGAGGAGTACCCTTCTTGTTAATATCATATCCAAACAAGTTCCTTTTCAAAACATATTTAGAGGCCACAGGAATCATCTTAACGGTAAGAAAAAACCCAGCAAGACTAAGACCAGCATTGATAAGAATAGGCTTGATGAGGTCATGTTGGATCTGGTAGTGAAAAAAGAGTAAGTAAAAGTATGGGGCTACTAGTAAAAGAGAGAGCTTAAAAATGAATCCTTTTTTAGGTGGCGCAATTGGTTGGTCATTGCTTGTTTCTTGAGGAGGAGGAGGAGGAGGAGGAGGTTTGGTTTCTTTGTTAGTTGCAACAGTAAATCCTTTTGTTGTTGTTATTGTTGCTGGTTCCGAAGCTCTCTTTCTTGCCATGGTTCTCTGCTCTGCTCTCTCTCTGTTTTTGTTGTCAGTTTTGTTAATGCTGAAGAGGTAATAGCCTAATAGGAGTTGTAGTTTTGCTGTTTTCACTTTGGTGTCATTGAACTAATAACATGTTGCCACGTCGCAAGAACAGGACCCACTTGTGTGAAAAATTAAGGTGGGGTACGATATTTCTGCGCCCGTGTCATTGGAGCCGATCAGATGTTGCCATGTAGGAGTAAAGGCACAGGAGGACCCACCAAAGGTCTGCCACATAGGAAAGCCAATTAAGAAAACCCCCGGCTTGCCCATTCATCCTTCCTTATGAAGCCGGTCTGACCCCGCAGCTGGACTTGGTGACCCCCGGGTACAGGCGCGATGCAATTATGTTTTTTTTTTTTTTAAAAAAAAAATTATGATTCGAGTTATAATACTAATTAAAATTAAAAAAAATATTTTATTTTAATCACACGGTAAAAAGAAAAAAACAATGATATTAATAAAAAAACTATTTTTTAAAATATTATAACACCTGAAAAAAAAAACAATAGAATTATGAAATTGGATAAGGAGGTGGACTGGATCAACAAACATGAAAAGAACATAAATCTGAATTGAAGTGTGAGATCAAAAAAGTTTTTTTGATAAAAAGATCAAGAAAAAAGAGTTTTCTTCCTATTTTTTGATAAAGAGGTATGTCCTAGTTCTTGTTGATCATATCTTTGCAGTGGTAAAAGAATTTAAAGCCAAACCATGAAGGCATCGAAATACAAAACAAACTTTAGTCAACGCCACCCACCCACACTCCAAAAAATGCAAAACAGTCGTAACTTTCACTTCAAATGTCTAATCAAATCTTTTTTATCGAATCCTAATTCTACACTATTAGAATCAGCAATTTTGCCCGATACCCAGATTCTAAACCAAACCCGAAAGCCCGAGCCCATCACAAACCCATCAAAAACCAATCACTCCCGAAACAACCCACAAAACTACACACACACACACACACAACTCTCACCTTGGGTTTCAGACCCGACCCGAGCTCCAATTTCCAACCACGAAAATAAGGAAAAGAAAGGGAATGACTCTAGCTCATAAGATCCGAACACCCCGAACCCGGATTCCTAACCAGCCACTGATAGTCTCCATTCCGGGAAATTCATGGTGATCATGTGATCACCGGGTAGTGGGGCCGGTCAACCCGCCCAGCCATTGAAGAACATATGCAAACCCGGCAAGAGTTGGTGGAAGAAAAGTTAGAAGTAACAATAAACGCGAAGTAAGAAGTTCGTCGAAGATGTTTGTGATATTGACGTGGTGGGTCTTAAACCCGCCATTTGAAAGAAATAAATAGAGAGGGAAAGGGGGGGGACGAAGATGTAGGAGCAGCTGTTGTCAATGGAGTTTTGGAGACATCACGAGAGAGTGAGCAGGTAGGAGCAGCTGTTGTCAATGGAGTTTAGGAGACATCACGAGAGGGAGAAGTTTTGCCGTACGTTGTCGTAATTCTTGCCGGTCAGTATTATCAAATCCGGTCTGATCAGATAAATTATTTCATTTTTTTTTTAAAATAAAGGAGATTTAGCCTATCAAATATTTTAAATTCAATATGTCAATATATAACCCGATAAAGATAATTAAAATTTAATTTTAAAATAATAATAATTAAAACGACAATGGTTTCATTAAACAAAGTTTTTTATTTGAACTCTGCTCTTAATTAATAATGATTTTTTACTTTTAAAAAGTTTTAATGATTTTGATTAAGAATAATATATATGAGAGATTCATTAAAAAAAAATAATTCCAAGTTTCCAATACTAGTATTATTAATTAATTGTTTTTTTTTTTCTAAATTGTTAAGTGGGTCTTATAAAAGACAATTGCATATAGAAATAAAGTTAATTTATACATTAAAAATCTTACAAATAATTAATATCATTAGAAACTCCTGTCTCAATTAAGGTAGACATATACATTTATGATATTATTTTTTAACAATTGATAAAATTATTTTAGATCTCGACAATTTTTATGAATATATCAGCAAGGGACAACCCTTAATAGAGGGGTGTGACCTGTGTGCATCATCTCTATCTGAAAACACTTAGCTGAACCAATAGCACCATGGAGACATGGGCCCTTTATCTTGAGCTTCCACATGTTTTAGATGATGTGATTGCCCAATACAATCCTAATATCTTATCAGTGGATGTTTCCAAGTCTTAATTTGAATCATTAGCTAAATGCAATCATTTTCTCTTGCCACCTAAAGAAAGGAACCACATTGTGGATCGTAAATGCAAGTTGTCTTCTTTCTAACATGGCACAGCTCGGCTGGATAGTTTTCTCAAGCTTTGACAACTTCCACAATTAATTTGCAGGTCACATGGATGATGATGATGATAAGTGAGAGGGTTAAGGAGTCTCTTTCAATTGGCCCTATCTTTCATCAAGTTTTCATCTTCATCCATAGCTTTGTAGCTCGGATTATCACCTAGTCCCTTGTCAATTTGTGATACTTGGCGAAACATTTATAGAGATTAAAAGCACAAAAGCAGTTGTGTAAACCTGAATCCTAGTTTAGATAGCTCTATTTCTCCAAGCAGGCTTACCAATATAAACATTGAACCACAAAAAAATATGTTTTTCATAATTTTGATGTTCCTATCCAATGGCCCAAGGCTAAGAGAAACTGTCAAACAGAAGCCACAAAGAAGTTAACTGTTATAGAAAAGTTGAGGGTCTCATCGGAACAATATCACCTCACAATCAAACCACTCGGCGCATTTACTTACCAGCGGTTTAGATTGAGATTTCTACCGGAAAGTCCAAGGTTCAAACATGGGTGGGGTGGATTGAGGATTGGGAATAGGAGAAGGTTAACCCTTTTTTACCACCTAAGACTCATTGTACCTCACTATGGGCCAAAAACAAAACCCAACAATAGCTCTTCTGATGATCCCCAGGGCGTAGCATGAAACAGTAATTACTTCAAAATAAGATTTTGAATTGATCTAAAATCTCCAGATTTCAATCTATTGATTCAGATGACAAAACCAGATACATGGAAGAATTTCACATTCCAATACATTAGTTTTGTAAATGATAATAATGATACAAAATTTTACTTGCACAAAAAATATAATTATGCTGCTCACGTATTGGATTGCATGATGTACCTTGTTAGCTTTAAAATGTGGACAAGAATCAATGTTGAAGAATGGTTAAAAATCTTTAGGACAATCCCAGCTAGAGTGCCTTCTAATTCACGTCGTCATCTCCTTATTAGCTTGAGTACATCTCCAACCAGATGCAATGATCCAGTGACGAGAACCTGTAAATCCACCAATAATGGCTTCCTGGTTAGCACTGCTGTTTGAAAATCAACGCACCGCACAAATATTTGTTTCTTTTAGAGATGGGTTGCATGAGAGAAGGCAGGCATGGCTGTCTTCTTCTCCGTTTTTTTCAAAAAAAAGAAAAGCCAGTCATTGCATAAGTGAAGACATTTGCATCCACTAATTTTTATCAGAAGAAAAAAAAAACTTAAAAGAGGGCTAGAAGAAATTCACTCATTTCTAGAGCATTTTTACTCAAATGTTGGTGACTGAACAATATAGGCAATCTCTTCTCATATTGATGACAAGGAGAAAATTTTGAGAGGAATCTGTCAATTGGTAAAGGTCTTTGCCCTCACCCTTAACAAAAACTGTAACCGTAACATTAATTCCTCCATGCACATTGTTTGACATAATGAAATGAAACCATCTAAGAGGGCATTATTACCTGAAGTCTTAGGGAAGGATTCTCTCTAACACAATGCCTCAACCATTTTATCGTCAATGGCAATGAAGGAATTACAGCACTGCAAGCCAAATATCCATCTGCAGGACTGCAATTAGAAGCATCCTCATAAAGGAATTCACGACGTGGTAAGGTCTCCGCACCATCCATCTTGGTACTCTTTTCTGGTAAAGAATCTGTATCTGCTGGAAAATGAAAAAGAAAAGGCATAAGGTGCTGCCTATTACAAAATGCAATGGGAACAAAAGAGGTTCCTTTGACAAACAGCAATAAGTTATTGTGGCATGATTCAAATAATGGCCTGAACAGGATGCAAAAATATAGTGAGGGAAAGTAAGAGCACATGGGTTTTCAATTTCTACAGAGACTATGGCCCCAGTTTCACTTGCAATGATGCTTGATTGGCTAAATCACATAAGTGGGTAAAGAGAATAACCACACATCACTGCATTTTAACAGCTCATGTTGCTGCTATGTATGTAGCTCCCTCAGTTCACTCCTCACATATCCTTTTCTCTCTCTCTCTAGAATTCCTTCTATATTCATATAATACACAATGTGGGGAAAGACAGACAATACAGTAGGTAGTGTATGTAGTCTGCACTCTGGGCGTAGTTTGGCTTATTTGCTATTGTATGGAAAACCAAGCTTCCTTCGGTCATCATTGTCAAAAAGAAGGGGAATCAGACATACATAAACAAAATATTAAGATGTGTAAGCATTTCAGTGTGTGTGTGTTGGGGGGCGGGGGGGGTATCAGTACCTGTCCCATGGGCAATCTTCTCCCAGAGTCTCTGCAGGCTGAATTGCCATGACAAGTCCTTGTTAGAGATATCTGAAGGGACAACTGAAGTACCAGATGTAACCTTGTTATATGTTGAGATACTAGGGACAAAAATGGCCTTTGAGAAGCAAGTACCTGAAAAAGACACGAGTCATTTTGAACGCATCAGTGTTCTGAGTTTTTACTATGACGCAGAAAATTTCTGTGCAGAAGAAAAGAAAGGAGTATTTATTTCTAGGCATAATTTCTCATAATAGAGAAACTGGTTCCATTAGCAGTATTTGGACAACCTCGCTAAATAAGTACATTTGTGTCTCAATAGGCAGATTCGAGAATTGACATTCAACTGAAATTGGCATCATAAATCAGCTGAAGTTTGTTTGAACAGTAATTTTTCAGCGTGAAGCAGGTAAATTACCATTCGTTTAGTGCTTCCAGTGAAATCTACCTGATCTATTGTTCTTTTTTATTTAATTCAAGAGATAAAAAAATTTGTCTGCAAGAAAGCATTGGAAGCATTGGTTTTCATGACTTGCCATGTAATAAGATTGATGGCTTGACAACCATAGCAAAACAATGCACCACAGACGGAAAGCAAATAGAAAACTGGAATCAAGTTAAGTAGCATAAAAAGAAAGACATGCATAATTTAGTCAACGAAAGATAAAACAATCAAACAACCAGATCATAAAACCAACACAGATGTTCCTAATGGTTGTCAAGTTAAACAAAGATGAATATGGACAGTCATTCACACAAGTATACAGAATGAGATTGATGAGTTCGGAGGGGGGGGGGGGGATATAATTAATTCGAAGCAGCAGTACCTGAGGAAGCACATGTACTCACAAGCCGTGAAAGCAAGATCTGAGGATCTCTAACATCCATGCAATTAAATAAAAGAATCTACAAGAAGGTATGGATAATGACAAGTGAGACGCTAATAAATGAAAAAAATTGAAAAATCCAAAAAACTTATCACTAAGCAAAACAAATAGACAATGATGGGATTAAATAAGCAGAAGCCGGAAACAGCCCAGCACATTAAGCTCCCAAACTAAATCCTAAATATTACCTTCTTTGATATTTTATTGGATTCTTGAATGTTGCATTTTTCATGCTGCATGTAACCATTTCCCAGCACTTTGTTTAAATTTTCAATGTCATGTGAAGAAAATGAAACCAATGATGGTGACAGGCTGTTTTCTTTAACAGCACTAGAAAACCAATTGGCGCAAACCTCCATGCTCTCTGGACTGTGAGCTCCATCCAAGTAGAAAATGAGATCGCCTGAAGTTTCAGCTATTTCTGATGAAATGCAGGAGCTTGAAGAAGAAGAAAGATCAGGAACTATTTGAGCTCTCCCAGCAATATGTGCTGTAGAAAGACCTCTAACAAATGCCTCTGGTAAATTAGCTTCCTTGTTATCCTTTCAACAGTCCACAAAACTGATCAGTGAATAACTTGTGGTTAAACAACCAAATTCCGAATATAGAGGATGGCTACCATATATCATATCCTTAGATACTGGCAACTAACAAAAATGGAATCAAAGGAAGAAACAGAGAGAGTACACCATTCACAGCTTCCAAAAAGATAGATATGAGACAGAAGGATACCAGAATGACCAGATGGCTTAGAGTATGTACCCATAAATATAGATTACATACGCTCAGAAGCACACATGCAAGCACAAATACTGTAAATGGCATGCACCTATGTGTGTATATGTTATTATCAGAAATTAACTAGGCCCAGTCCATGAAAAAGAGCAGGACCTATGAGTTTAAGAATCCGTAACTAGATTGATTTTATGTAATACATACAGTATGAGAAATGGTCTGTAAAACTAACATTTTGGAATAGCTTCTCCCAATTTCCTGTTCTTTGAAGCCAACATTTGCAAAGGGAAACAGCAAGACCAGCATTAGACAACTGATGATCACCAGACAAACTAAGCTTTAGTCCATTGAACTCATTTGAATCAAGAGGTTCCACTTCTTTTAGGGGGACCTGCAATCAGCAAGAAAATATCTAACAGCAATGCCACTGGCAATTCATGAGTCGAGGCATGTGCTCAAGCATGGATACAAGCTTTTGAAGCTTCAATAATTAATCTTGAAACATGACAATGGAAGAATGGAGATCACAAATACAAGGGTGGGAATCATTATATTTTGGTGACGCTGGCAACAAAAAGATCAGCTTTATGTGATTTTATCTCTGTTATTCTGAAATTTGTAGGGTTATCTCTGTAACTTTCAGACATGCTGGAAACTTTACAGATAGTTTCTATTTTTGGTAGGATTCAAAGTATAAAATATAGTAATATATTTTTATTTAGCAAGCTAAGTCCTTACTGGGGAGTACCAGGAACTCCTTATATATGTAATCTTTCAGTAAGCACGATGGCAATATTTTGAGAGGAACTCCAGTGTTTATGCTCAGTGTGAATGTGTGATGAAATCAACCTTAGGTAAGATTCCTAAGAATCCTAGATAAGATGCTGAAGTTCATATTCAGTGAATGATTCCTTGAATCTACAAGTGTGAGGCCACCAGTTTTCACCTTGATTTTCTTTTATTTACATAATTTCAGAATATGTTCAATGTTCAAGCCCTAAACCCACTAAATTCCATAACCTTGACCAAAAAATTCACCCGTAACTTTCCCTAGATGTGTCCTGCGTCAGTTTGGTACAGAAAATTTGAGTCTTGGAATATGGAAAAAATTGATTATTGTTCCGATTTTAACATATCCTCTGTGCATTCAAGAAATATGCAGATGTACAAAAAAGTTGACAATTAGGGTACATTTGGTTACGCAGTGCATGTTTCCATACTTAGTCTTGGAAGAGCACGATGGCAATATTTTGAGAGGAACTCCAGTGTTTATGCTCAGTGTGAATGTGTGATGAAATCAACCTTAGGTAAGATTCCTAAGAATCCTAGATAAGATGCTGAAGTTCATATTCAGTGAATGATTCCTTGAATCTACAAGTGTGAGGCCACCAGCTTTCACCTTGATTTTCTTTTATTTACATAATTTCAGAATATGTTCAATGTTCAAGCCCTAAACCCACTAAATTCCATAACCTTGACCAAAAAATTCACCCGTAACTTTCCCTAGATGTGTCCTGCGTCAAAAAATTGATTATTGTTCCGATTTTAACATATCCTCTGTGCATTCAAGAATTATGCAGATGTACAAAAAAGTTGACAATTAGGGTACATTTGGTTACGCAGTGCATGTTTCCATACTTAGTCTTGGAAGAGCATGCATGTATCAAGAGTAGTCAATAATAGTCCTATTGGATCAGACAGGGATACTTTTACATGAAAATCCAAGTGATGTAGACAAAACAGAATGAAGGCTACGCCATATTTATGTGAGCAAAATTAGATGTACCAGCTGATAGTTTACAAGAGCAGAGGGTAAAAAAAGAATTTGCTAATAGCAAACTGAGAGCAACAGTTACCATCAGTTCTTGGGCATTCTCATGAAGAACATCCATTGCTTCAGGGACTTGTGGCACAGTAAAGGCAGGAATTTGATGCTTCGGGAACAAAAAGATAAAAAACTCAATTCAGAAAATACTTCAAAATGAATACTGCCAATTCAAATAATCAAACAGAATATTGCTATAAATAGCTGAATTGCAAAGAAAACAAAAGTTGTGCTAGTTTAACTGCTTACATATGAGTTTTATACCTTAAAAATCCCAGCCTTGTGTGAAGCAATCTGTCCAATGGTATTGCCTACAAAATAGCACAGTATGTGGTTTAAGAATTCATTGCTTCCTTCTGTACCGAGTATTGAACTTAAAACTGTACAAAACCCTTGGAAAACTGAAGAAACTGCTAAAAGATACTTTCATCTCAGTGACATCTGATTCCAGAAAACAAAACCAACAATTAAGCATGGCAACACAAATATATATCAGAAGACTAAAAATAAATGCAAGAAGTTCCTGAGAAAGGTAGATTTCAGAAAATGGTATACCTAATGCATCTGTGTGATCCATTCCCAGAGAAGTAATGCCACAGACAATGGGCTCTTCAATCTGCAAGGATTTCTCAACAAAATCCCATCACCCAGAATTTTTTTATTATCACTAACCTCGTTATTTCCTTTTATCTTAGAATCCTCCAAATAAGCAGCTAGACAGAAATATAGTATTTTCCTTGGCCATTAGAGTACGTATATTTTTAAGGTATTCCCTGATAATAATAATTATCAGATGATTCTAGGGAAAAATAATTACCACATTTGTTGAATCTTTTCTTCCGCCAAGACCAACTTCAATGATAGAAACATCTACCTGTAGAAAAGGAAAAGGAAAACAGAGTCGTTATCTTAGAAACAACGAAGATAAACTGTTTATGTGAGCATGGATATAAGCAAAAATAATTTGATCAAAAGATGTTGGGTCATCAAAGGAACATGTCAGTGTTTACATGCAGTCATGTCAGCTGAAAAGCTTTCTCATACAATTCAAGAATAGCAATGTATCAAGGACATACATCTACAAACATAAGCAATGACCAAAGAAGAAAGTTGCCAGCAACTGTAACAGCTAAAGTTGCAACTGTAAGGCATTCATTGTTGGAAAATATACAATAGCTCAATAAAGATGCAATGAATTTAACAGCAAAAAGGGTTCTTTTACTATATTTTCAATCAGCAAAATGAGATTTGTGTACAGTACAAATGCCCTGCCATTAAATTTCAAAGGAAAAAATCATGTGGCAGAAATATTTTCCAATGGAATTCAGTATCAGGAGACAGGATTAGTGAGTGTCCACATGCAATATCATGATCTAAGGCAAATAATATTTTTGGGATTTTCATGAATGCAAGGGTCCCAGTTACTGCAGAGATCTTACGCCTTTAGTTATGCTAACATACATATGCAAATTAAGAGGTTAGATAAACCACTCATTGCAACTGCCAGGCTGGTAATCTAAATAAGCTCCAATATAAATTAAGAAAATGTAGCTGACCTGTTCGCAGACAAATATTTTGAATGCCAACACGGTTAGGAACTGAAATAGTGGGGGCATTGGTAGGTCCTCAGTTTCATGTTCCTGAAAAGCAAAATTTACAGAATCAAGTAGCTGCCATGCATAAATTGTGATTATTGAAGCAGATAAAGGCATCAGATTGGATAGTCAGCCTTCAAAGCACTGACAAGCAGTGACCAAAATAAAGGAGCATCACTGATACACCAATTTGGACCCAACTTAAAAATCAAGGCCAAATTCAGTTTCAAGGAGTCCTGTTGCTACATCTCTAATCTTCCCTTTCAAATTACATGTTCTACTGTTTTTACTGACATTTCCATTTAGAAACATGGAGTTAATTAGGCACAAGAAACACAAGTACTAAAGTCCTGTCAATGCCTTCTTTACCGAAAGGTAAGGATAAAAGGTGAATGCTTCAGATGCCCAAATTTGAAGGTCTGCAAGGCAGTAAAACGAACCAGAAAGCTTGGCAACAGCTTGAGCTAAGCTTACGGTAACACTTGTTTGTGTGTACTCATTAACTTAGTGCAATAAGCTAGAAAAATCCCAATCCTGGCTGAAAATTTCATTAAGACTCCAAGTTTGGTTTGATGTTTAACTTTATCAAAAAAGGTCAAGAGAATTTTACTTCATACTTAACAGAGAATTACCATAGAGGAGGGGAGATAAATTGTCAATAATCTTTACATGTACGTAAATGGGACTGATAAGCATAAGATCACTAAAATAGAAAGTTGGGCACTAATTGAAGATATATATTGACTTCATTTGTTAAACATATGAATCTGTTTGAACTCATAAGGAAAACTGATAACACAGCTGAAGATCAACATTCACTACAAGGCAATAATGCAGACACAAAAAGGTCAAGAAAAGTAATATTAAGGATCAAAGTGGTTTCAAGGTCTATAGCTCACAGGCAAAATGATCTCTTCACAATCCATAAATTGCACCTTGAAAGAAAACTAACTTGTATGATCTTATTATAGATCCTGGGAACCATTAAAAGCAAAGGATTAGTACCTTCAACCGATTCCAGCAATTCCAAAAATACAACAGAAATTTATCTTCAGATATGTCCACTCTGCAAAATTAATTAAAAGTTAGACATGAAACAAGATACTCATAGCACCATTCAAATCAACCAAGAAAATGACTGAAATTAAAAAATCCATTAAGATAAATAAACATGGCCGCATTTGTATTTAAATCTGATTCGTATCAGTGGATTTAGACTTCATACATCTACAAAGACTGTTTTCTACCAATGCACCTCCTCTAAGGGAGATAAATCCTCTACCCAAGCTGATTGACTTAGTAACCACGTGCATCAAACTTTTCAACAAATGGTAAAACAGTGCTAGTGATCTTATGTCAAACCGGCTTGTCAATTCCACAAAATCCCATGTTCACCTCTCGATTGACATATAGACAAGTCAAATAATATTATTAGAATGAGAAGATGACTTGGAATGATATAGTCAAAGATTCATGGAAACAGAGGCTACCAGAATGTTTTGAAAAACTGATAAGATCGAAGTGCATTGGATGGCCCACTGGTTATTGAGTAATCTCACCATTCTTGCACAAGATGTAAGGATCCTTTATTTCCCCAATAGCATTAGACTTTCTAGCCCTCAACTATTAGGGGATATTTTTTTTAGTACTGCTACTTTTATTGTTGTCATGGAACTTGTGATCATGGATGGTTTTGTTTCCACAGAAGAGGAGTGAAGGAAGGGGAAAGGAGAGTTCATCCGATCAAGTAATGAACAACATAGTGGATAAACAAAGATGGAACTCAATAAACAAACTAACCCATTTATCTGGAATCTTTCTCTAACATCAATTAGGTGAGGAGAAGTAAACAGCCCTGTTCGAAAACCAGATTCCCTTAAAATAGCCTCACAGAATGTGCATGTTGAGCCCTGAAGTATGGATCCATCAAAGGATGATGAAACTGAGTTAAAGAAATTGTGATAAAATATTATCACATGTTGTACATGATTTTCATGCATAATATTGAACCAAATCTAGTGGTATATGCATAGATAGAAGTTTCCAGAGAAGGATATTAATATCAATGCCATGCAGGACACCCTAGAGCTGAAGTCATACAACTATACTTCTATCCTCATGCTTATATCAACTCACATTATTGAGCAATTGTGATGCGGCTCTCACCTTTCAGAGAACATAATTGTTTTCAAATAGCAACTAAAATTAACATTATGCTTGATATAAGGTTAAATCAAATCTCAAGGAGTGGATTATGGTGTAAACCTGGTTAATTCGTTAAGCAAATATATTAAAATGGATTGGTACCTTCCCTTTAGTTCCAGCAACATGGATAATTTTGAGCCCAGACATATGCTCTTCCAGGTCTAGTATCTGAAGAGAAACATCCATTCAATCATTCAACTTCAGAAGATTTCATACAGGAAAAAAAAGGGAAAAAATAGAAAAATGATATTCTAATCTGATGAGGTACAGTAAAAACCTCAATTAAGTACTTTTTTCATACTACCTGGAAATAGGTTGACTGTAAAATGTATTGATCCCTTGCTTGTCAGAGATAACATCAATAAATAAGATAAACCAATTATCATTACTGATCCAACAGAAAATGGAAATGGGCAGTCATATTTACTTGTACACAGAAGAGAAATAGAGTTGGTGCATAGGCCCTTGATCACATAAATACTTGAGCATCTGCAAAATGTTGGAAGAATAATAATATTGTTACCTTAATATACATCCGCATCCGGTCCAATTTTCCATATTTACCACCAATCCCTTTTCGATCTCCACGTTTTTTCTGTCTAATAAGGGAAGAAAGGGCTTCCATGGCTACTTCATATGAAGTTGAAAGAGGCACATCTTGTGAGTAATCTATGATATCCACATCACTTTCCAGTTTTTCCATGTTTTGAGATGCCATCTTTCGATACCTAAAACCTGAAATGTTAAACCAAGAAAGGAAGTTCTAAAATTAATAATAAACCTGTCACACCCCGAATCATGATTATTAATACTATGTACATTCTTATTTCATATAAAAACTTGTTCAGTTAAAGTGCTCATTGCATATTAAGCAGTTGCAATTATGATATTACCTTTGTCCTGGGAAAGGATTTTCCTACATCTGCTCAGACTATACAAGTCTACATATGCTGGTTGGAAGGAAAATTTCCATGATGTGATGATGGAGAATTGACTTTCTCTTCTATGCAAGCGTGGAACTCCAAGTATCCCACCTTTTAGATGAGTACTTGTATGGATGAGTGCCGGAAACATCAACCCTGCAAAAAAATAGATATTAAAATAACAGGCAAATTCAACACAATGAACTAATTTTTCTTTCAAATAAAAAGCCAGTTGCTGTCCAAAACAAGCCAGCAAGTTTTTCTTCTTATAGTAATAATTGATAACATATAACCATTTCCTAGAGCAACTATTTGCCTCTATTGTCAGTTTGTCACCTTGACTTCCCTGAACAGGGATCATATTCATACTTAAGAACAACATGCAGGAAATCCTTGGTAATGAAAAAAAAATGAATGAAGTTCCCAAATATCCTTAATGTCAATATCCATATTCTTCCTTGCCAGTGAAAAATAAATAATATATGTTTACTTCAATTACTAATAGATTCATGCAAAAAACAAACTTCACAGAAAAGGGTACAAATCCTAAACTCTTTACAAGGATATATCCTAGAGGATAGCTAGATGCAACTCAGTGGCAGAACTCTTTCTATCACCAACCAATCACATTTTCCAAGTCCAGGTCTCCCACCAGTCTATCTACATATCAGCTACTGCGAAGAAAATATTACACAAAAAAAAAAAAAAAAAAAAAAAAGCTTTAAACTCCATTTCTCAATTTCAACATTAAAAACAAAAAACTCTCACTCCCACTGTCAGACCAAGCAAAAAAAACTCCCTGCTAGACAATAAAACAGGACCCTAACATGATTGGAAGATCCAGCTCTCACTGTCTGCTTGTTTCCATGTGAGAAGAAAAAACAATTCAAAACAACAAAAACTTAGTAAGGATTATCTCTATGGCCCAGAACTGCATTTCTCTCATTAGCAAATTTGCCTCGCAAAAATATAATAACAGAACAAAATAGCCCCATAAAAAGAAAACATCTTTCTTTCACTTAAACAATATTCACTGAGAAACATCTCATAAAACACAGATACCATCAAACTCACTTCAAGATAATAACACTTCCAAGTTCCAAAATCCAAGAAAAAAGAAGAAGCAAATCATGCTCCATTCTATGTACATGTAAATGGGTGGGTGGCTATTTTTACATAAAGTTGTTTACTTGTCAACAGAGTACATGTTATGTAAATAAAGACGGGGAAAGAAAGAGAGACAGGCTCACCAAGGAAGTGACGAGAGTGGGAGCCATTTTTTGGGAGTTGGGCTGGCAGCACTTGCCTCTCAGACCAGTATACGAGGTTCGCGCCGGTGGCCGAAGATTTCATATCTTCTCAAGGCTTTATTATACAACGCGTGTTTAACTTAATTTTTTTTAAAAAAAAGTACATTAAAATAGGGAAAGGTAAAGTAAATCTCAAAAAAGTCCCCAGCCGGGAAGGGAATTTAGAATTTCTTTTTTTTAATCTCATTTAATAGCTCGTTTATTTTTTACATTTCATATATTGTTTAGGAATTTCCTGACAAAGGACTAAGGTCATCAATCATTCGATTAACTCCCTCTAATCTTATAATTTATTTTTCCCAATCTAGATTGATATTGATAAAGGTGAACTAAATCAATAAAAATCTAGAATGTACATTTATAATGTAAGGAGTTTAAAAAATATATTTTTTATTCAAAAATATATCAAAATAACTTTTTTAATATTTTTATAATAATACATAAAAATTATTAAAAAACAAAATAAAATAATTTGAAGATATTTCAAGTGAAACACGCTCGTCAAAAAAAATAAAAGTTCTTGCATTCTCAATTATTCACTTAAGAGTGTATCTGATATTCTTAAATAATTAAGTTTTGATTAAGACAATAGTAAAATATACTACAAGTTCCTAGTATTTTATTGTAACAATAACTAAAAAAATACAAAAGATTTTTTCACTTTGATCCATATATTTTAGTTTTTTTTTTAATTTCATCTATTAACATTAAATTTATTGGAAATTGAACATCATAGTTACGAGTTTTTCAAGTTAGTCAAGTTGACCCAAGTTTTTTTTTTGTCCTTTTTTTTATTCATTTTTATCCTTCCATTTTGGTTTGATTAAAAATTGAATCTTATAATTTTTTTATTTACTTTCTATGAAATTAGTATTAACTCAAGTTATTTTTTTAATTTCTTTATTTAATTTTCTTTAAAGTTAATCATTCAACGTTAGCGTGATAAAAAACCTGGAGCAAGAATGCTGGATGTTGGCATTGTGCAACCCGGTCAGCTCCTTCTCCTTCCCAGAGCTTGTGGTTAATAAGAAAGATGCATTCTGGAGAATGTGTGTAGAGTATAACGGACCAATTCCCAGTTACATTCATTGATCGAGTTCAAGATGTTTTTTTTTTTCCTAAAAAAAAATGAACAATCACTATGCATATGAAGCGATTTCATAAAACTGTGCTCAAAAGTGGTTCCATTGGGGCACAATTAATTGCAAGGCTCCTTTGAAAATTACATCTGAGATGTGATTTTCTTCTCAATTTGCTCCTTCCATAATTTCTTAACAACTCGAGTGTGCCTGGTTTGATCGAATTGCCTCCTCTTATAAGCATATACAAAGAAACAACTGCATGATGTTGTTCATTGTTGATTACCAGGCATCCTGCTACAGCTTGAAATATAGTATTTTCTATCTGATGAAGTTGGCAAATCATACGGATCATTTCATTGTTGAATATGCTTTGTAATATTTGTAAACTAGAGCCATTCCTCCCTTGATTTGCAGTTCATAATAATTATGGGCTTAAGAGATCCACATTGACATTTGACTGCCATTTTTTTGGGGGGTATTGTTCAATTTTCGAGTTTGAAAGAATCAAAATCACATTATAGCTAGCAAAAATGGTATCATTGAAGAACAAAGTTGTGATAGCAATGCAAAATTATTCAGTATGTCTAATATTAATATGGGCTGCAATAAGAGTATTAATGTTCCCATCCAAAATAGAGTTTAGGTCAGGCAGTTCAATGCCTGTTCTTACATCTTGTACTAGCTTGTTCGGGTGAGACACGTACCTCCTGGTCTCTTTTTGCCACACATCAACAATGTTCTCTCTCCTAATGCTACTCACATCACAAGCCTTCTGCTCCTCTGCAATCACAAGAAGCTTGGCTTTCAATCTATTCTGAGCCTTCATCGTATTTGCGAAGTGGCTCCTCTCACCTGCACATCCATTTTTCATCCATTCTTATAAGCTAATTGAAATAATTAGTATTGCATTAAGAAAGGTTGAACTGGCTGGTTGGCATTTGCATGTGAAAAATGACTGGCAATATCACTTCAAGAATTGAACTGTGCCCATCAGAGAAAGTCTGGACCAGAAGACAGAGGTTAAGGCGATTTAGAAGTGATTAATTCTTCAATCATGAGCTCTTACGCTGTGAGCTCAAGACAAAGCTTGAACATGTTTTATCTATGCCTCCAATACACGCGCCTCTCTTCTTTTTTATCATTAATTGGCATTTCAAGTGAAAATGAGCAAAATATCATAATTTCCTGTGCCTACAACCTGGTAATTATAATCGTATCTTGAGGTCTGGTAAACGCTATTGTTACTACTTGTATGTGATTCATTTGCACACAGGTAACTAGGAATAAAGACCAAGATCTGAAAAATCACATTAACTGGACAATGGAAGGATTTTAAAACCTTTCTTTTCATTTTTTTCCATTAAAAATTAAAGTGGGGGAAAGTAAAATAACTAGAATGCATCCCTTTCAACATTTGAATTTTTCATCTCAGCTTTACCCTAACACAGGCGGTGCTTGTTTCACTAAAGTAAAACCAGCTGCAAAGTTGCTAAAAGTTTCCACTTTGAAAGTTTTCCATATCAAACAGAGTAATTTCAAGGCCCGGACTAAAATACAGAAGAATCTGGTACAAGTGAGTACCTGAAGACTGGACACTTATGCCAGTAGGAATGTGCTGCAGGCAAACTGTCAGTTCAGTTTGGCTCTTCCCGTCTCTTAGCAATGAGGGAGAACAAGAGACAATCAACTCCTCATCATCTATTTGAAAGTCAAAACCAGTTCCAAGAAATAGAGGAACAACATCTACACATGCCGAGGTAACCTGCATAGTTTCCGATTTTCAAACAAATAGTTACAGCTTACCAGAGAAACAACAATTTGTTAAACATGGTGGTGATTAAGTATAACTTGGTACGTTATATTATGGCCATGTACAAAACAAAAACCAGAAGAAGCAGAATTGTATTTGTAACCTTGCATGAACTAACAAGCAAATATACCAGTAGATATGGAAGGCTGAAACATTCCACCAAACAAAGAAACGAAATAGAGTTTTCAGGCCACGGGCTTAAAACAGAGTATAAATTTTACAAAAACAACATTTTCAGGTGTCAGGAAAAATGGTTAACTTTTATCAGGAATTGAAAAATCAGAAGAGTTATTTTGAAGGAATTACAAGTGATCCTTTGAATCAACACTTTCTTAAATTTAAGCAGATGAGTAGCAGTTTGGATGGCTTACCTCATGGTGAACAGAACCATTTTGAGAATTTATCTTATGGTGAATGCCTCTCTCCCCGGAAAGATAACCATAAGCACACTCAAATTCGAATTCAATAGTCGCTGACTCGATAACTCCATGCATGGAAGGATGCTTCTCAACCAGCCTGCCTTCATAACCTAGCTTTTCAGCCCATTTGACATACATGTTCAGAAGTTCTTCTATCCATATCTGAGTGAGGAAATTTGTACTACTTTGTTAGACAGAGAGCGCTATGATGTTCAAATCACATACAGATCAGTAATTACACAACCAAACCTCATGGTTAAATCCTTTAGATCCAGCTCTAATAACTACACAAGCTCCCTGCTTGTCATATGGTCCCTTGAGGAGCCGTGACATCTCATACTGATCTAACAGCTTCCTTACATCTAAAGATGAAGTATAAGCCTGCTTAAAAAGCCGGTAATTGATAGCTTCCATCTCCACCAACTGTGAGATCAGCTTTGCCTCTTCAGCCTAAGAAATATATACAATTACAAATATCTTGTCTGTAAAAAGTCTGAGTATTTAGTACAGAGAAAAATATAATGCTTCATGATGGCCCTATGCAGGCTTTACACTAAGCTTTTAGTCCCATGGCTAACCAAACCAGTGAACCTAGTCTAGTTGTATGCTTCTCTATAAACATTAATGTCAATTCTATAGATAAAACTCATAGAAAATGATCTCCACATGTATCACCTTGTATTTCAGGTCTTTGAGAGCATCAATTGCTTTGGCACTGCCAGCCAATTTGATGAGGATTTCATTGGATTTAGCAGGGTCTTCCCATAAGTTGCACTCATGTATCATTTCCTCCTGCTTGATCCGTCTTGCTTCCTCATCTTCCAATGCTGTTGGTGCTAACATCTCAGCACGAAGAACTGTATCTTCAATATTCTTTTTCAAAGAAAACAAACCTAGAAAAATTTACCACTTAGAAGTGAAAACTACAGCTATGAGAAAGCACCAGATGAAACAGCATACACCAAGACATACATGCATTTGGAAAATAGCAACCACCATCTGATAAGGCTGATGCAAGATCATATTTCAATTTCTTCTACATTTATAACACTATCCTCCGGTAATTAGTACAACTGAAAGCAGGCACAAGCATTCCAAGATGTGAAAATACACCATGACATCAATGAGCCGTGCTCCAGTAATATTTGATTTGACAGAACAAATTAACCTGAATTTCAATTCCATCGCTTAAAATCTCCAGCTTTGAATATATTAGGGCTTTAGCCTACAGCAATATTCTCCTAAAATAAATTTATACCATCTTTTTCAGAATGTCAAGAAAAACAAATAATTAAAGTCATTAGACAGCCTAAACAAGGGTCACGAGCACACATTTTTACTATGAAGATCGATCATGACAGCATAAAAAACTGATTCATTGGTAATGTGAACAACGAAACTTGTGAACAGAGACTAAACTAAGATTCAGCTTGACAGCTGATGAATTATGTTAAACGCGTACAACAAGGATAAATACAAGAACATGACTGTCAAAATTACTGGATAATCAGGTCGCTGGCCTGAGATTTTAACAAATATTGTGATGCTTGAAGTTGAGTTTTTGAATTTCCAATGAACTATTTATTAGCATTTTCAAACTACTTTTCTTGCCTAGAGATAACAACAAGTAAAGAAATCAACTTTATTCAGGAAAACTAAAACAATACAGTTCCAGAATAGTAAAAGCAGTTACCTTCATGGCCTATTTTCAAAAGTTCATCACAAAAGCTGGAAAAAACTGAGATTCCTTGGAAAACCAACCACGATTTACAGAAAACAAACCGAGAAATCAATCTCAAACAATTAAAATAGACATTTTAACATGAACCCATTTGATTTCTCCTACATTTGACCATAGAAAATTCCAAAATTAAGCTCTAACCAATTCATTTTCATAAACGGGTCAAGACCCTCTAACAACTACGAACACCAAGAGAAGTATATTTATAAACAGGGAGAGATAACTGAAGAGCAGAGAGAAACAAACTAACCCAGTTGTTTGTAGACATTGTTTTTGTCATCCATGGAATGTTTTTGATAAGCTCTGACTCTCGAGCATAACGGAAGCTTGGCTTGTGACTTGTCACTGATGTTTCTTGTAAAAGACTGTAACTTTGAGGGAATGGTAGTAGCTCTACTTACAAATACAGGTTCTGCTGCCATATTCTTAGCTCGAGAAACTGGAATGAAGTACCGAGGTATGTATCTATAATCAATTGGGAAGGGAGATGAGATTCTGTCTATGCGAGTATCCACGTTTGCGGACTGTTATCCATGTCTCCTGTCTCCGGGATTCACTTTCCACTGCCTTATCTCCAAATCCTCTTTTCTTATGCTTTGTGTTATTTTGTTGTTTTGAAAACTAATCTTTAAAAAATAAATATTTGCCTCCAAATATTCATTAATCTTTCATTTCAGCCATTATAGCTTGAAATATTTCAACCTCATCCCCCTAGTTCAGCTAATAAAGTTTAAAAGTAACCCGCCTGTGAATTTGTTTTTCCATTTTTGAGTTTCTTGTAGATTTCTATTATGGAATTTGAAGACACAACGAAATTCCAGTAGAAAGATAAGAGAAAATGAGCAGTATAATATTTTTTTATAGTTTTATAGGTGAGTGGTGATATTGAGACTTCTTCGGGACTACAGTGCTAAAATCAAGAGAAATGTAGCCTTACGTATAAAAATAGAAAATTGATGATTGATGGATTAGAGGGTAGAGAATGAGATTTTTACTTTTAGATACTTGGATTTGTTCGCAACAAAGACACAGAAAGGTCGTTTTTTGTGCACGAGTGACGTTAAAATTGTTGGATTAAGTTAGAGTAAACCCTAGATTTAAATCCGTTTATAACTCAATTCTTTGTGTGTTGAAAACAATTGAATCAGTCTCCTGACCCTAGCTGACCATTGTCTTTTGAAAACATTATTCTCTGAACTCTTACCATGCTGGTTTGTCTCCAAGAACTTTTGTCAAATGTTAGGTTTGCAATTAAGAAAAAAACGCACTAGATGTTTTAATAAAACAGTCAGCAAGATTTAAGGAGTTATGTTGTAGGCTTTCAAAAATGAAGGACTAAAAACCCAAAGACTAATTATTCTAATTTTAACGGTCAAAACTCAAATTAAGTTCTAGTATTAATAAGACGTGATCCACATCCATTTAAAAAAACTGTCATTTAATATTTACTAAATAATATTGTTTTTAAAATAATATTGTCGATCCAGCATGTCGATCAAGTTTAACCATACTAACTTCTATCATGTCCTATATAAAACCTGACACAAGCCAAACACTAGGTTAGCGGGTTACCAGTTGACCTCCCTGGGCAGGCGAGGAGGTCAAGTTTGATAGCAACAGTCCAAGATACAGGGTTCAAGTAATCTCTCCGAGGATAAATACTTGCGCTTGCTTTTCTGAGACCGTGATTTCCTAATTCCAATTTCCAAATGCAAGATCTAAAAAAGGGGCAGGAAATGGTCCAAAGTTGATACGTGAGTATAGCTTAGTCTCCTCACAAGGACTCTGCAAATTGCTGTGCCTCCATGTCCAGCTCTTGTCTCATGATGCAGTTCATCAACCAGTCACTGCTGAAAGTCCGCATTCCTTTCTTCGCAGCTGATAATGCTTCTTCAATGTCTTCTTCACAGGCAACAAAGATTGTTTTCGATTCTTCAATTTCTTTATCTAGCCCAGAAATCACCTGTATTTGTTTCACCAGGATTAGCAGGCATTAAAGGGTTCTAATCAAGAAGCAGAACCGGTCCCTATACCCGCATTATACAAAATCCACTAGAACAAAAGGTGAGATTCTGTGTTTCAGTTGTCAATTTGTAACCCATCTAACTGTAAATTGATATAGATGAAAAAAATTGGCCATGAAAAAAATATATGATTCACAAATGGGCATTGCATATTGTAAAACTAGATGAGACTCTAAACTTACATTTCCACCAGCAGACTCAACAATGGCGGATAGAGTTCGAAAAGGAGGCTGGACATGTTTTGCTATGCATACGCTATAACCTTTGAGAAGAGCTTGGGGTCTTGCTTTCGCTCTGAGAACAGCTTCTTTTAACTCAGCTTTGTACTTCAGCACATAATCTTCATCGTACAGTATATGAGGCAATTCATCTGTATATCAGACTGGTTAAAAGGAGATACGAGGATTTTCTAGACGAGTGTTAAAACACTCGAGCTATAATCTGTTTTCAACTCACCCACAAATCGGCCTTTGCGAAAGCTTTCCTTTAACCATTTTGATGAGACTATCCAAGCTCTGCTTAAGGGACGATACGTCCAGGTCAGCATAAGATAATATATGAGCAATAATTATGTAAGCGTGTTCAAAAATGTATGTGTCGACAATGGGGATAAGTTCTTAAACTAGAACATTGAGCTATTTTGACATCGCAATTGCAGAATATCACATTTTTAAAAAGAAAATAGTAGGCCAAGGAAAGACTAACCCTGAAGATAAAGCAGTGCAGAAATTCAAAGTTATTCTCACTTTCCCTGTGACAACATGAGTGCTTACACTTCCATCAGGGGTGACTGCACCACCAAGAGCTTCAATTACCTATACAAAAGTTACTGATTCTCAAAAATACACAAATATAACCACATTCCATACAATACTATTAACTAATGGACAAATAGGGGAATGAACAATCAAATCAAATATTCAAGCTAGAAAGAATAATTCCTATGACTCAAAATCTTATCTCCAGCCTCAGTGACGTGTTATTCTAAATAAATACAATCGATTTGTGCATGCTCAACCTTATCTGCTTTTCAAAACAAAAGAGGGACAAAATCCTTTAGAAGACATTTGGCTAAGCGCCAATACATATGATTTTGTATAGGAATTAAACTGATTGCATCACAGAAGCACTTCAAATTCCATATTCAGCAACACAACTAATTATGTTGCTATTGATAAAGATAGCTACCTAGATAGCTACATGCATGACACCTGTACACAGCTTCTTGGACGAATAAAGCATTGAAAGCATTTCGCTTTAAAATAATAAAGTAAATGGGAAAGGATGAATATGTCCTGATTTAGTAATATGTCAAAGCATTCGCATGGATTAATAACCTGAACCCCAGAATATCTCAATCTTCAATTACAGCACTAAAAGTGCCAAACAAAGAAATTCATGGTGATATTTACATATCATATGTGGAACAGGAATCAGACATTGGATATACCTTTGTTAAATGAGTCTTCTTATCGTTATCAGCAATATTCATCAACATAATTTTAAAGCATTCTCCTTTAGACTGAAATTCTTTGCTGACAAGAACCTCTGATGTTCTATTAATTGATTTGTCTTCTTTCACTTTATTTTCCATGCAGTTACGAGTCAAAGGATCCATAGAAGTAGCTTTTCCAAAAGAGTTATTTTTTGAAATTCCCAAGGAGCACCCCCTAAAACATGGATCGGTTGTGAATCTTTCTGAATCTGAACCGCAGCCAGAATCTGATTCATAGTCAGTTTGATGGCTTCCCTTCACCTTTTTAGTCTTCAATGATGACAATGAAGTTTCCCAAGCCCTCCTCTTAGTTCCTTGTATATAACTATAATTGCATTTGACATCAGCATCAGCTCTAGTCTTGGCTAATTCTGCAGCAGTTGTCATCTTGCTGCATTCCCCTCTCTCAGAAGGAGCTAAGTCACCACAATCCAGACTCTGAGGAGAGCCTGTTGAAAATGATAAAAAAATAAAAAAGGTAGAAGCTTTTCATTGTAACCTAAGGAAATTTGCTAGAAAGGATAGGAGTAGAAAGTTGGAATCTGAAGGTGCAGAGACAGAAGAGATGTTTCACTTCAAATATTGCGAAGCATTCATGCAGGGCTTATGCCGAATAATGAAATATGAAAAACATTACCATGCATTAAAAGCAGCGCATGTTAGAAATATAAATAAATAGAACTCGACTTACCACTTGGATTGGCATCTGCTCCAGAAAATTCATCCTTTGCAAATCTCTCATGTTGAGAATTTTCTATCCTGGAAGTTATTTGATTTTGTGACTTCAAAATAGTGTGATCCTCTGCAATAAAGCCAGACTCAGCAGATCTATAAACAGCTGTTGAGGAATTATTACAAGGCTTTAGTGGAAAGCAGAGCTGCAGAGCGGCCCCAGGGGTAGCTGAATTCCCCTCGTTTAGATGAGAAACCATAAGAGTCGAACCACCAGGAAAGCATAATGCTCTTCGGATGTTGGGCTTAATGGGCAGCCTGCGAGGTCTGCCTTTTTTATCCACTTCTGCTATAGATGTAAAACCCTGCATTCGTTTTCATTATATTACAAAAGTTCAAACAAAAAGCAAATAGTGACCTCTGCAAGACGTGGACAAAAACGCTGTTGTTTTGGATTAACTAGCTATCGGAAAACTCCATCCAACATAATTCTGCTGTTGGAGGAAAAACGAAAGGCCTGTTCTCACTATATAAATTTTATACATAGCGGAAAGACATCTGGTATAGTAACTCAAATCAATAAGAACATATGATGCAACAATCCGAAGACATTTTCAATTGAGCATTACCTGTTTAACCCAAAAACCTTCAGATTCCTTATCACCCCAACAGTATACTATATGAACACCAACATTCTGAAGTCTCTTCCTCAATTCCATGTACAAGAAGTGACCAAAACCCTGGGTAATTGAAGTAGCATTATAGTTCAGTGCAAAATTTCCTAAACAGACTAATATCATCAATCATTGGTTCAGAAGAGTAGCAATGTGTGCCAGAAGTAAATAAACAAACAATTAACCTTGTGTTGGTAGACAGAACTAACAGCAGCAAGAGGAACCTCAGCATACTGCATGTCAGCAGGGATAATTTGATACGTAATTCCAGCTATAACCTGCATAAATAACAAAAAAACAGTTTAGTCACAAGGCCACTGTGAAAAAATGCTAGATAGATGTCTTCGCTGATGCATTCAATCCACTGTTCACAATAAGCAAATGCAATTTTTTGCACTTTCATGAAATGCTTGAGAAATCACACAATTGAGACAAAAGTCACAAATAGGCAGGAAAGCAGGAATCCCAGGTTAGGACCACCTAAATTCTCTAATAACAATGCATCCTTGTCAAGATAACAGAATATTTTTTTAAGCTAACATGTAGATAAGAGTTTACCACCTATAATAGCATGTGTATAAGATGCAACAACTCAACATAGAAACCATTTGCAATGCATGAGAAGCTTTCAGGATATACTGTTTTTTTTTTGTTTTCCTTCTGAAGTACACAAATTCCGTTTTCTTTACACAAATAAACACTTGGAAGAACAAAGCAGGATTACCTCCCCAGGACCTTCTGTTGACTTGGATTTCAAAAGCAATGTACAGTATTTCCTGCAAAATTAGTGTTAGTACATAAAGCATTTCAAAACAACGAAGGGCATACAGCTAAAATAGACGAGAAGAAATAATCTATACCCCTTTAAGACACATTTTTCAAGAAACATTGATTGTTTTCCAGTATTAGCAGCATAATTCATTGCAGGCAGTTCTCTTGTATAAATCTTTAAGACTTCCTAAAAAAATCAATTAACAAACAAAAATCCATCATATAACTATTCGACAAACACACACACACACGAATGCATTAAATCATAGCCAGTATGCAATATCATACCTCAAGATAACATTTGCAATTACCATCCGTATCCTTCGAATTCACAACGAAAAATGCATAATCATCCACGAGTTTCACTGATGCATAAAAAAATCATCAACAACCCGAAGAAAGCCACAAATATTTTAGTCCTAATTAATCTCTCGTCTAAATTAAACAAAAGAATTACCTCTTTTTTCGATATTTGATAGCAAAGAATCATTATTAAGCTCATCCTTCACTGTGTCAAAGTTATTAGTGAGTCATTTTAAACACATAATAATAGACCTTATAATCATTATTAGACTAATTGACTTATTTTAAACACATAATAATAAGCCTTATAATCATTATTAGGCTAAGAAATTCGAATAAAAAAATACCTGAAATTTTGACTTTTGCATTTCGATTGATTGAAATGTGCAGACTGTTTGGATCTGAATCGTCAATACCAAATTTACTTGCTTCCACGGCAACCTCACAATTACCTGTAAAACACAAAAACAAAAGAATATTGGAAAAATTAAGGCTAGAAATCGTTGATTTGAAGACTTGATTGATGGAGAATTAGGGTTTTGTGAGTTATTTTTTCTTTTACCGATTTGGATTGTTGAAGATCTTTTTGGCGCCATGATATTTTTTGGAAGTGAAAAGGGGGAAAAGAGGATATTTAAAGAGGCGGGAGCAGAAGAGGTGCTTCCGTAATTTGTTGAAAAGCGAATGGCCTAATTTTAGTTGTATTTGGCGTGTTTTATTTTCTTGGCTAATTTAAGTGAATATTTGATATTCTGGTCACTCATGATTTTAAAATTGTTTTTCAAAATTAAATTTATTTTATGGTAAAAAATTGATTGTGAATATTTATCTAATTAATTTACTTATAATATCTTCAAAAAAAAATAGCTTTAAAAGATATTGAATTATTTACTTGAAGTGAAAGAATTTTATTTTTATTTTATTTTAATGATCAATATATTTATAAAAATGAAAGTTTAAACCTTTGAACATTTATCTTTTTTTTATTTTAAGGAGTTCATCTTATTATTCGCGTGTATTAATGGATCATATCCTGCAGTTTCATCCATTAGTGCATGCTAAATTAGATTTCGTTTTGTATTGTAATAGGTATAACGAGTTAATTAGCCCGCGCGTTGCGCCAGGCTTTTTATATGTAGCAAATTGATTATTTATGTGGTGAGCAAAGAATTTTTTAGTTAATAGATAGAGAATTGTAAATTTTAAATTATACTATATTTTTTTTATGTATTGAATTAGTTGATTATTGTTATAAGCTTAAATACTCAGATAATAATTCAATTTTGAAATTTAAAAATTATAAGCGATAAAATTTATGAAAGATCAGCGAATTGTAATTTGAGTATTGCAAGACCATAATTGATTAATTGTTTAGTATGTATTAATTGTTTTGATGGTTATTTAATTGGTTGATGTAAATCTGTAATCAATAAAATGAATGAAAGATGATTTTTTGTTGTCTTGAACTGAATGTGTTGATGGTTAAATATTTTTTAATAGTTACTAAGCAGTTCACTGGTTGATAGCAATATTGTAATCGCTGAAATCTATTAAAGATAGATTATTTTTTGTTTGCATTGATCTGGTTGGTTGTTGACATTATTTTACTGGCTTGGAGAATAATTTAGTCACAGTTTGGATTTGAATTGTGTGTTGATTTAATTAACTCATAGATTGCAAAATTGCAATGTTTTAATTATCTGGTGTGTTTTAATTGGATTGATAATTATATAATCAGTTGGTCGAAAAAATGTAATAGATTATATTGATTAGAGATTTTTGTTTGTTGTATTTTTTTTATGTATTGAATTAGTTGATTATTGTTATAAGCTTAAATACTCAGATAATAATTCAATTTTGAAATTTAAAAATTATAAGCGATAAAATTTATGAAAGATCAGCGAATTGTAATTTGAGTATTGCAAGACCATAATTGATTAATTGTTTAGTATGTATTAATTGTTTTGATGGTTATTTAATTGGTTGATGTAAATCTGTAATCAATAAAATGAATGAAAGATGATTTTTTGTTGTCTTGAACTGAATGTGTTGATGGTTAAATATTTTTTAATAGTTACTAAGCAGTTCACTGGTTGATAGCAATATTGTAATCGCTGAAATCTATTAAAGATAGATTATTTTTTGTTTGCATTGATCTGGTTGGTTGTTGACATTATTTTACTGGCTTGGAGAATAATTTAGTCACAGTTTGAATTTGAATTGTGTGTTGATTTAATTAACTCATAGATTGCAAAATTGCAATGTTTTGATTATCTGGTGTGTTTTAATTGGATTGATAATTATATAATCAGTTGGTCGAAAAAATGTAATAGATTATATTGATTAGAGATTTTTGTTTGTTGTGGTCAATTGGGAATTTGTTGGTGGTTGGTTTTATTGTAATTGTGTGGCCGATCATCTAATTTTTCTTTATTCAGCTGTGTTTACTGGTTATGGAAATATTTTTTGTATCCATTTGTATGGTGAATTATTTGATTGTTTGGTGTGATATTTTTTGTTGTAGTTTATTGATCAATTTGTGAATGTGTTTTAATCGGTTATTTGTAATTGTGTAGCCAATCATTTACTATTATATAACTATATTAAATGTATCTCAGAGTATTTAATATTAATTTTTTATATTAAAAAAATCCTAGGTCATGTTTTCTTTTCCTTATATTTATTCTTAGGTGAAAGACTAAAAATATATATAAAAAAAATTAACACCATTACTGTCAAAACAATAGAAATTATTAAATTATGAAGAGCAAAAAAAATATTAACAAAAGAGTTATCAACAAAAATAATTGTTATTATTATTATTGTTGTTGTTGTTATTATTATTGTTATTATTATTATTATTGTTATTGTTATTATTATTGTTATTATTGTTATTATTATTATTGTTATTATTGTTATTATTATTATTGTTATTATTGTTATTATTGGAATAATTATTATTATCATTATTATTGTTGTTGTTGTTGTTGTTGTTATCATTATTGTTATTATTATTATTATTGTTGTGTTAAGTACACTTATATATACATGGACAAAAGTAGACATTATTCTACAAATAAAAAAAAATTAAATTTGTGAATGTGTTTTAATCGGTTATTTGTAATTATGTGGTTGATCATCTACTATTATATAACTATATTAAATGTATATCAGAATACTTATATTAATTTTTTATATTAAAAAAATCTCAGGTCATGTTTTCTTTTCCCTATATATATTCTTAGGCGAAAGACTAAAAATATATATATAAAAAATTAACATCATTACTGTCTAAACAATAGAAATTATTAAATTATGAAGAGCAAAAAAAATATTAACAAAAGAGTTACTAACAAAAATAATTCTTATTATTATTATTATTATTATTATTATTATTATTGTTATTGTTATTATTATCATTACTGAATTAATTTTTTTTTCAATGTAAAAAATACTAATTATGTGTATTTTTTTTATTGTAATATAAATTTAGTTAAAATAATAAATCTGTGTAGAATTCATGTTAAGTGCAAGTTTTCTATAAAATATATGAGTTTAAAATCGATATAAAGTTAAATAAAAAAGCATAAATTTATCATCAACATTAAAAAAGCAAGAAAACTCGGATATCTGAATTATTCAGTTCACTGTATTAAGATTAATTCAATTTAAATAAAACAACAATAAAATTTAAATTGTGAAAATACCCACAATAATAAAATAAAAAATTTAAATTTTATTTTAAATTCAATTTAAAAAAATGACGCTTTAAGATTATTTTGATTTGTTAATGTAAAAAATAATTTAAAAAAAAAGAATAAAAATATTATAATAGTTTTCTTACCAAAAACACTTTAAAAAACAAATTCAATTGTACTTAAACAAAAGATTTATAGAAGAAAGTAAAAAAAACCAATAACTAAAATTATCATTATTATTGTGTAAATAGTTAAATCATAAAAATTATTCAATCCAAAGAAAAAAAAGAAGCAAAAAACAAAACAAATGAACAAAGAGAAAAAATTAGCAATATTAATAAAAAGCAATTTAAATAATTAAATTTCCATGGAAAATTATTAAAAAAAGGCAAAATATGTGTATAAAAAACAATTAAAAAATCAATTGATAAAAAATAACAATAAATATTAAAAAAAAAAGAATTAAAAGAATATATTAAAAAAAATAACATATATTAAATTAAATCAAATTGAAGGTTAAAATTAAAAAAAAAAATTGGAGGACCAAAAATAAATAATGCAAACTGTGAATAATTGAAGGCATAAAAAATAAATACAAAATCAAAAGTACAAGGACCGAAATAAAACTTTTTTATATAATCAGTTTTCATTGAAGGGCACAATTGAAAACAATAAAACTTTAATTTGAATAAATCAGTAATAACAACGAAATCAAAACTTCAGGGACCAAACTAAACTGTACGCAAATATCAGGGACCAGAGTTGACTTTGGGGGCGGCAGGAGAGAGAAAAGCGACGTCCGTGAGAAAACCATCCGGCGCCGCTTAACCGGACATCTACGACGGGAACGCGCCGCGACGGAAGAGAGAGGACATCCCGGCGCAGCTTGTCGTGCGGCGGAAGTCAATTTTTGACGGCGTAACGACGCCGCACGCGCCACCAACGTGGCGCGTAAGCGGGGAACCACGCTGGCGCGGGAGTGACACGCACCAGCCGTCCGCGCGTAAATATATTAAAATAATGGGTCAATTACCGATATGCCCTTGTCCCCACCCATAATTACGGAAATACCTGATGGGAAAGGACAACCCTGCCCCCGTCTACTGTTAGCAAATTTGTCGTTTTCTGTGCGCATTTTCGTCAGTGCACTGTGCAAAAAAAGTGGGAAAACCCGAGAGAGCCCCTGCAATTGTGCACTATTTTGTCTTTTTCGGGGGCTTGAATCGGTAATGCACTGTTCACACGCGGAAAAAAAAAAAAAAGGGTGGACGTGCACCCGCGACGCACGGAGGAGAAAGCTCGCGTCCACAGTGTTTTGTGTGTGCATGATCAGTAATGAATAGTGTTTTTCGTAATCTTTTAGTTATTTGTTAATATGATTTATAGTATTTTTTAGCACATTCTCTCAAGTAAAAATTATATGAGTTTAAAACTTGCACAGACTATATTATATTGTGCTTGATTTTTATTAAATAGAATGAGAGTGGTGAGATTCGAACTTGTGATCGCTTGGTCAACAAGGTTTTGATACCATATTAAGAAATCATCTCACTTAAAAACTTAAACTTTTAAGTAAAGCTCCAAAATATGATTTATATTATTCTCTATTGCATTCCTTCAAGCGAAAACCCTTTAGGCTTAAAATTTGCATAGAAACACACACTATTTTATGCTTCATTTTTATCAAGTAGAATAAAAGTGATAAGATTTAAAATTGCAACCGTCGAGTCAGGTCATCAAAGTTCTAATACTATATTAAATAAATATATTTTATATTATTCAGTAGAATGATCATTAACTATTTTTTTCTATCTTAAATCTATTCTCTTTTTCTTTCTACTCTATATCTTCTCCTCTCTCCTCGTTCCCGATATGCGCAGTTTCTTGCATTCATATTACGAAGCTTGAAACAATCCAGAACTTGACTGGAAAAGATTTGATGTGATCATCAGATTCAAGGTCAACTTGCGGGTTAACTGCCAGGTTAATTCTATTTAATTTTTTCATTAAACCTAGATTAATCCACTCACCAAGAAATTGATCAAAGTTAAACCCTGAAGGTAATGGCAACACCCATGTCTGCTCCTAATTTTGAATTGTAATTTTCTAAAAAAACATATACATTATTTTTATTATTATATCATAATAAAAATATAATTTATATTTTTCTGCATAAACATAATTTATTACACTATCCCCTAAATACAATTATAGACTTCGAATTCTAATCGGTCAGTAGATAACTATGATTATCCCATTCATTCTCTTAAAAATTATTCCAGTAGAGATATTGACAGATGGTTTCTCATCAACTGTTCATTTTATTCTTTCCAATATTTATCTAAATTTAATTAAAAAATCTCTCCACCATACAAGTACTAGAAAATTTACAAATTAACATGGAAAAAGGAAATGTTGCAGGTACCTAATACCATCCTCAACAATCACGTATCTCCAATCAACAACATTCAGTATTCCCACACTTACCTTGTCAACCCTAACTTTGCCACCACAATCTTCCTCGCTGCAGAACTCCAACTTCAAATCTGCCACAATCCCACTTGTCGAATCACTAGAGCAGCACCGTGGCCGCGGTAACTCCTGCGAAAACCACCCTTTAGACCCAGGAGAATATCTCACTTTCCCTTCATGATCCATCATGGTAAAAGCCGCACTCCAATCTTTCAACACCACATTCCATGTGATTCTTACATCTTCTAGCATCCCATTCACCGACGACAAGAACTCATAATCATTCGCACCAAAATCAAATCTGAACAGCCCCTTATGATCGTAACAAAACTCGTTACCAGGCTTTGCTATCTTGACAATAGGGTGATTGTCCTTGGTGCCCAGAATATTGATATCAAAGATGAGACTGTCCATGGAGAATCGAGGCTCGGAGGGACCTCGAGCCCGGAGTTTGGCAGCAACATACGCCATGGCATACAAGCGGTGGTAAGAAACAAAAGGGTGTGTGATTTTAAGGTTGGCCAGAGATGGGTAATGACTTTTGCAAAAAGGTTGCCAGATATGGTCAGATGCCATACACGTGTGCCATGACTTCGAAACGCATGAAGCCACCCCTAAAGATTTAGGGTCGAGATGGTGAGCAAGAAGAGCAAGAACCTCCCATTGCGGCGGCGATGGAGAATTGGGAGATCTATTTGACATAGCTTGGACTTGCGATCTCTCTTGGCGTTGCATTTTGCAGCCGTCGTTTCTGTAGTTACTGATTGTCTAATATTATATTGTTTGCTTCAGCACTGGGCAAGCGTTAAATATGGGGTGTTTTTATCATGTTGCGGTTAAGACAATGAAACACGTGTTTTAAGGTGTTTTTCGTATGTATCTTATTTGACACGTGGACATGGGTGCGTCACCTCCGTGGTTAGCACGTGCATTATAGCCTTTACACACGTTGAGCCTTACAGGTTATACGGTTGCGCGTATTACGTGGCAAATCCGGGGCTTTTCTTTTAAGATAACCAAATTATAATTGCCCGTGTTATTTTCTTTTCTTATAAATGAGTTCGTGTATTCTTAAGAAATCAGCAAGCCACTTCATTTCATTTTAGAAGTATAAATTAATCTAGTCTCGGAAGAGTTGGTTGGTATATAGGCTGATTTGATAGTTTTTATTGTGATTTTATATATATATATATATATATATATATATATTAATTTTTATATGTTTTAGATTGTTTTAATGTGTTAATATCCAAAAAAATATTTTAAAAAAAATATTATTTTGATGTATTTTCAAATATATTTTTTTAAACAAACAATTGTTATCATAATACCAAACAAAATATTTGACCTTTAATATGTTTATAAAATGTGTCTTTGATATTATAGTATATTTTTATTTTAAAAATATTATTCAATTAAAAATATATTGAAATTATTTTTTTATTTTTTATATCGCTACTTTAATGACATTGAAAATCACTAAAAAAAATATTAATGTAATATTTTTTAAGCTAAACGCATCTAAAAACAAAAATAATTTATGTCTAAGTGTAGTATTATTTTTAGGTGATTGTAAAAAAAAGTATTATGCTTATCTCATTGTTCAGTTATAAAATTTAAAATGAGTCAAAATTTATGTTAAATTAAGTTGGAACTTGCTTGTAATCTAGTCCATCTAATTTGAAATTTAGGTGGAATTAATTTGATTTTTAAATAAAAACAAAAACAACATTATTTTAAATTTTAAAACAATTTTTTTTTTAAATGTCGAATTGGATTTACAATTAAGGATAGTGCTCCAAAGTCCAAACGAAATCTAAATCTAATAAATCATTTTCTAAGAAATTGACTGAGCTCATAGTTTCATACTGGCCCACTTCAACGGTACTAACACAACTGTTTAAGATGGGCTAAGAACAGAAGGCCCAATACAGGCCCAACGATATCTATTCTCGAAATAAGAAACGGTGCGTTCAGAACATGATCTTTCGGTGCTCGTGCTCACTCTTTCCTGCGAGAGACTTGTCTGCGTAAGAGCTTTGCTCGAAGGAAATGGCAGTTTTGTTATCAACAGTAGCAGTGACCAAGCCAAGATTGAAGCTTTTTAACGACAGTGGCATTAAACATGAAATATCTTCAATCCCGATTAATATATTCACTGGTAAGTCATTTCTTTTAGTTTTTTTGTGGCTTTTTAATTCCTTTCCTTGCGGTGTTTAACCGGTAAAGAATTTTTTTTTTGTTTAGGATTGAGTTTAGAGAACAAGAAACACACGAGGAGATTATGTTTTGTAAATTTTGTTGCTAAGAATCAAACAAGCATTGTAACAGAACAAAGAGGTCATGCTAAAATAGGACCTAGAAGAGGAGGTAAAGACTTAGTTTTGAGTGAAGGAAGAGAAGAAGATGAGAATTACGGACCTATTTGTCCTGGTTGTGGGGTCTTCATGCAAGATAAAGATACAAATCTTCCTGGATATTATAAGAAAAGAGAAGTTATTGTTGAAAGAGATGAAGTAGTGGAAGAGGGGGGCGCGGAGGAGTATGTTGTAGATGAATTGGAAGGGTTTGAAGATGGTTTTGAAGGTGATGAAGAGGAGTTAGAGGATGGCATCGAGGGTAAACTTGAGAAAAGTGATGAGAAGGAAGGTAATTTGGAAACATGGACCGAGTTTGATTTGGATTCTGACGAATTTGAACCCTTGTTAGAAGATGAAGAGGGTGATGTTTCTAACTTGGATGGTTTTAGTCCAGCTGGGGTTGGATATGGTAACATTACAGAGGAGATAATAGAGAAACAAAGGATGAAAAAGGAGCAGAAAAAGATGTCCAAAGCAGAGAGGAAGAGGTTGGCTAGGCAGTCTAATAAGGAAAAGGATGGGGTTACAGTGTGTGCTCGATGTCATTCTTTGAGGAATTATGGTCAGGTCAAGAACCAAACAGCTGAAAATCTGATACCTGATTTTGATTTCGATAGGCTGATCACAACTAGGTTGATGAAACCTAGTGGGAGTGGTAATGTTACTGTTGTTGTTATGGTTGTTGATTGTGCTGACTTTGATGGCTCATTTCCTAAGCGGGCGGCACAGTCTTTGTTCAAGGCATTGGAAGGAGTCAAGGATGACCCTAGAACTAGTAAAAAGTTGCCTAAGCTTGTTCTCGTTGGTACAAAGGTTGATCTCCTCCCTTCTCAAATTTCACCTACCAGATTAGATAGATGGGTTAGGCAGCGTGCTAGGGCTGGAGGGGCACCTAAACTTAGTGGGGTTTATTTAGTTAGTTCTTGCAAGGATGTGGGTGTGAGGAACTTGTTATCATTCATTAAGGAATTGGCTGGTCCTCGAGGGAATGTGTGGGTTATTGGGGCCCAAAATGCAGGCAAGTCTACTCTAATCAATGCATTAGCCAAGAAAGGAGGTGCTAAAGTCACAAAGCTTACAGAAGCTCCAGTTCCTGGGACGACAATTGGAATTTTGAGAATTGGAGGGATTCTATCAGCTAAGGCAAAGATGTATGACACTCCGGGTCTTCTACATCCATATCTAATGTCCATGAGATTGAATAGGGATGAGCAGAAAATGGTTGAAATACGAAAGGAGCTACAACCTCGAACATATAGAGTGAAGGTAAGTTTTCCTCTCATTTCCTGTAATCTCTTTGGTTCAATATCATGGCGTGACTTGGTACTCTGCATACTTGGACTAATCTTCTCACATTGCGCTGGTCAATATCTGTGTGCCTGTGTGAACCTAGGAAATGAACTAAAATAATTTTTTCGTAAACGAGTATTTTACTCTAATATGTAATGATTCAAGCACCAAAACTTTTATTTACAGGATTTAGTCTCCTAAATCAAACAACTTTTAATTTTTTTTTGCTCTAGAGTTACTTTTTGTAAGGTGAAATGGCTTATCTTTATGCTGTCGGACGTTCTCAATCTGTCATTTGCTTGCTGTTCTGAGGCTTCAGTGCATTCTATGTTGGCTCCTGTTGTAGTTCTTAGGGTCCATATATACACTTTCTTTGAGTTCTTAAGAGCAATGGACCTTTTGCAGGCAGGACAGACAATACATGTTGGTGGCTTGATGCGACTGGATCTCAATCAAGCATCTGTGCAAACAATATATGTCACAGTTTGGGCTTCACCAAATGTTTCTCTGCACATGGGGAAGATGGAAA
The DNA here is from genome assembly GCA_027405865.1 of Salix purpurea. Lineage (NCBI taxonomy): Eukaryota > Viridiplantae > Streptophyta > Magnoliopsida > Malpighiales > Salicaceae > Salix > Salix purpurea. The sequence goes on along the minus strand of JAOWLH010000021.1, from coordinate 2,260,254 downwards.
ATGCTGATGAGTTTTGGAAGAACCATATTGGTGTTCGTTTGCAGGTAAAGCTATGTATTCTTCAATAATTATACAAATATAAAACTTTGCTAATTTGGTTATATGTAGCAATGGGTAGTGGATGTCATGTGGCTTTCATGCACATTGAATATTGTTTGCACAGTTTCTATATGAGCAGAGAATTGCCACTCTCCTATGGAAGAGTGCTTGTTTCATTTGTAGTAAAAAACTTTAAATGTTCAGTTTCTGGTGCAAAGAAAAAAGAAAGGATATTAGTTCACCATGCAATTCCTTCTCTGTAGGGGAATTGTGCCTAGATCCCCTTCAAAGTTGGTACATTAGCAGGCTGCCAGTCTATTGAAGCAGTCTCAAACTAGCACATTTCATTTCACTTGCTACGGTTTTATTTTTTTTACTTTTCTTGTTAGTTTCTTCCTCATCGCTTCTTTAAGAGGGAGGGAACGGGAAAATATTTGGAGAGATTTCCACTAGGTAGATCGCGGTTCTGGATAATTTGTTTTTTTTTTAACATTTTAAGATGGCATGCGTCTCATATAAATTTTACAGCCTGCCTAACTGTATCTGGCATTCCCTTGCAGCCTCCAACTGGCGAAGATCGAGCTTCTGAGTTAGGAAAATGGGAAGAGAGGGAAATCAGAGTAAGTGGAGCGAGCTGGGATGCCAATAGCATTGATATTTCTGTAGCTGGTTTAGGCTGGTTTTCTGTTGGCCTCAAAGGGGAAGCAACCCTGACTTTGTGGACATATGATGGCATTGAGATTACTTTGAGAGAACCTTTGGTCCTCGACCGAGCACCATTCCTTGAGAGACCTGGATTTTTGTTGCCTAAGGCAATATCCGATGCTGTTGGCAACCAAACCAGACTAGAAGCCAAAGTTAGGAGAAAGCTTCAAGAATCAAGTCTGGATTTTCTATCCGAGGTTTCTGCTTAAACAGGGAGGAGATGATCAATGTCCCTTTCAAAGTTGCCTGCTCAAGGAGGAAAGAAGATCAGTTTGTTTTTCTTCCTAAAGCAACTTTTGGAATGGGAGACAAGTATTTGAAGGGAAATGGATTGATAGTAAGGTTAACTTCTTATTTGGGCATATCAAAATTTTGGCAGCCGGGGTTAGTACAGCAATAGATGACAGATTTTTTCTTGACTTGATGGATGAAGAGCCAGGGGAACCAAGTGTGAAAATGAGTCATTTGGATTAAATGTGTATTTTACAAACAAAATGGTAGCGTTTGCATATACAATTTTAATACTTTTTTGCATAGAAAATTAACTAAAATATAAAATTTGTCGCCCTTTCACCGTAGCATTTTCACTGTCTACATAAACACGGTTTAGTGTAGACGAGTTGAGTGCCCCGCTTCGCTGGGCATTTTTATCTATGTAGAAAATTAATTGATTTTATAAATATTGTATTTTGTTATTTTAATATATAAGTAGTATATTGTAATTGATAAAGTCTGTTAAAAATAGTTTTTTTCAACCAAAATGTGATTGAATATTGCTATTGCTAAAAAACTTTTGATAAAATTTGTTAGAAAATTTGTTAAGAAGGGGAAATGATTGATTAGCAATTTGTTGTCACGGATACTGTGGTTAAAAAAACAAAACAACAAAAGAAACCCAGTTAAAAAAGAACAACTGAGTTGGACAGTAAAAAATCAAAAATACATGTGAAAAAAAGGTCACCGTTTCTTAAAAGGAAAAAACAAAGGGTCTAAAATATAAATTTAAATTCAAAGACAATTTTTTTTATATAAGATTTATTCATCATATTATTATATTAAATATCTTGAAGAATGCCGATATTAATTTTTTTTTCAAGAAATCGTAGGTCATTTTTTCTCTCTTTTTATATATTTTTAGGCGATAATATTAAATAAATACTAAACACATATACTTAGTCTCACATATTATATAGTGTGATCGAAATGGGAAGTGATTTTTATATGTTTTTAATTGTAGACAACCTAGGTAAATTTGTTAAAAAAAAACAATATGAGTTCCCTTTTCTCCCTAGTAATATTAGATCTGACACATTATAAATAAAAACATTGCAATATTTTTCAAAAAAGGAATATATATTTTTTGCGTGCTATAATTATTTATTTGCTGTCTAAAAAGAACAGTGTAGTCGAAACAGAAAGTGCCACATATATTTTTTAATTGTATATAATCTAGGCAAATTTGTTTACCTTTTGTTTTTTTGAGTTGTATTTTTTCCTGGGTAATATTAGATCTTAAATATTAAAAATCCAATTTTTTTTTTCAGAAATACACTTGAACAAAAGAGCACAAAAATAAAATTTGAAGCTAATTTTTTATTTTATTTTATAAGATTTATTCTTCATATTATTATATTAAATGTATTTAATAATGTTGATATTATTTTTTTTCTTGCAAAAAATCCGAGGTCATTTTTTTTTATCTCTTTATATATTTTTAGGCGATAATATGCAACAAATATTAAAACATATAATAATGAGTTGTCTGCCGTTTAAAAGGAACAGTTTAATCGATACAAAAGTGACTTGTATCGTTTTTTAATTGTAGATAACCTAGGTAAATTTGTTTATTTTTTGTTCTTGAGTTGTCTTTTATCCCCAGTAATATTAGATATAAAATGATTATTGCTATTATTGCAAAAACAATTAAAATTATCAAATTATCCTGAAAGAAAAAACACTCATAAACATTAACAAAAGAGTAAGCAAGAAAAAGAATATATTATTATTATTATTATTATGTTAATTTTTAAAAAAGAAATATAATTTTTTTGCGTGCTATAATTACTTATTTGCCGGAAAAAAAGAACAGTGTAGTTGAAATAGAAAGTGCCTTATATATTTTTTAATTGTAGATAATCTAGGCAAATTTGTTTACCTTTTATCTTATTGAGTTGGATTTTTTCTCGGGTAATATTAGATCTTAAATATTAAAAATCCATTTTTTTTTTAAGAAATAAACTTTAACAAAAGAGCACAAAATTTAAATTCAAAGCCAATTCTTTTTTTATATAAGATTTATTCATCATATTATTATATTAAATTTATTTAAGAATGCTGATATTAATTTTGTTAATCAAAAAAATATGAGGTCATTTTTTTTATCTATTTATATACTTTTAGGCGATAATATGCAATAAATATTAAAACATATAATAATGACTTGTTTGCCGTTGAAAAGGAACAGTGTAATCGAGACAAAAGTGACTTGTATCGTTTTTTAATTGTAGATAACCTAGGTAAATTTGTTTATTTGTTGTTCTTGAGTTGTCTTTTATCTCCAGTAATATTAGATATAAAATGACTATTGCTATTATTGCAAACACAATTTCAATTATGAAATTATCCCGAAAAAAAAAACACTCATAAACATTAACAAAAGAGTAAGCAAGAAAAAGAATATATTATTATTATTATTATTATAATTATAATTATTATTATTATTATTATAATTATTATTATTATTATTATTATTTTGTTAATAATGGAACATAAAACACATATTATTATTATTATTATTATTATTATTATTATTATTATTATTATCATTATTATTAGTATTATTATTATTATTATTATTAGTATTAGTATTATTAGTAATATTATTATTATTATTATTAGTATTATTATTATTATTATTATTAGTAGTAGTAGTATTATTATTATTATTATTATTATTATTATTATTATTATTATTGAAGGATCCAATTGAAGAAATCGAAACTTATGTACTGTATTTATTGAATAATTTAAACCGAATCCGAAAATTAAAAGATGGAGGACCGAACTGAAACATTGACATCCAATCAATTGCATTCGGAGGACCCAATCGAACTAAATCAAAACTTATGCAACCAAAATCAGGAGAAAAAACAAAATCAAAAGTCAAGGGACTGAAGTAAAAAGGTGCACAAATTGGGGGACTCTCCTGCACTTTGACGTGCAGGAGAGAGAGAGAAACGTGGCCGGCGTTTTTAACCGGTTCCACGCGCGTCCACGGGCATTTTTAGGGTAAACGCGCCACCGCGGGAGGAAGACGACGACCAGGCAAACCGCTCTGTCCGTCGAAATCTCGTCTCCGGCCACCGTATGACTCCGCACGCGCCACCTGAACAGGGCGTGGGGCGTGAAACAGGTAGGCGCGTGATTCACACGCACTGACAGTTACCGGGAAAAATAATTAAAAAATGTGGTCAATTACCGGAAAGCCCCTGGACCGAAATCAACGTTTTTGTCTTATTTGGGCCCAGAACCGTAATTAGCCATTTTAAATATATTAAAAAATAAAAAAACTGCGGCGGACCGGACCGGTCCGGTCCGTACGCGTGCAATTACGGGCGCACCCCTGAGCCTAAACGGTATTTACCCCTCAGCCGAACAACCTTTTTGTCCTATTACCAGGGTTAATATCGCCTATACACTGTTCATATAAGAAAAAAAAAAAAGGCAGACGAACAGCCGCGACGCACGGCCGAGAAATGGCTAGTCCATAGTGCATTTCTCTCTAGTGCTACAGTAGACACCCCGAGCTGTTTTAGCTTTTAGTGTAGATTGTGACATTAAAATTACTAAAAAATTTAACCCCTAAAATTGGGAATATTTTGGATATTTTCTGGGAATATGTATGGTATTTTCAAATTCATTGCACAATAAAATTATTATTTTATTCCTAATAGCTGACAAAAGGAGGAGGAACAGTGGTTTTTTTTAGGTTTTTTATATATTTATGCACAGTAAAATTATAAGCATAACCCAAAAAAGACAAATGAAAATTATAAGCATAACCCAGAAAAGACAAATGAAGGCCTGTAGCTAAGGGTATTGTGATATTTTCACAATTGGTTTTTTTTATGATTATCACAGAGTAGTGGTAGTGGTGTATAGAGAATACGAGTTAATTAGCCCGTTTTGCTGTGCATTTTTATCTATGTAGAAAATTAATTGATTTTATAAATGTTGTATTTTGTTATTTTAATATTTACTTAGTCTAATTGTAATTGATAAAATATGCTAAAAATGTTTTTTTCTCAACCAAAATGTGATTGAATATTGTTATTGGAAAAAAACTTTTGAAAAGATTTGTTAGAAAATCTACTATGAAGGTTAAATGATTTATAAGAAATTTGTTGTCACAGATATTCTGGTTAAAAAAACAAAACAACAAAAGAAACCCGGTTAAAAAAGAACAACTGAGTTGGACAGTAAAAAATCCAAAATACATGTGAAAAAAAGGTCACCGTTTTTTCAAAGAAACAAACAAAGGGTCTAAAATATAAGTTTAAATTCAAAGCCAAAGTTTTTTTTATCAGATTTATTCATCATATTATTATATTAAATATCTTTAAGAATGCCAATATTAATTTTTTTTTAAGACATTGTAGGTCATTTTTTTTCTCTCTTTATATATTTTTAGGCGATAATATCAAATAAATATTAAATACATATACTTAGTCTCACATATTATATAGTGTGATCGAAATGGGAAGTGATTTTTATATTTTTTTAATTGTAGATAACCTAGGTAAATTTGTTAAAAAAAATAGTATAAGTTGTTTTTTTTCCCCAGTAATATTAGATTTGACACATTATAAATAAAAACATTGCAATATTTTTCAAAAAAGGAATATATATTTTTTTTGTGCAATATTTATTTATTTGCTGTCTAAAAAGAACAGTGTAAGTCGAAACAGAAAGTGCCTAATATATTTTTTAATTGTATATAATCTAGGCAAATTTGTTTACCTTTTGTTTTTTTTATTGTATTTTTTCCCGGGTAATATTAGATCTTAAATATTAAAAATCATTTTTTTTTCTTCAAAATTCGAAGCCAATTTTTTTTATAAGATTTATTATTCATATTATTATATTAAATGTATTTAAGAATGCTGATATTAATTTTTTTCTTGCAAAAATTCCGAGGTCATTTTTTTTTATCTCTTTATATATTTTTAGGCGATAATATGCAATAAATATTTAACATATAATAATGACTTGTCTGCCATTTAAAAGGAATAGTGTAAATTTGTATCGGTTTTTTAATTGTAGGTAACCTAGGTAAATTTGTCTATTTTTTGTTCTTGAGTTGTCTTTTATCCCCAATAATATTAGATATAAAATGACAATTGCTATTATTGCAAACACAATTAAAATTATAAAATTTTAACGGCAGAAAAAACACTTAAAAACATTAACAACAGAGTAAGCAAGAATAAAAACAAACTATTATTATTATTATTATTATTATTATTATTATTATTATTATTATTATTATTAATGAAAGTGACAGAAATAAATCAAAGGAAAAAAAATCGTTGAAAAATAAAATTATTAGGAAAAATGTAACAATTATTTGATAAGCATTAAAAATTTAAACAGGGATTTAAATCATAAATCAAAAGTTTCAGGGCTGAAATGAAAATCACATTTATTATCAATTTCAATCCAAGGATAATATTGCAAAAATTGAAACCTGTGTAACGAATTTAATGACGAATTTGGACCCAATTCGGAAATAAAAAGTTGCAGGACCGAAGTGAAAGGTGCACATTTAATTAATTGCAATCGGAGGGACTAAATCGCAGCAAATTCAAACTACTGTAACATAAGTGCAAGGTGCAGGAAAGGAAATTGCAAGTTGAGGGACTGAAATGCAAAAGGTAAAAACATGGGGGCCTCTCCTGCACTTTTACGTGCAGGGGGGAGAGAGAAAGGTTGTCGCCGTCTTCAACCGGCCTCCGCCGCGTCCACGGACACCGTGTGGAAACACGCGCCGCACCGGGAGGACGACCAAGCGGAGGCGCACCGGATTCGACGCCTGACGCTCATTTCCGGCCACCGTAGCATCCCGCACGCGCCACTGGACAGGGGCGTCAGGGTGGACACCGTCGACCGTGTGCACCGCACGCGCCTGACAGATTTCGGAAAATATATAAATAATAATGGTTAGTTACCGTTATGTCCTTGTCCTTAAATAATCGATTTTGTCTTATTGGGGGCTGGAATCGTCTTTAGCCATTTCAAAAATATTAAAAAAAAAGAACGGGGTGCAGCGGACCGGACCGGTCCGTACGCGTGCAATTACGCCCGCACCGCTGACCCCAGCCGTTATTTACCTCTCAGCCGACCACTATTTTGTCCTATTACCAGGGCTAAAATCGATATTACACTGTTCATAGGCGGAAAAAAAAAGGTGGATGAACAACCGCGACGCACGGACGAAAAATGTCCAGTCCACAGTGCACATGAGTCACAGTGCACAGTGGACTGAACCGGAGCTCTTTTAGCTATTGTTATAATATCATTTTATTATTATTTAAAATGGAGATGTATGTAGAGTCAATTGAATAATTACAATTTACTGTCCGTAAACGGCATCGTAGCTCATTGTTGAATCCACACTCCTGGATCATGTCAGTGAATGCAAGTTGTTTACATCTTTCTTTTTCGACACTCTTGGATCTTGCTTGTCAGCGAATGGAAGTTTCCATATTTGCTTCCTTGTGATTATCAAGAAAATGTATTGATATTGGTATTGCAGTCCGGTTCGATGAATGAACTAGACAGGCAATGAAGCAAGTCCTTCATCTTGAAGGTTTCAGGTTATTTCATTTGCAAGTTTCTGAGGAAATACTTACGAGTCTTACTTTACGTCGTTGAAAGATAAAAGTTAAGTTTATTAATGTTTGCTATACTTAGAATTTCAGTGATCGTCTTGTCTTGGTACAACGAACGAACCAATCATGTGCTGTCACCTGTGAAGCATTGATGAGCACAAGGTCCACAAAATTGACAGCTTCAAACCAGGTCTAGCAAATTGCTAGAACATCAAAACCACCACTTGTGTGAAACACACATAGAGAGAGAGAAATATGAAGCAAAACAAACACTTGTTTATGCCTTTCTGACTAAATTTTGCGTTTTCTTTTTTTACATTTCTTGGCAGTTTCTTGGATTAAACTAAAAGAAAGACAAGGAGAATGAACAAGGAGTAATACAAGAGCTCCAACCTTGCTCTATACAGACTGTTACAAAAAAAAAACTAGAAGCTAAATTATAATCTATTCTGATTGGGGATACCTCCAACTAGAAGCCATGGCCTGTCTGGATCGATGAATCAAGCGCTGGGTTTAAGACCTGTTTCCTTCTTTGGTGCCCCCACTTCCAACATAAAACCTGTAAGATTAGAACAAAAACAAACTGTCGGTCCCAACATCCCAATTTCTCAATTTTCTACCAAGTAATCATGCTAAATTTAACCCTATTCCATTTCACCACATTCTCAAGACATACCATTTGCAAGCATTCCATCGGAAGGTAAAGGAGAAAAGCTTTCTTCGATGAAATCTGCAAATTGGGCTTCCAAACTAGTAAAATAATCACCAGCATCAAGATCAAATGTATCCGGTAACAGATCAGCTACATCATTCCCATCAAACCCAAAATCATTTTCAGCATTGTCATAAAATCCATTCTCATCTTGGTGCTGACTTAGCCAGTAATCCCTGAACCATGTTGTCGTTGTAACCAATTGCCACCATTCAGGAGAGAAATCTTCCACTTGTCTGTAAGCAGCAGGAACAAAAGGAGGTGCATCTGGGTTCAATGTTGATCTTCCTCCTGAAACTAGCGCCATCCTTTTCAAACCACAATCAAATCCTCCCATCCAAAATCTGCAGCTCTCTACTCCAAACTACGATATATATTAAAGAGAAAGAGAGATCAATGCAAGCTCTCAAATTATCGTATTGCAAGCAAGTTCGAACTAGTATTAACACTAATCAACTCATTAACCAACTTCCTTTTCTATTTGAGAATCATTCAAAATTGTAGACTTATTGATAAGTTCAAAACATATAAATGCAAGCCAAAATTCAAAGTTTATACAGAAATTATAGCAATCAATGATAACCCAGCAAAAATAAACTAGTTTATCCAGAAGCAATTAAGGAGTTAAAACCTTTACAGTCCACTCAGAATAGACAAAAACCAGTATTAATCTGTTCTAATAATTCAAGTCAAGTCAACGTTAAACTGACTAATCAACAAATCCAGCTCAATCAAAATTTATCAAAATAAGAAATGTTAACCACACAATAAAGCACTAATTAACAAGAAAAAAATCCAAACATTATAATCACATAACATCAATCAGCCACAAGATTTTACAGATGAACCGGGCAAGGCTCTACTTGATTACGGGAGGAAAAAAACACATTTTTGCCTCTGCCGAGATTCAAAATCTTAAATTTCGAGAACCGATTAGCCTCTCATTTCCTTTTCTATTACTGTAACCTTCATTTTCCTTCAACTTTCTCAGCAAACAAACCAAAAAAAAACACTATAAAAAGCAAAAACAACACGAATCAAAACAGATCTGAATACTTAAAAGCCCGGTTGATTTAATTTTTTTTATTCTTACCTTGAGCGAGGACGAAGAAGAAAATATATGTTTCCCTTAAGGACCAAACAGCGAATAATACGGGTGTGATAGGATGAAAACGCCAAATGAATGAGTATTTATAGGGCGGATGAGACCGAACCTGATTGATGGGTCTAACGAGCCTTAGGTCCGGAACCAGCCTGTTTTTTTTTAATTATTTTGATTTGATCGATTTTAACTGGACAGCATTGTTTGAAAATAGCCGGTAATGGGCTGTGAACGCGGAGTTTTTAGGTGCTTGTTTTTGACCTTTGACTTTTCAAGATAAGGATGGTTCCCGTGACAGCATCGTCAAGTTTGTATCACACGTTCGTAAACGTGTTGGGAAAAATAAAATTTATAAATTAAAAAATGATTTGAATCTTTTATAGAAAAAAAACTAATCACTAATTTTGAACAGATTTCTCACCGTTATGAGGAATTAAATCTAAACAATTCAGTTAATAGATTGGATTTTATCAAAATAATAATTATGTAGGGTACTTTTTTACAATAGAAAAGACAAGAATAATAAATATAAATGAAAATCTGTCCTATACTTTCCAGTTTTAAAATACAACCAAATACGTGTAAATTATTTTTATATTTATTTTTATCTTAACATTAATAAAATCTTACTTATAATTAAATCTTAAATCATAAGTAAGTTTGTTTTTATTTATTTATTTGTTAAAAAATATTTTTCTACATGTTTTTAGTTGAATTCAAGGAAGATATTTCTGGGATTTTATATATATATATATATATATGGATTAAAATTAAGATTAAAGTGGGAGAGAGTGAAAAAAGTTAACACTAGTGGGAGATGGAGACAGGAGAGGAAAAGTCAAGGAAGCTAACAACACGGGAGGTAATTAAGGCCTTGATTGTCAATCTAGTGCATTTGTTTTATTATGGATGAATTTGTTTGTAAGAGTTTTTTTTTTTACTCAAAAATATATTAAAATAATATTTTTTATTTTTTAAAAATTAATTTTAATAACAGCATATTAAAAAATTTAAAAACATCAAAAAAATAATTTTTTTCAAAAATATTTTTGAAATTGAGTATCAATTCGGGCTTAGTGGAATAGTGTAGCTCCCATCTTGGAATAAAATAAATTCATTGTATAAATTGATTTAATTTAATTAAATATATCTTTGTCTTTTATATGTAGAAACACTAATCAAATATAACCTATAAAATTAGTTTTAATATTGATTTACAAATTATTAGGTCACATCATTATAAATACAATTCATTGGGATGTTGGGCACTACATTTAAAAAGTGTTTTTTTTTTAATATTTAATTTTTATCTTAAATTATTTTTTTAGTGTTTTTAGATCATTTTCATGTGTTAATGTTAAAAATAATTTAGAAAATAACATTAGTTTGATTTTTGAATGAAAAATATTTTCAAAAAAACATCAACTATACTCCCAAACAAATATTAAATTATGTTATGTTGTATCCTTAATTTTTCAACATTTTAATGGATTTTTGTTTGAGAGCAGTGGAAATTGTTTTTCTTTTTTTATTTAAAAATATTTTTAAAATTTTATTTATAACACCAACACATTAAGATAGATTAAAATGATTTAAAGCTAAAAAAACAATTAAATTGGATCAATTACAGCTGGTTTACACAAAAATGGTAATTTTAGCATAGAATAAAGGCACGATAACAAGGCCTTTTTTTTGGAAGAAACAATTTTCGTTGACAGCGATGGAAGTTGTGGGAAAGGATAGCCAGGTTCCTTTCGGGATTACGATGTAACTTAATAGAGTGTTTATAAGTTTGATTGAATTTTGTTTTTAAATTGTTTTTTATTTAAAAATATATTAATATGATTTTTGTTGTTTTAAAAAAAATATTTTTGATATTAACATAAAATTACATAAAAACACTATTTTTTTAATTTAAAATATTTTTTTTTTCAAAAATAATTCTAAAACACAAAGTCAAACATAACTAAAGCCACTTGGTTAGTGTAATTTGTGATAAAAACAATATGGTTTCTAGTCATCAACCCTACTTGGTTGGTGCTTTTAATAATTGCCTTTTTCCATCATGCTCGTTGAATTCTAATGAAAGTGCTATTTTTTTAGTTTTATAAAATTTCTTTTTTTTTTAAAAAATAAATATAGTTCCAATCGCTAACTTCTAATTAAAGTCGTTCGTTTAAATTATTGGAATGTCTAATGTAAATTCCACAGCGTAATACCATTATTAACATAATTTAAGGTGTTTTTGTTTGAGCCGCTGAACTTTTTTTTTATTATTATAATCTGAAATGTTTTTTTTATGTATTTTTATTGTTTTCACAGATATTAAAAAATAATTCTTTATATATATATATATATATATATATATATATATTATTTTAATATATTTCTAAAACATATTGTCTTCATTTTAATTCTTACTGTTATTGGAAAGTTACTTGAAAACTAAAATTATTTGAAGTTTTTAATTACAGGTGGTTTATTTTTAAATTTTTTAAATTTAAATTTATTTTATATGAAAAAACTAAGAGAATATATATTAAATCTAAAATAAAATCTAATTTTAATTAAAGAAACTATACAAGAGTACAAGTTAATAATAAAAACAAAACACATAGTACATGAAACCATGGTGATGGACCCACCCATGTGAGCAATTATTGAGCTGCAATAAAAAAAGCTACCTTATCAACACGGCTGCGCTTTAATTTTAAAATCATCAATGGCTAGATCATGGAATTTAATGATGACGCGTCTTTAAATGTGGGACCACATTAGGTAACCCAGGCCCAGCACCCAGTTGGGCACGTTTAACACGTGGCATGCTGGCGGTGAGATAAAAACATGATCTTATAATGATACCTTACAGATACTGTCTTCCAGAAGAGTGCCCTAATAATTAAATATATAAAAAAATACTCATATTATAAACATTCATGTCTATTCAGATCAAGGATGTCAATACTGTTCCGGTCACCGTTCCAGTTTTTTTATTAGTACGGAACATTTTGGTTTCGGAGCATTTTGGCTTGCCGTTTCGGGGTTGTACTGTTCATATATAATTAATTATATATATATATGAAAAAAATTAAAATATTAATTTAACAAGTATAATTAAAATTCAAGATAAATTAACTTTAAATTATACAATATAAGCACAAAGTCAAACAAACGTAATCTCAAAATTAGAAATACAATCATAAATTAATCAAAATAAGAAGGGTTTGAAATGTATTTCATGTTCACGTTTAATAGATATGGTCATAGCAACTCTAAATTATACTATATCAAGGGTTTAAAGACCAGTGATGAAAGATTTTTCCAGCAATAATTTTTCAAAGATTGACAAGTTTCACGAGGTGGCTTGATGGTGACAATATTTTTTTAATATGAAATTTCGGGTCAATTTACATGTATCTAAAGTGCTTTCATGTACATCCCAGTTAAATCCATTAAATCCTTTCATGACCTTGCTTATTATAGTTGGCAATAAAAACAAAATATTAACAGCTATATGTTTCGTATAAGCCCTTGTTTAGGGCCAGCTTGGGCTGATTGCATGCAGCCCATTTAGTTCCTTCTAGTAGGCCCAAAGTCCGGTGATCTGGTTCCAAAGCGGTAGGCCGCTTCCCTGCTTTTTCAGCCCGGGATCATGCGTGTGCTGGCAGGCCCACTGTAAATTTTCCCCTTCTTTATTCCATAATTATATTGTTCAAAAAAATGTTTTGTTGCAAAAGCCACCTACGTAGTTACATCCTTAAATTCTAGTAAATCTTTCTTGAATTGCGTTTTAAATTAAAATTTATCTGTTTAATGTTTTTATATTATCTTAATGGGTTGCTATCATGAACGTTTTTTAATAAATAAAAAATACTATTCTCCGTATAAAAAATATTTTAAGAAACAATTATTATTATATTCTAAAATACTATTTTAATATTGATAATGAAATACATGATTATATATATATATATATATATATATATATATATATATATATATATTTTAAAATTATTTGTATCACTTTACCAACGCACACTTAAACCAAACTAAAACATTTTTTTTTAATATTTTAAATTAAAAGACATATTGCATCACACTTGAAATCGATTAGCGTTAATGAATTAATCTGAGAAACTCAAGATTTGAAATAAAACCTGAATTGGAATTCAATATAATAAAATATTAATAGGATAAAACTTTAGCTTTCTAATATAATAAAAAATAATTAACCAGATAGATTATCAAGTGTGGCCCATTATAAAAGGAGTCCAGCCCATCAAGCCTTGCCTTCACTTGAATCTTTCCTTCGCAACGGGGTTTTTCAGCTTCTTCTACGATCCCATTTGCCACAGCAGCGACTTCACAAAAATGAGAAACAAGTTAAGAATTTGGTGGCCACATCAACTAGCTTCATCCGAACCAGCAACACCTCTGAAAGGGAATAATCTCTTGTTCGGCTGGTTTGTTTCTTGTTCTTCTGTTTCTGTTGATGTTGTAGTGGCTTTTGCTTGCAACGAAGCTTCATTTTCTCACTCCGATTCTACCCTCCAGGTAAAAAAGAAGTGATCTTTGTCTCTTTTTTTCGGTATCTCCTGTTGAAAAGCATTTTAAAATTAACTGGGTTTTGCTTCTTTTTTGTTTTCATTGTGGAACAAATTGAATAGTGCTAGTATATCAACTTTTTGCCCAGGAAGCTACGGTTTAGGTTGTTTTAGTTTGAAATTCTTCCTGCTCATGTAGTATTGGAAGATGTTGTAATCCTACAAAAAAGTTAGATTTTAGTGGTAGTGAAGTGGGCTATGCGAAATAAATTTAATTTGGGTTGTTATTCATCTAAACAGGAGATTCTCCGCGGCGTAAATGGGAAAATGCCTGTGTTTTTACAGGAGAGAGCGGCCTTTTCGCTTTTGGGTCAGTGTGTTTTGTATGGAAGAGGAAATGGGAAAATGTCGAGGGATGGAATGGAAGGTGGTGACTGGAGGAATTCATTCACTGAGGGTCTTGATTCTGTGATGAATAGCCGGGATCTGTCTGATGGAAATGATGGAGGGACTAGTTGTGGGTGCAATGAACTTGATGGGTCGCATGGACAATGCAGGAAAGAGTTTGTTGAAAATGGGTTTTGGATTCGGTTGGTGTATGATTCTTGTGAAGGATATGGTAAAGACGTTCACCGGGTTCCAAAACTTCATCACTTGCATTGGAATGGGCAGATAGTTTCTCATTGCAATGTTCACGTATGTAAGTCATGCTTACTTCTACTTTGCTACATTCTGTTTTTGTCTGTAGTTGGCAGCGGTGTTAATTGTTTATTGTTTCTTATTGTTTGACCAAGTTTAGGTTGTCGTTTATGAAATTCCTGTATATGGGGTGCACCATTTCTCTCTGAATCTTTGGAAGTCTTACAAGCTAGTGAAAGATCCTGTCAAGAAACCCAAGTGGGTTAACGAACTTGAGAAAAATCAGCCTCTATTGGACTTGGTAACCTAGTTCCTGGATATATTTTGTGAAAATGGGTCATTTGCGTGCTTCTTAAGTTGATTTCTGTGTTTCATGAACAGGATACAGTCATTTTGGCTATCAACAGTGCTGCTGCTGCTAGATTAGCTCTTGAGACACGTGTAGGCTTTAAGAGATCCATTTCTGTTTTTTTCAACATCAGCAACAGGTATTGTCTATCAAACGTTGTGCCCACCTTCTCCTGCTCTGGTTGCATTTTTTTTATGGAGTCTGCCGTGTCTTTTCAGGTCTATTGCTTTCATGTGGCAAGTATTGGCCATTTTTGTGCCAACAATTTCCACTCTATTCTACATTGCTCTCCAGTTATTCCATAATGTTTCAAGTTTTGGATCAAAAACATGGATATACACTACATCAGCAAGGGTTTTCTGCACTACATGGACACAAATTCAAATCCGTTGCTGCCAGATTTTGTATTGGCCCATAATTCTTCAAGATAATGGCCTTAGGTAATGACAGAATTCTCTTGTCATATTAAGTTTCAAATTCCATGACTCGTAAGGTTTTACCATTTTGTGAAATGGAATATGGTTTGAGATTTTTTAGTTTAATACCAATTTTATCTATCAATATAGAATTGTAAGAATTATTTGCTTCTTTAATGGGAAATAAAAGCTGGAGCTTCCTTCACATGGCCTGATTTCATACACTGTTGAGTTGTCCTCTGCTTGACTTGGTTGTGGAATTTTAGTGAACAAGTAACCTGTTGAACCTGCATTAAAGACTTTTTTGGAAACTGGGGCTGCAATTGATGCTTTTTACACCTGATATTCTGCACCTTTTTTTTTCACGAGTTTTTGGAACACATTTTATTATTCACTCCTCATCATTCTGATTTTTTTTTAAATTTTACTCTGAAGGTCACATTCATGCGTAGAATATATGGAGAATACTGCCTTACATAGGCATTCTATGTGGTCAAGTTTAGCTGTTGATCTTCTTTTGGGAAACTTGATGGGCTTGGCACTCTTAGTTCATGCTGGATCTGTTTGCCAATGGATTTTGACCTTTGCCAGTGTCATTACCAATGAGTTGTTGCGCTCAGGTTCTGTATGGTTGATGGGAGTTCCAGCAGGTTTCAAGTTGAATACAGAACTGGCAGGAGTTCTTGGCGTGATTTCTCTTAATGCAATACAAATTTGGTCTACCCTTTGGATCTTATTTAGTTTTCTCTTCATTTATTTCATCAAAGGGCTTGCTCTACTGGGGATTCTTTTTGGGGCAACTATTCCTTCTGCTCTGATCATAGATATGGTTTACATAGCAACATTGCATGTGTCAACTCTTCATTGGCTTATCTCACTCTTGTATTCCTGGCAAATTCAGGCTTTAGCAGCTCTATGGCGTCTTTTCAGGTAAAACTTGACCATCCCTTGAAGATTCTATCTGTAATCGTCAACCAAAAGTAGTTACTGTTAAATAAACCATTGTCTGTTTTCTGTAATTTGTGATGGCGCAACTTATGGGGCATGTCATGTGGCTGATAGCGAAGATTCTCTGCTTCCTTGATCTCCACATTCTCATGTGTGCACATCCCTAGATGCAAGCAATTGATGTCTTTGTTATATATGTGATGTTACTGACCTTGGGTTCAATGAAAGGCTGTTGGTTAGCTTCCAAGTCAAGAAAGATTTTCATGATACGTGTAATGAGAGTAGTAAATTTTAGATTTGGTTAGTGGATGCTATATTTAATTGAAATATATTATTCTTGATAACCTTGTTATGGTCCAATACTCTTTGCAACGGAACTGAGAAGGAAAATCTCTTGTTTATTTATCTGCGATTCAGTGTTCGATTTAGATACTTTAATTAGGGGACTCTCAATGTAATTGATAATATGTATATGGTTGTGCTGTTTCTTTGATGACAGGGGTCGAAAGTGGAATCCTTTGCGACAGAGATTAGATAGCTACGACTACATTGTGAAGCAACATATTGTGGGTTCCCTTCTGTTCACTCCACTTCTCCTTCTGTTGCCAACAACTTCTGTTTTCTACATGTTCTTCACCATTTTGAGCACAGCCATTGCTTTTACTTGTATATTGATTGAAATCACAATATCCATGATTCATAGCACACCATATATTAAAATCTTCCTTTGGCTGATGAGACGGAGAAGATTCCCCTCTGGGATTTGGTTTGAAATTGCATCTTGTCAGAATGATTCTCTGGAGTTTGCATGTCATGACAAAGTATGTTCTTCCTCTGAGAAGTCATATCGTAACAACAACAGAGGCAGGAATAGATCCACCATTATGGTCTCGGTTCTCCGCGGCAACTTTTTGAGTATAGGTGAGTCCTTACTCTATTTTTCATTTAATTGCTATTACTTGCATCTAATGCAAGGGAGGAGCTGGGATCGTCTTTGCATTTCCAGTTGGGGTGGTAGGAGTAGATTGGCCTGCTGAATATTTTGGGCTTGTTTTGAGAGATGCGTGGTCATTCTATTCACGACGGAGTTGCTTTCTCTGTAGTTAGTACTCTGCATGAGCCGTCTAGTAGCTGAACCAAGTTTGGGAAGTGGAAATCATTAAATAAGTCAGCAAGGGTGTAATCTGTGATGACATGACCATGAGTTAACCCTGTTCTTATTCAGGCACGGATCTCTCCCAAGTGCATCATTTAGCCTAAGTTATTCCTGGAAAACTAGGTTACCATATGAATTTCAATCGCCTTTCACTTCATTTTAGGTATCATTTACTCTTTTCCTCAGTTCTTTTCTGCCCACTTTAGAACTAGAAAGTTTGAATATGCCCCATTGTTTCTTCACTTGCCAACAAATTCAGATATGAATATCCAGTTAAAGGGGGTAAACTTGCTGACTTTTGCCGGATAACACCCACAGATCTTAACATTTTCCAAACTTGGTCAAGGGTTTCTGGCAAAAACCACGTAACAAAAAAAAACCTCAGATGAAAATACATTCACCTGGCATTTTAATTCTTGATGCCTTTGTTATGATTTATATTGGGCCAACTGTAATGAGAAAAATGTTGCAGGACAGGTAGTTTTGCCTCACTATAGAAAGGTTTTCTCCGGAGTTTCTGATTTTGCTATTACATCAGCTCATGGAGCTCTTACTGGTAAAAGGTGAGTTAATTTCTTGTGAATATTCATACCCATCTCATTTCTCAAGTTTCTAATACCTGCCATTTTGTCTGCTTATGTCATTGTACTTGTAGACTTTATTCTCTCATCTCCTCCCCACATTTCCATTTGTTTCTCAGAACCGTATCTACTTTGGGGATCTGCCTGCCTTCTTCAACAATGCCCTGGCTGTCTATCCCGGCAAGAGAGTACTGGCGCCTCTGCCACAATTCAGTTCTTGCATGCATGGAAGAACGTGACTGTAATGAATGTCAATGATTTGTTTGACCTAATTTGAGTCTCAGAATCTTGCATCATTTCCTTGCCTGTTTTTTCTGTGGTATGGAAAAGTTGTGCGGATAGCCGCCCTTATCCTTTTGTGCATTTTGTGAGGGAAAGTATTGATGTGTTCTATTAGATGAAAAAAAGAAGATTTATCAATGAATGTGTTGCATTTTTGTCCTACTCCCAACCACAGAAACACTCTACAGTATATCTTGATCTCCTCAAGAACTTATCTTGGTTAGCGATGTATTAAACCCTGTAATTAATAGACCAGCCCGCATGCATCGACGACATTAACAAGATAGTAATCTGATTGTTTAATCATAATGGTCAAGAGCATAGTGAGGAGCCTGGTGAAGTTGATTCGATGATTCATCGACCAGTAGTCTACCCTACTCTAGTTTGGGCTTGTTTTCAAGCTGCCCAAAACTTCACAAAGCCAAACCAGGTGAGACCACATATGTGATCTGATATAAGATTATCTTTTTGTTGGTGTCCGAAATGAAAAGAATAAAAGAAATAAAAGAAATGTTTTGAGATAAATCCAAGATAGCCTCGTCTCGAACTATGATCTCCCTCAGCCATGAGGAGAAAGCACACAGGTTTCTCAGCAATTATTGAAGCCATGAGGGTACCCCATACCAGTCACTAACACTGGCAGCACATGCATGCTAGCACCAGCAGTGTCCATTTTGGAAGCCAACAAGCAGCAAAGTTCACGAGAGAACACTAACATAACAGCCAACAGATAAAATACCTAACCTAAATGGCCTGGATGGGCGGCCTAGACAGAACCTCTCACTGTCTTACGTTTCCAAGATTACAAAAAACAGAGTATAGCAAACAAAACTAGTCACGGGAAAAAGGATAGGCTGATGCCAGAAACAACCCGAACTCTGTCTTTACCTTCCCATGAAGACAACAGAAAAACGTTTCTATGGCATCTGCAAGTTTTTCAATCACTCTCACGTCCTGTATTACTTGTCTATGTTGGGAATTTGAGGCCCCTTTCGCAAAACTTATATATTTTTGTTAAAAAATAATATATATCATATTTCGGAGTCTTGTTTAATGACTTAAAATTTTTAGATGATATTATTTTTTGACCTCAGAATCATATCAGAAAACAAATGTCTACAACTTGTAGAGACCAGCAATGTGAGCAAGGTGTTGCTAGTTATACTCTTAACACTCACCAGATACTTTCGATTTTAGTCTAAGAAAAGATAGCCATAGGGTTTCGTGAATATGAGAAATCTTACTCTGTTTTTTCTCATTTATTGCCATGATCTCAAGTGGATGATTAGAGGGTAAACAAATTCAGAATTGGACTTGCTAATTAAACTATATGAACTAATCTATGGTTATAAGAATATCAATCAACTTATAAACTATATTAATCCTGCCCAATGTCTTGTGTTTTTCTGATTTCTGGAATCTTAATCTGCTGTGTCATGCAGCACTTTTCCATGCGTGTAAGACAGCACTGAAAGTTTTGCTCAGAATTGTTTATGATCATCTAACTGCGTATAAATACCCTTGAATCCATCCATTTCTAGACAACAACTCATTCCCATTAAACTAACCCCCCCCCCCTCTCTGTTCTTGAGTTTGGCCAAGTTTTCTTCGCTTAGAACAAGATGTTGAGGAAGCCAAGCATCGATGTGATCTTCCCACTTGTCTTGCTGCTTCTTTTGATAGTAGAGAATTATGTAAGCTCTCTCATTTCTTCTATCTCTTCATCAATGGGTGCAAGATGGCAACAGCATTCCTCTCTCTCTCTCTCATGCACAACTTGCTAACCTTTTCAGGCTAATATCACAGAGGCTCCAACCCCTCAGCCCCAGCCAAACACAAACAGCAACCTTCCATCGGTTAGATTTCTACAATTAATAGTTTTATATGATCCATGTTCATTAACTTAAATTGTGTGCTGACAATCTATATCGGTTTCCTGGATAATTTTAGCACGGCACCACTCAAGGCAGCCTTAATCCTCAAGGTAATTAAGGTTCTGTCATTAAATGATCCCCACAAATTGAATAAAAAAGCTACGGATTTCAAACCCAGTAACATAAAATTGCTGTGCTGGTTCACTTGCAGAGTGTGGACCTCGCTGCACTAATAGATGCTCCAAGACAGCCTTCAAGAAGCCATGCATGTTCTTCTGCCAAAAGTGCTGTGCAAAGTGCTTGTGTGTGCCTGCTGGAACTTATGGAAACAAGCAATCTTGTCCCTGCTACAACAATTGGAAGACCAAGAGAGGAGGGCCCAAGTGCCCTTGAAGATCCCGCTCATGATTTCTCTCCCTTCTCTACCTCCATGCTAGCTTGTTAATTAGTTTATTTGTGTATTTTATATGCTTCCTGTTTTTTTTACCTTTTTTTGGGTGCTATATATCATTTTTTTTTATTGTTAATATAATTTTATGTCTAATCATTGCAAATTCTATACAATCAAAATTGGTTACATTCAAAACCATACATGATGATCGCACTAATTCAATCTTATTTGCAATTTTAGTATATAATTAAACTAGTAATAGTTAACACAGATTTTAATAAAATGCATAATTGTCTCCGTTACCATGATTAATTTTTTTGTTGCAATGTAGCATTTATGTTAGTAATTGTTTTTTCGGATATGTACATGGACGAGAACTGTTTGTCACTAAAATACTCATCGGTAATATTATCAGTCAAATACCGATGGAAATATTTTATCAGTATTTCTGTATGAATTAATTGTGCTCCGTCTCATCTATTAATATCTACAAATAAAAATAAAAATAAAATTTATTAAAACTATCAAGTAATATTCTTCATGTATTTCAATTTTATTAATTGAAATTGATTTTTTTGATTTTTTAAATCATATAAAAAATAATATAATATGTCAAAAATATGACATGTTTTATTTTTCTTGACGGACATATAATATAATATCTTAAATAGTGTAGATTTTTGAAAGAAACATTTTTGTATCACTTGATTTCATGATTTTACTAAAAAAAGATTTAATTAAAAAGCAATAATGGTTACATAATTGGACTCTTATACTATTATAAAACCTTTTTTTTTTTTTTTGGTAGAAACCATCCGGTAATCCGGCCACTGCCGACTAATCCGGATTCGAGCCGGGTAGGACCCTTAAGGGCGGCAAAGCTCTCCCAAACGAGTTTTAAAGCAGCTGCATACCCAAGACTCGAACTCGAGACCTTGGTTAAGCTGGGAGGACCCCCTACCAGTCCACCCACGCCCCCGTTGGTTACTATTATAAAACCTTGAACACCTTTGAGTGTGGATTGATCTAGTGTAAGGAATAATAGTTTTATTTGACTCATTAAATAGCTTGTCAATAGAACATAAAGCTTATAGGTTTTGCCTTACTAAAGCCCAGGACTTAAATTAGGAAAGCCCAAGTTGAAGGATTGTTTTTCTTAGCCATGTCAAGGAGCAAGCCAGGCAGCAACATAAAGATTATCATGAGTAAATTTATGGGGATTATTTTCTTAAAAAAATTATTTTTGAATGGAGTATTTTGTAAGTCCAGGTAAACAAGTAAAACTCTGGTTGTTTTAGATTCTTATAATAAATATACATCATGACTCGAACTCGAGATCTGCTGTGCAGATTGCAATCTTTCTGTCATCACGACACATTCTTTAGGCACTATTTTTATTAAAATTATATCATTTTAACATAGAAGATAACCGGCTTTTTTTTATATAAAAAAACTCGTGCTAGTCCGGTTATCTTCTATGTTACATCTAGTTTGGTCAATGACTTAAAAACCTGGCTGAGTTAACTCATCAGGTCCGATGGAGTATTTTTATTTTTATTTTTATCATTATTTATATACGAGATGATTGATAATAAACTAATACTCCAGCATACGCAGGCAGTCATGCGGCAACAAGCACAAGAAATGCAGGCCATTCAATTTCTTAAGCCAAATCTGATGACGGAGGCCCGGGGGCTTCTTGGAAGAATCTGAAAATTAATTATTAAAGTTTAACGACTTCAATTATAAATTAAAAACAAACTGGAAGAAGAAAGATTTTCCAGTTTAAAAAAATATATATCTACAATTTCTTACACGAAATAGTTATTTGATTGGTGCTACGCATCATGTTATATATATATATATATATATATATATATATATATATATATATATATATGTATGTATGTATGTATGTATAGAGACATGCATGTCTTTTCAATGTATATATAAAAAACTATAGCTGTAAATTGAAAAATTTACGCATGCATAATAAAATAAATCGAGAACAATATATGTTAAAAAAAATCATTAAATAAACGTAGATAAAAACAGAAAATTGATAAATATTACAAATTGATAAACGAATTAAACTTGATAATTATGATTTAATATTGTTTCAAAGAAAATAAATATAAACTGAGTTCATGCTCAACACTACTACGTTCTAAACACAAAACAAAAGGTCTATACTCTATAGTGTCTTGATGAAAGGTATCCGCTGCCATCCCAAATTGTTTAAAATAGTTTAAACAGATGATTTACCAAACTCGACCCACCAAATTTAAAACCCGCACCATTATTGGATAGCACACAAAAAAGGTTTATAGTGTCGTTGTTAAGGAACCATTTCACCTAAAAGTTCAAGTTTATAAGTGAGGTCTCATAATATAATTTATATTATTCTTTAACACCCCCCTCAAGTGAAAGTCATTTTGACTTGAAATTTACACAGACCCGTATTACCTTGTACTTGAATTTTTTATCAAATAGAATAGGGTTGGTGAGATTCGAACTCGTTACCAATAGATCAACAAGACTCTGATACAGCTCATAATTGCCATCCCCAATTGTTTAAATTTGTTTAAACAGATGATTTACCAGACTCCACCCACCAAATTTAAAACCCACATGTGTAATCAAAGTAAAAGAGGTTAGAGAATTCTCCAAAAAAATGGTTGTTGGAGCTCGACTGTTTGAAGAGCAATACTTTAATCTCGTATTTTATGATTTCAATGCTTCGAAAAGCTCAAGACTTCTTCTCTGGGGTCTGGAGTCCACGAGAGATCGCAGTAGTTTCTCTCCGATGGATTTAAAAATATTGAAAGAACATTGTCAAATAAAATAACAACGAAAGAACCACAGACACAGAAGTTTTTCTGGCACTCCTCGTGTTTTTGCCCAGCTTCGATGCCTGTTAATGTTCATAGCAGTTTGTCGGTTTCATTTCAAATAGTATAAACATTTCATATTAGTTAAATAATATGAAATAAGATGATGTTATTTTTATTTTAGTTTAAATTTTGATTTATTTTAGATTTTTTAGTCAAATATCGATTGAAATATTAAAATACTTAATGCATTACTAAATGATGTTCTTGATGATGAAGTCTTCATGTCACAATCCGGTTTCATTCCACCTATTCCGTTTCGAGTAAATAATATTTTTTTTTTAAATAATAAATAATTTTATAATATCAATCAGTTCTAAATAATTTTATTTTTGAATTTGAACTTTATATATATATATATATATATATATATATATATAATCTCAAAAACCGAAATACTCCAAAACCAAAATATTTGATTCTAACTAAAATAACAAATCACCAAGCTGAAACAAAATTAAAAACCTTGGTTAATAGGCACATGTTTATGCTATCTGCTATGTATATAATTTTAACAAGTCAAAGTTAGAATCATTGTTGGTGTCAAAAAATCACGATTGAAACGTGAGGTGGGTGGGTTACCTCGGCATATTCGTGCAATATTCGCCAGCGTGTGATGCGCGCTGTACTCCTTCCTAGCAATTAACCACAAGTCAGGTTTTGTGTTGTGCCTACTTTTGAGATGTTTGACTAGGTAAAACACGGCGGCCGTCGCTCTGCCGCTGTGATAAGGACGCAGAGACCATTGCCAGCCACCAATGGAAAGCTACACATATCATCCATCAGTTCCCCGCATGAATCCCATGCTCCCATAAATGAATTTATGTTACTCCATGGAAAAGAAGAAGTTGTATCTGTTTAGTCTCGTGAGCAAGGATCAAAGAAAATTGAATCACAAGGCTCTTAAAAAAAAGTGTCAGAGACTGGAAAACGCATCCAGATATGAAAGTGTCATGATTTGATGAAACTACAAAGATGAAGAGAATTAATCCCTCTTCACAATGCAGTCAGCGTTGGTAACAGGAAACGTTAATCTGATCAAATTCTGATTAAATATATCCGGATCAAACTCAATCCAGTTGAGATTACAGAGTAGATACGCCTAAAAGCAGAGAGCTTCAGACAAGAAAAAAGGTGCCTTCCATCTGTTATACATGGAGAGAACCTAAATCTTTACACGGAAAACAAAAACATGGGTTTGGAGAGATTTCTCTGAAAAGCTTGCTTGATCATGCAGTGCGCCTGTTCATGGGACTACCGATCTGGTTGCCACGCCTGTTGTTTTGTATAACCAGGCCTGTGGGGTGGTGGAGTTTGTCATCATCAGTTATCGCGACCTCTCGCTTTTGAATCTGCAGGGGAAGCGCAGAGCTTTTCTGCGTGGGGATGGCGGTGTCTACTTTCACAGCTTGTGGGCGAGGGTAGTAGAAATCTGTAGGGAAGAAGTTGTATTGAAGGCCCGCCATGAAAACTTGAAAGCTTTCAAGAATCAAGAGTACAGCAGCCAAAGAACTTGAAAGCTTTGCGGGACAGGGAATCTAGGAAGAGGCGTCTGGTGAGATTCTCTGTTTTTGCTGAGAGAGCTTTGATTTCTTGGTGGCTGAAACTGTGGTGCTTCGCGCCTTATATTTATAGAATGGGAGAGGGGATGTGTTGACCTAGGGACTTGGAAAGGAAGGGTGGGTGCTACTTCTTTTACTCTCTGGGTTTGGTTCTTGGTGCTGTTTCTACTTCTTAACTCTCACGTGATCACAGCGAGTTATTCATGAAATTATAAGATGATTTTATGAATTAATATGTATATATTTTGTAAAATCGAGTTAAAGCTCGAAAATTAATAAAAGCGCAAATTAAATATTTAATTTGTAATTTTACAATTCAAATTTATATTATATTTCATGTAAAGATAAAAAAATTTTAGCACCCTTATCACAGCCATTCGGCCCCTCTCATGCCGTTTGTTTGGTATATATTTTCTTTAAATCAACACACAATCCCCTTCAATACGTTGGTCAGTCACGTGTTGTGATTCACGTTAGATATTTTCAACTACTCCTCGGGAAGATGGAAAAGAAAAACCCTACAAGCTCAGACAAAATAAGTGTAGATGGAACTAGACAACCTTAACGCCCTCTCTCCATATAATATATAATATATATACGTGGCATTACTTGAAACAAAAATAATTGAAAAAAAAAACTTTAATAGACAGAAAAACGTGGTAATCGACGATTCCTGTATTTAGAAAAACACGAAGAAAATCACTCTTGACTAAATCTGGCGTTCAATTGCAAGAATCCCAGTAGAAATCAAGCAATGTTATTCAACCTTTTCCTGCGAGTCTCACTCTTGATTATGCATGGCGAGGGGACTAATGCAGTCGAAGTAGAGAGCTGGGGCAGGCTGCTCTGGTCATGCTTGTATCGAACCATGGCTCTGTGCTGTTCCGAGCCACGATCCTCGGTGTCTCCTTTCTGTGGCTGAACGTGCTGGGCTGGGCTGCTGACACTTTCTTGATCGGCTGGTGGTGGACGAGGATAGAAGAAATCTGTAGGAAAGAAGTAATACTGAAGGCCAGCCATGAGAGAGCTCCAAAACCTGAACCAAGTTTGAGCTTTTGTCGTCTGCAGTTGTCTGTGTGGAGAAGGGGGGGGAAGAAAAGTAATTGTTTTATAGCAAGACGGATTCGAATTTTGATTGTTAATTTGACGCCGGGGAGACTAGAAGTAGAAGCTTCTTTCTTGGGCAGGAATTCACTGATTCCTATTTCCTTTTAACTTTCTTTCATTAATTAACTATATATATATATAAATACAAAAAATAACGAAATAAAATATACATGTCTATGGTCAAGTAAATTCCTGGGTTTTTTAGGAGAAAATATTAAATACATTGTAATTACACTCCCTTTCCTCCTATGATTGCATGACTCGTGGATAATTGTCATTGTGATTTTCAAGTTTATCTTATAAACAGTCTGTTATGAGTTAACTCGTTAATAGATAATTGTCATAGCAGTTTTTATATCTATCGCATAAGTAGTGCTATTAAACCTGCTTGCCCCAAAAAATAATTTTTTTTTGGATGTTTTTGATATGTTGAAATAAAAAATAAAATTTGAAAAATAAAAATAAATTTAATTTATTTTCAAGCAAAATTATTTTAAAAAAACCCAGGATTAAGTTTTAATTTAAACAAGGTAGAGCTGAAGAAATTTTTAATTTTTATATAAAAACAATCTTACATAATATTATTTTAGATTGATCAAAGTTAATTTTACCGGGTCTATCTTTGACCGTAATTTTTCTTTTGGAGGCGGTTCTAGATTAGTATCTGCTGGACTGGGCCGCTTTGCATTCCTAACTTGAGTCTAGCCCGAAGTAAACCGGGCTTAGCTAACGTTTGGGCCTATTTAGTTTGCACAGATTAATTGGGCCTAACAGCCTTCACAGTTCCTAGCCCATCTCAACTAGCCATCACAGTTCCTAGCCCGTATCACTAGCCATCACAGTTCCTAGCCCATCTCAACTTGCAAAACCCTAACCCTATAAATTCGCATTTCCATTTCTAAACCCTTCTTCTCCTTCACTAGCGTCCGTCAAAACCCTACAAACAGACAGTCCCTCACTGCTTACATTGACCACCACCATGTCTGAAGTCGAGCTTTCTCGTTCCGAGAAGAAAAAACACAAGAAAAAGACCCAAGAAACTGAAACAGACACTAACCCAACAACAGAAACTGACAAAGATTTCATGATCAAGCCTCAAAACTTCACCCCAACGATCGACACTTCACAGTGGCCAATCCTTTTGAAAAACTATGACAGACTCAATGTAAGAACTGGACACTACACTCCACTTCCTTCTGGTCACTCACCACTCAAGCGTCCACTCGCTGAATACATCAGGTATGGTATTATGAATCTTGATAAACCAGCTAACCCTTCTTCACATGAAGTTGTTGCTTGGATTAAGAGGATTTTACGTGTCGAAAAAACTGGTCATAGTGGCACATTAGACCCTAAAGTTACTGGTAATCTAATCGTTTGTATTGATAGAGCTACTAGACTTGTTAAATCTCAACAAGGTGCTGGAAAAGAGTATGTTTGTATTGCTAGATTGCATGATAAGGTTCCTGATGTTGCGAAAGTAGCGAGAGCGTTAGAGACACTTACTGGGGCGGTTTTCCAGAGACCGCCCTTGATTTCTGCTGTTAAAAGACAGCTTAGGATTAGGACAGTTTATGAGAGTAAGTTGTTGGAATATGATGCAGACAAGCATCTGGTTGTTTTTTGGATTTCATGTGAAGCGGGGACTTATGTTAGGACTATGTGTGTGCATTTGGGGTTGATTCTTGGTGTTGGCGCGCATATGCAAGAATTGAGGAGGGTGAGGTCCGGGATCTTAGGGGAGAAAGATAATATGGTTACCATGCATGATGTTATGGATGCTCAGTGGGTTTATGATAATTATCGCGACGAGAGCTACCTGAGGAGAACTATAATGCCTCTTGAAGTGCTTTTGACTAGTTACAAGAGGTTGGTAGTTAAGGATTCTGCTGTGAATGCTATTTGTTATGGTGCTAAGTTGATGATTCCGGGGCTGTTGAGGTTTGAGAATGATATTGAGGCTGGTGAGGAAGTTGTGTTGATGACTACTAAGGGTGAGGCTGTTGCTCTGGGAATTGCGGAGATGACAACTGCTGTTATGGCTACTTGTGATCATGGTATTGTAGCAAAGATTAAGAGGGTTGTGATGGATAGGGATACTTATCCGAGGAAATGGGGGTTGGGGCCAAGGGCTTCGATAAAGAAGAAGTTGATTTCTGACGGGATGTTGGATAAGCATGGGAAGCCAAATGAGAAAACTCCTCATGAATGGATGAGAAATCTAGTTTTGCCTCCTGGAGGAGATTCTATGGTAGCTGGAATTGCTGCTGGTGCTGAACCAGTTGTGAAGGAGATTGGTGAAGATGGTGAGGGGCGCAAGCGCAAATTGAATGAAAGCACTGATAGCCCTGCTGCCCAGGTTCCTGCTAAGAAAACTAAAACAGAAAATGCTAAAAATGAAGAGAGTGTCAAGGTTAAGCAGGTGATGGAAGAGCCTGTGGAGGGAAGTGATGATGAGAAAAAGGAGAAAAAGAAGAAGAAAAAGAAGAGTAAAGAAGAGAAAGTTGAATCAAAGGTGAAGGAAGTGCCAGTGGAGGGAAGTGATGATGAGAAGAAAGAGAAAAAGAAGAAAAAGAAGAGTAAAGAGGATGCTGAAGTGGAAGAATTAGGAGAAGAGGAGACTGGGAAGTCTGAGAAGAAGAAAAAGAAGAAGAAAGACAAAGGGGCTGAAGAGGCTGCAACTGTTGATAATGGCAAAGCTGATGGCGAGTCTGATAAAAGTGAGAAGAAGAAGAAGAAGAAGAAGAAGAAGAAGGACAAAGTTGGAGAGGAAGATTAAACAAGAAAGTCCTAAACATCATATTTTAAGGTAGTTCCTAAATGAATGTTTTTATTACCTTTCTGGCATCTCAAGTACTGTTTGTAGTTTTGTAATGTTTTCATGTAGTTTAAGCAGAAGCAATTTTCAAAACTGAGGTCTGCTGCTAGGTTATTTCTTTTGGCTGTGCAGCTTTGCTTTATTCTCTACCGCATGTTTAATAAACTGCTATTGCTCTCCTTCGAAGTTCATCAAATTGTTTTTGTTAAATTTGTGGCTGTGTTTTTTCATATGTAAATTGTCTGAGGTTTTTTCATGTTTCCCATTTTGGACATCTTTGGAAGGTTATGAACATGGGGATTTGGTGTGATTGGCTCAAGTTTGATATGAAACTGGCACAGAGATGCATGCTATTCTTGTAGATAATATTGGGTGTTTTTACTTCCTAGGTGCAGGCATCATTCTCTTTTCGTTTCTTTTTCAGCGGGATGAATGGTTTCAGGGCATGAGGCTAAGGAAGCTCCACAGGAGATTTCCAGATGCAGCAAAAGTATTGGAGCTTGTTTACCTTGCAGCCCTGTCTGGATTCCAAGTTCATCTGTCGCAGAAATGAGATGCCGGTTTCTGTAGATAACTTCAGTTTTGGAGTTCCCTCAAACCTCTTCATGGTTCATGCTGTGGTTCAATTCCTACAATTTTCTGTCATAATGTGTAATTTTAAACTCTGTAGTTGAAGGAATGTTATTTCGTTTTTAGTTTATAATATAATGGATGTTTCGCCATTTATGTTTTTCACGTAGACTCCTAGTTTTGATTGAGCATGAAATCATCAATTAAGACAACATGGACGGTGGAAAACTTGTGGGCCTACCAAGTTAAATAACTGGTGCTGAAGTTTTCTCTGCTTTTGCGATTGCTGGCTCTGCAGAATAAGCGGATTGGCTAAAAATTTCTTCCCCTGACTGCAGGCAGGCTTGAAATGTGGCCCGAAGGAGTTTCATTTATTTCCCTTCAACTCCGCTGAAAGATCGTTCTTATGCTGCTACGTAGTTGCTCTGGCTGCAAATAAATTTATTATTTATTTAATTAAATTTCATCTCGTGGTATTTAATTTAATACATGTTGAGCTATTTAGTTTAAATCAGGTCTATACACTAACAAGTTAGGAGTTTGAGAGATTAACTCAAGTTTACAAAGTTCAATGAGTTTTGGTTGTTTTTTTTTTTTTTAATTTCATCTATAATTGTTTTTATATGAGATTTGTTTTTTGGTTTCAAAATCATTAAAGGTTAACTCATTTTTTTTTCATTCCTTTGTTCGAATCTAGCTTCAAAATGATTTTTTTTTAAATTTAATAATAATAATAATAAAAATACTTGATTCATGCTGTTTATATTTTGTGTCTGTTTGATATTGTATTTGCGGTTGTTTTTTAAAGTATTTTTTATTTAAAAATATATCAAAGTAATATTTTTTTATATAAAATTATTTTTGATATCAATATATAAAAATGATATAAAAATATTTTAAAAAATATATAAATATAAAAATATAATTTTATTAAAAAGTGCTTTTAAAATCATTGGTTGAATATCTATTTTTACGTTTATAAAAAAAATAACTCCCGACCCGCCGGCAATCCAGAAGTAACTATAAATTTCAGCTATGAAAAGTAAAAGAGTTTCTTGTGGTTTAATCACCCCCACAACAGTCAACTGTCAATCAGTTTTCCTGTAAAGGCGGGAAAAAGGATAATCTCTGTAATGCCATGCGTAATCGTGGAACTCTACAATCTCTTCCCGAACCTCTCTCACTCAGCGACCTCACCCTCTTGGCGTAACGTCTCCGCCCCATGAATCCATCCCCGCTTGCAACCCTTCTCTTACTGACAGTGTCGCCACCAAAGACTTCCATGTCGACCCCTTCTCTTCTCTTTCCCTCCGCGCTTTCCTTCCCGACACTTCTGTCACCTCCGCATTGCCTACACCCATGATCACAGCAGTTGTTCGCCTCCCCCATGTAGCTTTTACCGGACCGGAAGTTGCCTGTGACGCTGCAGTTTCACGGTGGCGGGTTTGTGAAGTAATGAATCGGTAGGAAACGATACTTTTTACATGAGAACAGTTAAATTGTGTGATGTTGCTGTCGTGGCTGTTGGATATAGATTGACCCCAGAGACCAAGTATCCGGGGACTTTTGGAGATTTTCAAGCTTTTGAATTGATTTGCGAAACAATCTAATTTGGCTGTCTGTAGAAGCTTGGGTTCACGCCATAATTTTGACAGCTGTGGTGCTTCCATGGTTGAGCCTTAGTTGGCTGCTCATGGAAATACTTCCGGGTACCCATTTGGATTAACTTGCTTGTCCTGTTCATCAGTCATCTAATTACATATCGATTTACTATTTGCTCATCAATTATTTTTTTTTTGTAGTTTACCCATTATGTATTACAGTAATAGTTGTCCAGAAAAGGATCACAGTAATGTTCAACCTTTTGCTTCTGATGGTTTAGCAGATTGTATTCTGGCTACTGGTTTGGCTGAGTTTGAAGAGAATCTTGCCATTAAAGCTCCCCAAAAAAAATTGCTTTCAATAATTCATTATGGTCAAAATTCGATATATTATATTTTATTTTTGACTCGTTGAGAATGAAGAAAATATGTAAGTACACCATACAAGATACATCGCTTGGTCACAAAACTCTTAATCAGTCTCCGCAACAAACATTCATGAGGTTTTAAAATTACAATAATGATAATAGTCTATGCCCCTTTACTATCTTCAATGAATTCATGGCTTTCATCTATTGGTAGAATGCTATCAGTAATATGCATGATAAATCCACGGAGGTTTCTCCTGTGTGATAATTTAATCTGTATCACTGATGCTACAAAGTGAATAATTATCGGCTAGCAGCTTCTTGTTATCATACCTGCATGTTTTTTCAAACACTGAGGTTTAATTCCTTATGACTTCAGGTTTTGTTTTCAATAAAAGAAATCAAGTGGCTGCTGTACGTGGGCAAAATTGTTGGCTTTGAACTGATAACAGAGAGGAAACACAAGGGCTGTGTTCTCACCTTACAGAATAACTTAAAGGGCTCC
This sequence comes from Salix purpurea, assembly GCA_027405865.1. Classification (NCBI taxonomy): domain Eukaryota; kingdom Viridiplantae; phylum Streptophyta; class Magnoliopsida; order Malpighiales; family Salicaceae; genus Salix; species Salix purpurea. The sequence goes on along the minus strand of JAOWLH010000021.1, from coordinate 2,228,204 downwards.
TGTATCATGCATTTTTCAACTTCCAATAGGGGTGACTGCCTCAAAGGCTTCTACAAGCAATGACACTTTTCTTTTCCGAGCTGGAGTCAGTTTAGCAACAACCTGTTGAAGTGTATAATCAAGCATCCATTCATCAGCATTTTTCCTGTCATGTGTGGCTTGGTGCCTTAAACAAACCTTTCCAGCTTCACTTGCAGGGTCCAAGGGCAGAAATTGTGGCTCCCGTGGATTGATTTTTTTCACCTTTTCCAATGCCTTGACGAATCTCTTGAGGAGGATCACCTTTTTCAGATTGCTCCAGTTTTGCATAGCCATGTTTGGCTTGTTTCCTGCTGGTGGTACTGGGTTTGCCTTTTCTTGTGCACCGATGTTATCAGAATTGAGCTGCTGTTTTTGTTGATACAGTGTGGTGCTCTCCTCTACTTTTGTGCTGTCAGTTTCTCCAAAGCTTTCATTGGTGCTCTCAAAGGAAGATGAGATGAAAGGTTCCTCGCCTTCCCCTGCTTTCTTTTCTGTGTGCTCCTGGTCCTGGTCTTGAATTATGTTGCAGGCAAGTGATTGATCATCTGGTGAGTCTTCTTGAAATTCTGGAAGAGGGATTTGATCGATTGCTTCTTCTACCAGTCTAATGGCTTCAATCTGCTGGAGTTTAATCTCTTGGTTGCCCACATCATCATTATCCAATTTGTTCATTTCAAACAATTTGTTGCCACCATTCCCTTGTTCCTCGTTATCTGCTCCCTCAAGTAATGTCGCATTGCCTGGTACCATGTGCTTATATATCAAGAACCAGAACTTCATATGTTTATGCTTTTCATGTGCTGCATCAGTTGTGCAACGTGGTTCTGATTCATCAAGCTGGGTGGACCCTTGGAGGAGCTTATCTTCTTGTCCAGCAACTTCAGATGATTCCTTTAGTGGCACAGAAATTGAAGATGAAGAAACCACATCGGTATTTGCAATGGAACCCTCATCATAGTTTAGGGTTTGGCTTTTGGGTTCATCTGATTCATCACAAGTTCCATTGTTTTTGTTATTGATGTCCGATTTTTGGCTGTTTAATCCAAAATCTCGATCATGTAACTCTGAGGCAGAAACTGCACTTGCTTCTTTGGCATCCTCTTGAAGAGTTTCCCCATTTATCACACATTCCTCACTAGAAGTTCTAAGAGCATCAGCTGACTTTGGCAATGGATTGTCACATGATTTGGAATCTGTATCCTCCACCAAACAGTGGCTGACAAAATCGGGCTCATTGTCTTTGAGACTGGAATTAGTTTCACCATTACATAGATTGAAAGCAACAAATTCATTCTTCAATTCTGCAGCAGTGCTCTTTGAAGACGAAGGACTCGACGCTAGATGAATGCAACCATTTTTGAAACTTGCTTCTTTCAGCTCTGAACAAGAACCTCGAATGTGCTCATCCACTTTGTAGAAGTCACTGGCTTGGTCTTGATTATGTTTGAATCTTGTTTCAAGGCTTGATGTCTTACGAAGAGTGATTCCAAATATAGTTTCTTTTCCTTCTCTAGACACTTTGCAGTCAGAGGCACCGGTTCTGGTTTTAACTGGAGTTGTATGAGAAGAAGCTTCGATGTTGGACCTTGGAGCAGTAACAACTTCTGTGGGCGGGGTGACTGTCTCAAATGCTTGTACAAGCAGAGCTACCTTTCTCTTTTGAGCTGGGGCTAGTGTAGAAATAACCTGTTGAAGTGCATGATCAAGCATCCATTCCTCAGAATTTTTTCTCTCACCCATGGTTTGATGACGCAGATGAACTTTTTCTGCTTCAGGGTCAGCCTCTACATGTAGATACCTTGGCTTCCTTGGACTGAAGTTCCTCACCTTTTCGAATGCCTTGACGAATCTCTGGAGGATGAGTATTTTTCTCAGATTACTCCAGCTCGTGGGCGTTTTCTTGTTAGACTTGCTTTCCACACTTGATTCTGCCTTCTCTTTTTGGAAGGCATTATCAGCTTGGAGCCTCATTTCTTCTGGTTCCTGAACCATGCTGTCTCTATCTGAATCATAGGAGGTTGAGATGTTCAATTGCCTGTCTTCACCATGATTGTTTTCTGCAAGCTCCTTGTCCGAAGTCGTGTCACTAGTAGCCGATACATCATCAGCTGGGTGGTCTGGAATTTCTGAGAGTATTCTTTCAAATGCTTCTTGCACCAACTTAATGGCATCACGTTGGTATTGCTGAATCTTCCAGCTGTGTTCATCATGATTGTCCTCATCAATGCTGTGATCTGCACTCGAAAAATCCTGAAAAGAACCAGATTTGTTCGTGCCAGGCAATGTATTCTCTTCTTCTTCCTTGGCTTTATTAAGGTGTGATCCGGTTCCATATTCTGCAGCAACACCTGATGCCATATGCTGATATATTAGGTTCCACAATCCCATATGCTTCTGTTTATCCCCTGGATTTTTGTGGCCTGTATCCACGGTATAATCATGCTCAGAATCTGCACCAAGGAACCAATAATCTTGCACAGCATCTTGGTTCTTTTCTTCATTGGCTGTCGTTTCCTCTTGCGATGGCTTACCAATGGAAGCAGAAGAGACCATATTGTCGATTTCTATGTGCTCCACGAATCTATTCAGGTTTAGGGGCTTATTGAGTCGTTCATCAGCTACACTTGTTGAAGCCTTTTCCTTTGCAGTGTTCAATTGTGAATCACCTTTAAATACATTCAAATTCAAACTAGCAATTCTAGCTTCATCAGCTTCTTCTGGAAGAGTTTGGTTCTCAGTGACACTTGTTAGATTTTTGTAATCTCTGTCATCTCCTCCGTGAGCACTCTTTGACTCATCTCTTTGTCCAGCTTTTCTGCCAAAGGACGATGAGACAGCCATCTTGTCATGGGCTGTTTCTGTAACTGCCAAGTCTCCACAATATGCTGATTGACTTGCCTGAGTTCCCTTCTTTGAAATACCAGAATGCCTTGCTCTTCGAGAGGACCGACTTTCTGATTTCATGCTTCTTTGGGTCTTTAACAGACGTCGCCTCATTGATACAAAGCGTTTTAGCGGATGTACATCAGAATGGCGATGGCCATGAAGTGAGCAGTAACTATATGGACAAACCTTCACGATGGAATTTCCTTCAGATTCACTTCCTCCTGGTTGCAGCTCAAGATGGTTTGGAAACTTGGAGTCTTTAATGGCCGAAGAACAGGTGTTTTTTTGGGTGCTGGAGTCTGGAATTTGAGAACGCTTTGTTCGGATGCTCACCACTTTTGTGAAGATCCTTACAGGTCTCAAGGTGGAAGTTCTTGTCATGATTCTCATAGAGTTGTTACCAGAAGAAGCTAAATTCTGCTTTGAGTTGCTTGATTTTTTCCTATCCTCATTGTTGCTAATCGATGTAGATTCAAGATGGGGGCTCGCCTGAAAATGATCATTCCTCCCATCAGAACAGTTTTTTGCTTCCAAATAATCCACCGATGCATCTGCATCACTTGCGAAAGCAATGGAAGATCGGTCTGCAAGCTTGACTGATCTAGACTTCTTCATTTTTTTCTTCTGGTCAGTTCCTCCAGAAGATTTCCTCATCAAAGGTCTCCTGAATTTCATACTAGACAACCTTGTCAAACTCTTTTCAGGCTTAAAACTAGATCGCCTTGCCAAAGTTCTTGCTGATTTCTGCATGGTAAAGGCAATAGTTTGGCTTACTATATTTAACATTTCAATACTTGAAACACTACTGCTGAAACTTCCATTTGTTTTTGTTTTTCTTATAAAAAAAAAGGAACTTGCCTGCAAATTCTCTTTCTTTGCATTTGAAGAAGTGGTGGTCCTCATATAATTTGGTGACCGGCCTGAATGTTGCGAGCTTCTTGCGTCACTAGACAGGACAGAAACATCATCAGATTGAATTTTAGGTTGTCTTGTGATGAGCTTCAAGCTTGGCAATCTTGCAAGCTTGAATGGTCTTAACTTCTTTACTTTCCTCTTCAGCTCTCTTCCCGCCTCATTGCTAATATCTTCTTTCTGGTAACATGACGAGGATGATGAAAACGACAACGCCGATTTGCTGCTCATACATGAACTTTCAGATGAGAAGGAATAGCCAGAGTCAACTTCACCTCCAAGCTTGGCAGACATCATCTTCAAAATCATAAAAGAAGAAGGATCTGGTTCTCTGAGACAAATGAAGGTAAATAACAAGAGCTTTTTCTTTCTGTTCTTTTATTTTCAGATGGACACCACTGGTTTTAGGAGGATTTGCGAGGTGCCACCCTGAAAACAAGTTGGTACAGGGAAAGAGATGAGATCACTAGAAGGTATCGTGGATTCCAAAGTCGTGCTGTGGCTGTGTCTGGTTTGTTTTTTCTTATTGACTTCATTTTTCTTAAAAAATTTCAACTGTGAAGAAGGAATGTCATGCTTGAATAATGAGATTTATTTGCAGATGCCCTTTGACTTGTATTAACTATATAGCTTTGGCCTCAATGAATTGACTGGTTCTTCCTTTCGAGGATGGTAGGATTCCTACTTCGACAGCATTTTTTATCCATTTCTTGTACACAGGCTGCCATGGAAAGACTGTATAACACATGAAACCAAGCAGACAGTTAGTGACTTTTAGATGTATCATTCAGCCCTTGAGCATTGCTATAATCTTCAAGTTTTTTTTGATCCATTTCTTGAGTATTGTAAGGCCGAAGGAGTCGAAGAAGCGGGGACATGGTAGATGAAACCGCGTAGGAGTTTCCTTGGTGGGCCGAGCATGTGGCCAATTATGAGTTCAGCCGCGACTGGCGGAGATCTGACGGTGTGATTGGAGATCAGCCTTGTAGTATGATATTTGTTTTCTAGAGAAATATTAAAAAAAAAATATTTAATTCCCAAACACTCACTAGAGTACCCTGGTCCAATAGAATGGAGAGCCCATTTGCTCAACTGAAATAAAGATATAAACTAGAATCCAACCCAAGTGGATTCATGATTGCAAAATAGAGGTTCCCGGCCCAAAACATCACCCGGCCCAATAAGAAAACACGGCCCATGGTATCCATTCGACTATTTGTGTCCTAGACATCTTCAATTTTTTTTTTGAGGAAATATACACCTTGAAAATAATTTTCTATCCATTTAATCATCTAATAACTTCCTATCCTTTTTACTAACTAAATTCAATTGCACATAATTAAATATTTATTTATCAAGTTCATTAAATAAATTTTCTTATAATTCTCTTTTTTTTCTTATAATAATAATAAAATAATGATTATTATTTAAATAATGATGAACTAAAAATCATCATTTTTTTTTAAAAAAAAAAAAAGCTCTGTGATTTTTTTTATTGGATTATCTCAATCCTATCATCTAGATTATAAATTTATCAGGGTAACCCAAATTGATTTAACTTTAATTAATAGGATTTCAAATTTGTCATCCTAACTAAGGTTAGCTATGATCAATTTTTTAGGTTATTTTTCCATCTATCTTGTCAATTACATTTATGAATTATGATATTAAATTATTACTTTTTATGCAATAAAAAAAAAAAAAACTAGTCTTGTGGTGTAGCGAGGATTGACAACTAGTAAATAAAACTAGATAAGAATTATCTCGTTTTCCTTTTGAAGGCATCTAAATCAGCAATCAACTATTAATAATTGTTTCGTGTAAACCTCCCGTTGCTTTTGTTTTATGTGATTACAAAAATCTAAATGAAAAATGAATTTAATTTATTTTAAAACAATATATATATATATTACAAAACATATAATAGGCGTGGGGTTTTGCATTGTTCACACTCTCACAAACCACTGTGGATTGTGACAGTGCACGCCCGAAATTGGCTTTTGTCCGCGCGGCAAGAGGAGGGGTTTTACCGGGGCTAATTTCGGTTTTTCCTTTTAATTTTTTTTTAAATAATCAATTATGAACAGTGTATTGACGATTTTGTCCCCGGTAATAAGACAAAATACGGCATCGGGCTGAGGGGCACCGGCGTAATTGCGCGCGGCCGGACCGGTCCGGTCCAGTCCGCCGCAACTTTTTATCTAAATACAGTTTTAGCCCCTAATAAGACAAAAACACTAAATTGGGTGTAGGGGTGCAACGGTAATTGGCCCTATTTTTTGAATTTTTTAATCGGCGTCTGTCAGGGCGTGAGGCGCACGCGCCAGACGGTTGTCCGCTTCACGCCCTGTTTAGGCGGCGCGTGCGGACTCCTCTGGTGGCCATAAATTGTCTCCCGGCGGACAGAATGATGCGCCGCCGCGTGTTCTTCCGCCCGCGGTGGTGCGTGTAACCAACAAATGTCTGTGGACGCGGCGGAGACCGGTTAAAGCCGCCGGCCACGTTTCTCTCTCTCCGGAATGTCAAAGTTTCACTTCGGTCCTTCTACTTTCAATTTCCGGGTTGGTTGAATATAACTCAATCAATTCGGTACAAAAGTTCCGATATTTGCAATTGTGTCCTCTCATTTCAATTGACAATAAATGTAAGTTGCATTTCAGCCCTTTGACTTTTAATTTTTTAATTTAAGCCCTTGATATTTGATTTTCATTTCAGCCCTTACACTTTATTTTTTTTAATCCCTACTTTTGTCCATGTATAATAATAATAATAATAATAATAATAATGATTTAATTATTTTTCATTCTTACTCTTTTGTTTTTTTTTTCCCTCCCGATAATTTGATAAGTTTTTTTTTCCAGTAATAGCCATGGTAATTTTTTTTTATCTTTTGTTAAAGTTTCTAGGATATTTTTAATCTTTCATTTATTTTTGTTTCTTTCATTATTAACATAATAATAATAATAATAATAATAAGAATAAGAATAAGAATAATAATAATAGTGATTATTATTAATATTATAAGAATAGTGCTTATGTATTCTATTATTATAATAATAGTGATTATTTATTCTTTCATAATAAAAATAATAATAATAATAATTTTTAATTGGTTTTTCTTGCTTTCTGTTTTGTTCATGCTTTTTATTTTTTTTCCTCAGTATAATTTAATAATTTTTGTTGTTTTTATTCTAGCGGCAATAATAATTTTAGATGTTAAGACTCTGATGTTGCTATTGTTATAATATTTTAAATGAATATTGCTTCCTTTTCCCTGTTGTTTTTTTTTATTTGCTCTTTCTATTAATTAATTTTAATAATTTTATTGTCTGCACAATAATGATTTCAGTAAGTTTTTTTTTCTTATTCAAATATTTTGCTCTTTTTTCTAATGTTAGTGCGCGCTCTTTTGTGATCGTTTATAACGCAATACCTATATTCTAAAAGATGTAATCAATGCTTAAACTCAACTCAAAATTTTAAACATTTTATCTTTTAATCTATAATTTTTATTTACTTATATCATATAAATTGATCGTTGTAGATTTAATTGTGTTAAATTATATACAAAAAAATACCCGCAACAATGCGCGAGCAATTAGCTAGTATATATATATAATTACTCAAATCCAAACTAATTCAAAACAAAATCACGTAAATAAATAAGAGAAAATTAAGGACACGGAGCCCATATTTATGGAGGCAGACTCCTTTTCAACTCCGGTGATAAAAACAAATGTTTCTTTTCTTCCTATCGAGTCATCATTCAGTGTAGTTTCTTCCCTTATCCGCCTTTGATCGCAAAAGTCAAATGGCTATGTCAGAGCCACCCCCCCTCCTTGCTCAATCTTTACGTAACCGTATGTATATCTTTATCTTTCTTCTAACATTTCCCAAGACTCCGATCCTGTTTTTATTGTATTCAGTTCACACCCTTCTCTCTTCCTTTCCCGAACTATAGCAAAGTCTCGATCTTTCATTCTATGTTTGTCTAAAGTCTGTACATTCCTCACTTTCTTGGGTTTGTTTTCTTGTTTTTTTTAGGAGTCTGAGAGTTTGGTTATTGAAAACTCATCTGGCAAGGTTGGCTGTTGGCAATCTGGGTTTATAAGATTCTGTTTTTCTGGTTGACACGGTACAGGATAAAAAGGGTTTTGTTGTCCTTCTCATTCTCATTCGAATCGAAGTCTTGCCATGCAATCCTTTCACAATTGTGAAATTTGATTCCTTGGTGACCATCTATTGTAGCTGTTTCATGTTTGTTTCTCACAAGCTAATTCTGTTGTTAGATTTGAGGCTTGACAAAAAGAGGGCTACGCTTCCAATCACAGACCACTTTCTTTTTTTGGGTGGAGCTAAGATATGGATATAAGCAATGAGGCCAACGTTGATCCTTTCAAAATTGGACCTTCATCGATCATTGGTAGGACAATTGCTTTCAGAGTTCTGTTCTGTAAATCGATCTCACATTTGAGGCAAAAACTCTTTCATGTTTTGTTGAATTACATTTATAGATTTAGTGAATTTGTGACGCCTATGTTATCATGGTTTCATCCAAGGAATCCACAAGGGATATTGGCCATGATGACGATAATTGCATTTTTATTGAAAAGATACGCGAATGTTAAATTGAGGGCCGAAACAGCGTATAGGAGGAAATTTTGGAGGAATACGATGAGAACTGCGTTGACATACGAGGAGTGGTTTCATGCAGCTAAAATGCTTGATAAAGAGACCCCGAAGATGCACGAATGTGATCTCTATGATGAAGAACTAGTCAGGAACAAGCTTCAAGAGCTCCACCACCGTCGCCAAGAGGGATGCCTTAGAGATATAATCTTTTTTATGAGAGCTGATCTTGTAAGAAATCTCGGTAATATGTGCAACCCTGAGCTTCACAAGGGTAGGCTTCAAGTGCCCAAGCTCATACAGGAATATATTGACGAGGTCTCGACTCAGTTAAGAATGGTTTGTGATTCCGATTCAGAGGAGCTTTCATTGGAAGAGAAGCTTGCTTTCATGCATGAAACAAGACATGCTTTTGGGAGGACAGCATTGCTTCTGAGTGGAGGTGCTTCACTTGGAGCGTTTCATGCGGGTGTGGTTAAAACACTGGTGGAGCACAAGCTTATGCCCCGTATAATTGCCGGGTCCAGTGTGGGGTCAATTATGTGTTCAGTTGTTGCCACCAGATCGTGGCCAGAGCTGCAAACTTTTTTTGAGGATTCCTGGCACTCGTTTCAATTTTTTGACCAATTGGGTGGGATTTTCACAGTTGTGAAGAGGGTCATGAGACAAGGGGCTGTTCATGAAATCCGGCAGTTGCAATGGATGTTAAGGCATCTTACAAGTAATCTTACATTTCAAGAAGCTTATGACATGACTGGTCGAATTCTTGGGATCACAGTTTGCTCACCTAGGAAGCATGAGCCCCCTAGATGCCTTAATTACCTTACGTCCCCTCATGTTGTTATATGGAGTGCAGTCACTGCTTCTTGTGCTTTTCCTGGCCTTTTTGAAGCCCAGGAACTAATGGCAAAGGACAGAAGTGGGGAACTTGTGCCTTATCACCCACCCTTTAATCTCGATCCTGAGGAGGGATCTGATGCACCTATGCGTAGATGGAGGGATGGTAGCCTGGAGATCGATTTACCAATGATACAATTGAAGGAACTATTCAATGTCAATCATTTTATTGTAAGTCAGGCGAATCCTCACATTGCTCCATTGTTGAGGCTGAAGGATATAGTGAGGGCATATGGGGGTAGCTTTGCTGCCAAGGTAATGCACGCACTGCAACAAACTTACCTTATCTCCTGTGTCAATTGCTCTTGGTGTGTATTTGTTATTATATTTGTCGTTGAACATTATAAGTCTTCTCAAGATGCTTGCTTTTCTTTTTTGTCATTGAACTTTACCGGCGTGGTTTGTTAATTTACTTTGGAAATGCTTAGTTTTTATTCCCGTGCCTGGATGCAGTATGAGTCAAAACATTTCTGTCTATTTAAACTATTTGGATCAATGCCTCACAGATTTTGACTCTCCTGCACATCGTTTTGGTCCTTTTCATCATTACTCATCTTCATTTTTAATGTATACCTATTCCATTTAGAAGCTGAAAATTCTTTGTAAATCACTCATGACACGAGAATTCTTCATATAACTCCATACAGCAGACTCGTCTAATGGTCATGCTTAATGTGCAGTGGTTTAGGATCTCAAAACTAGTGATTCTAGCGAATCATTTGATGGTTGATGGGTTGATGTGAGGGAATGCAAGAGGGTTAAGGATTGACTTCTTTCCTTAACAAGATGTTTTCTTTGTTGGTGTAGATTAATAGTTCCAGATGTAGGTTTTAAATATGACTCGAAACATCATATCTGGGTCGTAATCCTCTAAGCTGGTAGCCTTTACAAACAGAAGGTGTACTAGCATAGATATATTTCAGTTATAATGCTTGTTTCTTGGCCCTTTCTTGAAGTTGAGTGCTTCTTTTTCATACTTTTCAGCCTTTATCTCTTACAGTTCTAGATGTAGGTTTTAAATATGTCTCGAAACACAATATCCGGGGTCGCAATCCTCTAAGCTGGTAGCCTTTGCAAACAGAAGGTGTACTAGCATAGATACATTTCAGTTATAATGCTTGTTTCTTGGCCCTTTCTTGAAGTTGAGTGCTTCTTTTTCATACTTTTCAGCCTTTATCTCTTACAGCTCTAGATGTAGGTTTTAAATATGTCTCGAAACACAATATCCGGGGTCGCAATCCTCTAAGCTGGTAGCCTTTGCAAACAGAAGGTGTACTAGCATAGATACATTTCAGTTATAATGCTTGTTTCTTGGCCCTTTCTTGAAGTTGAGTGCTTATTTTTCATACTTTTCAGCCTTTATCTCTTACATTTCAGATGAAACAAAAATAACCCATTTTGGTGTTTAACTTTGTAGCTTGTTCATCTCGCTGAGATGGAGGTAAAACATAGATGCAATCAGGTATTGGAACTTGGTTTTCCATTGGGTGGACTTGCCAAGCTTTTTGCTCAAGAATGGGAAGGTGATGTTACTGTTGTTATGCCTGCCACACTCGCTCAGGTACATGTCAAATGAAAATTTTACACCTTGGTAATGTGACATTTATAACCATGATATCAGTTAACTTGAGACCTAGAATTGTAAGGTGTATATATACGTTTTCTTAATTAGTGTAGGAATGATGAAATCAAAAGCTATTCAATCTATCCATATATGATTTAAAATGCATATTTTCTGATCATATTTCCACGTGTTGTATAGCATGTGAATTAATTACATATCTCTGCGGTCCATTGTCAAAAAAAGAAAACAGAACTCTGCAGAGTGAATTAAAAGACAATCTTCCCCTTTGGACTTACTGGCTGTTTGAATTCAATTCTTGTTTATGATTCAGTATTCAAAAATTATACAAAACCCAAATCACGTGGAGCTTCAAAAGGCATCAAACCAAGGCAGAAGGTGTACATGGGAGAAGCTTTCTGCCATAAAAGCAAATTGTGGCATTGAGCTTGCTCTTGATGAGTGTGTTACTGTTCTGAACCACATGCGTAGACTTAAAAGGAGTGCCAAGAGAGCTGCTTCTTCTTCTCATGGCCAAGCAAGCTCTGGGAGCACATTGAAGTTTAGTGCTTCGAAAAGAATTCCTTCTTGGAATTGCATCGCACGAGAAAACTCAACAGGCTCACTCGAAGAAGACTTCCTTGCTGATGTTGCTTCAACATTCCATCAAGGAGTTGCTGTGGCTGGAGGAACTTCTACTAGTAGGAATTTGAGAACTCAGCGCAACCTACATCATGATGGAAGTGACAGTGAATCTGAAAATGTAGATTTGAATTCGTGGACAAGATCAGGCGGGCCCTTGATGAGGACTACTTCTGCAAATAAGTTCATTGAGTTTGTCCACAGTCTGGATGCGGATTCTGAGCTAAGGAAAGGTTTCATGGCTCATCCTAACCATCTCGGGGCTCAGATGGGAGGCTGGGATCCATTTAATCAGATCCCAAGAGTGACAACCCCAGATAAAAATTCAGATGGTGAGTATGATCAGAGAGATTTTAGCAATAGAATCTCTACTGGTGGCTCTAGCATTACAGTCACCGAAGGAGATTTTTTGCAGCCTGAAAGAATCCATAATGGGATTGTGCTGAACATTATAAAGAAAGAAGATTTGGCACATCCCAATAAGATCCATGATTTGGAGAATTACAATAGTGAAGTTCCTGAATGTGTTCAGCTTGATTGTCCTGAGAAGGACAAGGATGCTAGCTCAGAATCGGACTACGCTGCAGACGACGACGACAACTCCCCCGCAACAGATTCCATGCATAAATCAGCTTCCACTCCTGGCCAAACAGATGATTCTGTTGCTCATGACATTCAGGAGAAGCATGTCGTGGATGGTTAACTTTGAGTTTCCTCCGCATTGCCATGCCAAGATATTGGGTGGAGTTGATTTCCAGGTTACTGTCAATCACAGGTTTCCCGTCACAGGTCGTGGAAAATAGATTTCAAAGACGAGACTTAGGAAGTGAATTATAGAAAACAATTTGAAGCAATCTGCCAGCACCAGGCTGTTGCTGTTGTAAAGTAAATTTTGGCGCATATTATGCATCCCCATTTTTATCCTCATGCTTAGATTTCAGCAAACCAGATGGATTATTTCGACCTTTCTATCTCTCTTCCGACTCATGTGTATGCCCATGAATGTGTGTCATAAACATCACGAAGGCAGGAAGTTTATTATGCCGGTAGAGCTCCTGTCAATCTTTGTGAACAATTCATCGTATGTATCTTGCCAGTTGAGTCCATTAGATTTGAATGTTTGAGAGTGTGGTTGAGATTGTTTTTAAAAGTATTTTTTATTCAGAAATACATAAAAATAATAAAAAATATATAAAAAATAAAAAATATTTTCGAAACACATTCTAAAACACCCCCAAGATGATGAATGGTTGCTTTGAGCTCTGTGTTCTGCAGTAATGCATCAGATTTGAAGGGCTTCATTGTAGTCGACTGGACACACGCACGCGTACATGTCCATTGTAGTCTGGTGGAAGAAAACTAGATTATTATTTTCTTGACATTAACATCATAAAATAAAATAAAATAAAAGTATAATATCATTGTTCATAAAATATTTAAGAAAATAGCATATTAATAATTTATAATGAAAAAAAGAGAGGAGGAGAGAAAAAAGAGCGCGAGAGAGAGATTACATGTGAACATTGAAAATTCTCATATAAGTGTCTCATAGTCTCTCTGTTTTTTTCCTCTTTTTTTTTTATATAATAATTCATGTCAAGTTTTAATCATTTCTTTTGATCTTGTCAAGCCGCCCATATTTAAAAAAAAAAATACAAGAAACGAAGAACGTCTGAAGTAGAGCCCGACCAATTGACATGGCAAGACGGCCATTCTCTGAATCTCATCTCCTTTATACAATTCCTTTTTGTTTTTTTAATTTTCTCGCACACGTAAATTTCATTTTACACATGTTTATACGACTTCATCGCCATTGTTGCCGAAATTACAACAGTGAAGAACAGAACAATAGCAGCAAATTGTTGATGAGAGGAGATGGCATTAAAAAAGTTGCTGAAAATACTTGAATCATGTTCTTCCTCGTTATTCAAATGCCATGAGGGGTTGGTGTTCTTGATCGAATGCCTGTCTTCAAGCTCTCATGGCACTGGAATCCTGGACCATTAAGTTTTAAATTAAATATAAATTCATAGCTATTTAGTTTTATGTTGATAAATAAATATTTAAAAGTATTTTCCAAACCCTAAAACACTTTCAATGGACTCTTAATTGTTTAAACTGTGAGATAATATTAAATAATTATTTTTTCCATTAATGTAATGAATGTAGACTGAAATGATCAATCGCCATGTCAACTGACAGGGACGGTGAAAATCATTGAAGGTGGAAACATTTTTCCTCGAACCTTCATGCAAGTCCATTGACTTTTTAATTGAGGCAGGAAAAAAATTGGAAGAATGTTTTATACGTTGTTTGCGAGTAAGTTTTAACCTCTTTTTTTTAATATTTCTTATTATTTTTTTATATAATAATATCAGCATGAAATAAAATAAGTGTGTATGTGTGGTTGAAGTGGTTCTTCAAAGTGTTTTTAGTTTAAAAATACACTAAAATAATATTTTTTTTATTTAAAAAAAATATTTTTCACATCACCACATTAAAATGATCTAAAAATACAAAAAAATATCTATTTTTTATCAAATATTTTTTACCAAACACCCCCATGCTAGGGAGAAAAAAATAGCGTCATGAAAACCATCTAGTAAGTGGCTCAGTATTAAAAGCTTATTGCTAAAATATTTGCTCCTCCTGTTGTCTCAGGTTCGAGCCTTGTAGTTGTTAATATGATGATCATTGAAGATTCATATAGTTATTAATTTCAGAATCTTTAAAATTAGTCACGATATATTTAAACTGACCTGAACATCCATGTTAATAAAAAAATAATATCATAACTCACGAGGCACATGAATAGTTGCTCACCATTTTTGGGCATATTAATCACAAAAAAACAAGAAAATACCTCTCATTGAACGCTTCTTCTTATACTCCATTGACAAACCGTGGTGGGGGCGTGTCTGTGGTCCAATGACACCCACAGAGTTTACAAGGAGCAGATTACCCATATTGTGGGCTGTCATCCCCCAAAGCGATAAAGCAAAAAATAGAAAAGAAAGAGACATTTATTATTATTATTATTATTATTATTATTATTATTACAAGACACTATTATATTATATTTTTAAAATTTCTGGCTGATGCTTGGATATAAAGTATACAAATTGACTATTTTTTTTATTCGTAAAATGAAATTGATGGTATATAATTATAGCTCCAAGATAATAACATGAAATATTGTGCATTATATACATCTAGACAAATCCTTACAATGTTTAAATTAGAATATAAATTTAGATACCTTCATAAGTTAAATTAGGTATATGAACTTTTAAAATTATAAAATTAAGTGAATTTCTTTTAAAAAAAAAAACAGGTATGACTTGGAATTTTGACGAGGCAGCACACTAATATATAACTTATTATGTTATAATTCATAATATACACTTATCATGAACCTAACACCTAGTAAGTATTATATGATTAATTAATTTATTTATAGTTTATTTGTGTGGCACCATGTTTTCCGTAATTGTGGAGGTAGCCTTTGTCTACTTTCTAACCTTCTCCCCGGTTTCCCCCCTAACTATACATTAAATAGAATAAACGCCACCCATCGTTAGATTTCCTCCTACAATTATAATTAATGTAGCAAGTTGAGAAGTTGATGGGGTAAATTGTTTTTTAAGTCGTGTCTCCTAGCTTAATTTCATTTGCCAATAAAAAAAAATAGTTAATTAATCAACTTATATAGTTTGTAGTCTTATTTGTAACAGTATCTTAATTTTTAATTTTGACATGTATATAATCATGATAGGGTTAACCTTTCAAGAATATGATTGTAGATGCAATGAGAGTGAATCAAGATTATATTGGTCAATATTTATTAGTAAATGTCGAATCTAATACAAATACAACCAAACTTTTTCCGATATTTTAAAAGACTTCGACGAACTATTATGAGAAGAATGTACAAGTTATATTAAATTATTGGTCGTTGGACATATATTTATCATCAAATCAGATCATAGGTTGAGCGAAATTTGTTATGACAGAGTTATCAAATTGACAGAAAGTAATTTAATTTAAGGGATAGCTCGAAGGGGAATTTTTATGTTGTTAAATTCATGATAAAATCCTTTTGTCATCGATAGAATGACATAATTTAATTTTTTTGGCTTTGGGACTGTGGGCCAACTTGTAAAAGTAGATCGAGGGGGTGTTTGAGAGTGCTTTTCAAAAGTATTTTTGAAAAAAATTAAAAAAAATTTATTTTTATTTTTAAGTTTAAATTAATAAAATTTGGTGTTTTTAGATCATTTTGATGTGCTGATGTCTAAAATAATTTAAAAAAATATATATTTTTAATATATTTTTGAATAAAAAACATTTTTAAAAATAATCATAACCACACTACCAAATAGACAATAAAACCTCAATAATTGAATTTAGATATCAACAGCTGGGAGGTGACCAAGGGACTGGCTCCTTTCTTAGCACCCGTTTGGCGCACCAGTGCGTTTGCCGTTTGCCGTTTGGGATGAAGGTTTTGATCAATTTTAGTGTTTGGTAACATCAAAACACCATTTGAAAGCATGTGGGGCCCACCAAAAAATTGATCAAAACCCTGGTTTCCGATAAGCTGGAAATAGCAGCTTTTGCCATCGCGTTTCATTTTTTTGTATCTCCGTTTTCATGCAAAAATTGCAGAATACAAAAAACTGTGAACAATTTACCGTTAATTCCAAATCAACCCTCAGTTGGCAAAAATAGATCCGTTGGCAAAAATCTCAAACCTTACCCATCTGCACAAAAATCTCAAACCTTATCTCTATGTTGAAAATCTGCACCTATCCTCTCGTCTTCATCCTCTCATCAACCTCCCATCTCTACTCCTCTGCAACCTCATCCCCACAAAACAACTCCAACTTTTCCTCAAACTTTTCCTCTCGTGCTGGAATTCGCAGTGGCTTTTGGTTCTTCACTGCTGCTGCTGCTTCTTCAAACTGCTGTTATTGGAGATCAAACCAAGTTGTTGTTCATGGCTTCGAATGGATCTCTTGTTGTTAGCTGAAACAGAGGGTGAGGACGAGAAATGGAGAGGATAAGGACATGATAAGGAGACGAGGAAGAGAGGAGCTGTGGACGTGAAGGACCCAGCTGAGAGCTTTCAAAGAGAGGAGATGATAAGGAGCCTTGAAGTTGCCAAATGGGTGCGAAAGCAAATGGGTTTAGGGGATTGTTAATAATAATATCAACCTTAGTGTCGGCAGCAGCAAAAGATAATAATATTAAACTATTAATATTTTTTAATATTAAAATAAAATAATAATATAAAATATTAATATTAATATTTTAATATTAAAATAATAAAATAATATTATATTATATTATTATTATTATTAAAATTATGATTATTAATATAATATAAATATATATAAATAAATGTGTTATGCCCTTTAAAGTAATTTCACAAGTTAAAAGCAGTTTGTAAAGTTTGAAAACCAAACACCAAAACTCCTTTTTCTTCAACCTTCAACTCAACCACAGTTTTAACCAAACACTTAACTGCTTTTTTTGAACCACAGTTGAAAACTCCATTTTTCCAACCGCAACCGCAACTGCTATACCAAACAGACCCTTACTGGGTTCGGGGGGGGGGGGGGGGGGGGGGGGGCAAAGAGGGAAAGCTAGGTGTACCTTTTCATTTGCGCAGCTTGCCAATACAAGTCTATGTAAAAAGTCAAAAGAAAAAAGATGTTAAAAATGATAAATGATTTTTTCTTTTTCTTTTTCTTTTTCTTTTTCTTTTTTAACAAAGACGAAAGACCTGGTGGTGGTAACTTGGAAAGCTTCCAGCAATTGCCAAGGTCTAAAAGTTCACCTTTTGAATTAACAAGAGGTGGCGTAATGTGTTTATACTAAGTTTCAAAAGGCAAAAATGCTTTTTGAAAAAAAAATGAATTTTTTTTGTTTTATTATTTAATTTTTGTTATTTTTAGATATTTTCATGTGTTAATATAAAAATAAAAATCACACCTTTGCTCTCTGTTGATATATTACCGTTGGTGTGCTCTTGGAATCTTAGGATCTAAAAAAAAAATGCATGGCAACAGATGCATAGCATCTTCCACGAAGAACAACTCACAAAATCTGCTTCTCACATAACTCAACCTGGATGTCCAGATCAGTTTATATATATCTCGACTAATTTTATAGGTCCTGAAATTAATAACTATATAAATTTTTAATAACCATCATTTTACCAACCACAATAATTGAACCTGAGAAAAACAAAACTCTTAATCCCAAATTTTTATCACTGACCCACCTACTGGTTCGTAATGGCAATGAATTTTGAAGGTCAAGTTGCTAGTTTGTAATAATCAACTCCATGTGATAGAAAACAATATGGAACTAGTCAAACAGATAATCACCTAAAAAACATATTAGTAAATTTGACCTCAAAATCCACTCAGAAAAATCTATAAAATTTAAGGTGTGTCTGGTGTTGTTTTTGTTTTTGTGGTTGAGGTTTTGAAAAAACAGTTTCATGAAAAATATTTTAATTGTGGTTCAAAATAAGTTTTGAGGTGTTTGGTTAAAACTGTGATTGAGTTTGAGGTTGATAAAAAATAGTTTCATGTGTTTGGTTAATATATTTTTTATATTGCTATTAACTTGTGAAATTACTTTAAAGTGTGTGTGTATAATTTTTTAAATATTTAATAATTATAATAATAAAATATAATTAATAGTTTCACGTATGGACACTTGTTTTTATTCTCTCATCAAATTACTTGTAATTTCATCACTAACAAAATCCATACGTGAAGGCCTCTGCGATCCCTGAACAATATATAGTAAAATATCATCTGAAATAAAATTAGAATTGCGAGATAAAAATTATATTGTAATCTCATTGTAATATATTCATTTATATTTTAATTAATAATATATTTTTAAAAATAAATTCATCGATACTAGCATCAAATTATAATTCTAAAGGCCTGGAGTTAACCATTGACAGAGAATATTAAGCACACAGCAACAAGAAAACAGGGGGAGGCGGTGAAAGTTTTTAAAAAGAAAATCAACTTTCAAGAACGATAAAAAAAAAAAAAAAAAAAAAAAAAACTTATTTCGGCTCTCTCTCTTGTGAATCACCCAGACATGCGGAGGTAGGCCCCAGCTGCGCCAGCTAATCATATCTCCAAGAATTTCTTTCCAACAATGATTTCCCGTGCTCAGCATAAGTTTCTTACGATGAGTTCAATCCATCCATTAACTTATCATGTTTTATATTTATCAATTAAAATATTAGCTGTAATAAATTTAAATTTTAAAAACATTTTTTAGTGATTCAGTAATAGCTCATTTAAAATTCAATAAGATACCTTAACTTAGTAGGTTAATTAATAATTATAAAAATTATCAATAAAAATAGTTACTTGTAGTCAATTTCAGTGTATTTAAATTTTAATAAGTTTTTTTAATATCGATTAATAATAAATAAAATCTTAAGAATATACATAATATAAAATTTTATTAATAAAAAACAACTATGACAGCATATAAAAATAAATTCACGAACCGATCATCAACATTCCATCTGTCGTACCACAGTAGTCAATTTGACAAAAATCAACAATACAGTACATGCATAAGTGAAAAAAATAATAATATCCACATATAAAAACATTATATTATAAATTCATTGATATAATATAATATACAGATAAATTTACAGCTACCACGTACACCGAAAAGAGAGAGGGATATAAATAGTGTGCAATTTCAAGGAAGCTTCGTGGAAGCTGCCTCAATGGCAGTCCCAACCGGCTCCATTTAAACACTCACCACCTTCTTCCCTCTTGTCCCTCAACCTCCTCCTTGCATCATTTCTCTTTTTTCTTTCTTCCTTGCACTTAGTTTTTTCCGTCCGGGTCGTATCAACTCTTTTAATTTAATCTCGCTATGAAATTCATTCAAAAACTCAGCCCGAAACGCTTGTTCGGATCCAAGAAAGACCGATCCATGCTATCCAGATCAGATCCATCATCGTTTGGCTCGGGTACAGCCTCCTCTTCCTCCTCTGCAGAAACTTCCGTCCATTTACCCGATTCAGCTACTGCCAAGACCGGTTTACGGACTCCTACCAGCGTTTTGCCACAAGCATCGGGTGACTGGTTCGATATCTCGGCCGATCTTTCTTTCGAGTTGGCTCAGGCTTTCAAGTTAATTGACAGGGATAACGACGGCCTAGTCTCGAGAAATGAGCTGGAGGCTCTTCTTACCAAGCTTGGAACCGAGCCGCCGAGCAGCGAGGAGATGGCCGTTATTTTAGGCGAGGTTGACCATATCAGTGTCGAGGCACTTGCGACTCGTCTAGGCTCGGCTTGCGAGCCGGCCGGGGACGATGAGCTGAGAGATGCCTTTGTGTTTTTTGACTCGGATCGTGACGGGAAGATAACGGCAGACGAATTATTAAACGTTTACAAGGCATTCGGCGACGAAAAGTGCTCGCTAGAGGATTGCAAACGTATGATAGCCGTGGTTGATAAGAATGGAGATGGGTTTGTGTGCTTTGAGGACTTTTGTCGTATGATGGAGCTGCGGAGATGATCATGATTATGTGATAGCGTTTCATAAACTATAAATCATGTGATGGTTGCCCTTCAAGAAGAAAAAAGCTGTCCTTGGTTTTCCCTTTCTCTTTTATGGTTTCTTTCCCCTCTTTGGGTCTTGTTTTCTTAACTTGAATTGTTTACTAGGTTGTGTGGGGTTAGGTAGGGAAATTGAGATCTAGAAGAGATCAAAGAAGAAACGGTCAATTGGACGGTTGTGATTGGTCGATCCTGTGAGAAAAGTGTACTTCCCTCAACCGTATATATGAGAAGAAATTCCTTAAGATGATCATAATTGTTATCTCGTAATCATGTGCCAAAATGTAACTAAAATTGTGCTATACAAAATACTTGTCCAGCATCACCCTATAAATCTCATTTTCAGCTATCTAGTGGCTAGTTGTCATTAAAGATAAGTCTGAGTTTTAAAAATATTTTTGAAAACAATGATTTTTTTATTTTATTTTTAATTATTTTTTTTTTCATATTTTTAGATTATTTTATGTCAAAAAAAGAATTTTGTTAAAAAATATATATTATTTTAATGTATTTTTGAATAAAATACATTTTAAAAACAATTCCAACCACGATAATTTGGATAATAATAATTGACCCCAAGATTAAAATCGTTTTTCTATGAGTTTTTTTTTTTTTTTTTGCTTTTCTATGTTTTTTGTTTCATTTCTAATATCTGATTCTAGATATGTCATTTGATGTTACATGATAAAATAATTATTTGTGGTTTTGAAACAATTAGAGTGTTGAGTAAAGACCAGCGATTCAATTAAAATTTTATCTTATTTTCCAGCACTTACTTTATCAATATGCATAGCAACTGAAAAACTTAGTCCATGAATTATAATCTTTATGGAAAAACTTTAACAATTTTGAGAGCGTCACTTATCAGTTAAAAATGTCTATTTAATCAATAATGACTTTTAAAAGCATGCAATGAGGCTACGATTCATGACTATATATATATATACAGAAAAAAGAACATTCATAGGCTCAAACAGATATTTAAGGGTTTCATAGACCAAGTATCACCATTAGTTAGTCATTAACTCCCTTTGTAGAGACACTAACATAAAAATATATCATCTATCTTAACATCATTCTCTTATCCATCAATCAACGATTTAAGAAGCTCCATAACCATGTCATTTCTGTGGTTGAGATTATTTAAGGTAGTGCTCTACACTCATGAAAAGCACTAAATCATCATGTGCAGTCTGTGATGGTGACATGTTTCAGTTATTTTTTGAAATGTTTTTTTTATTTAAAAATATATTAAAATAATATATATATTTTTTTAAAATATTTTGATATAAAAACAAAAAAAAAATTTAAATATTTTTTTGCGCTTAAAACTTACACAATTTTACATTAACTTAATTTAATTTTTATCAAACAAAACTTGTGTTCTATTTCTATTAAATAGAATAAAAGTAATAAAATTTAAAGTTTGACCACTGACAAAACTCTAAAGCTATATCAACTTAAAATAATAAATAAAATTTTAAAATATATTTTATATTATTTTTAAATACATGCTCGTGAGATCTATAATTATTATTAGTGATGCAGTTAATAGATGATGGTTTTCAATAAAATTACCTTTTATTGTGATTAAGTTCAACTAAGATAAATATTACTTGTTGATTAGGATTTGAACATCAATTATGATACTCTCCAAGCGAGAAAGAATATTATTATGTATAATTAAAGTTATTTTTTATTAGGAAATATATTAAATTATTATTGTTTTATTTTTTTAAAATTATTTTCAATAGTAACAATCAAAATCTCTAAAAACATAAAAAACAATCTACAATAAAAAATAAATATTTTTAAAAACAATTTAAAAATGAAATGAGCAACCAACTTACAGTAGATAGTGGTTGCATAATTTTACATTAAAGTTATACTGTTTTTGACAAGGTTTGACCACCAACAATGGGGTATTGCCAGCTACCTGATGCAGTTATTAAGTTACTTTATGAAAATATTTTTTATTTAAAAATAATATACATTTAAAAAAAAAACATGAAAATAATATAAAAACATATTTTTTTAATTTAAAATAAAAATAAAAATAAAAATTTATAATTTTTTTCAAAAAATATTTTTAAATATTTTTAAAACACAATGAAAAATAGAAACCAGTACAGTAAGAGATTGATCGGTCATGGAGAGTCAATTCATTCATATCAATTACTGTGTGGTTCCTTCCTCTCTCTCTCTCTCTCTCTCTCTCTCTCATGTCAATTACTGTGTGGTTCCTCTCTCTCTCTCTCTGTTTTCTCAAACGATGATCGTCAGCCAGACCTGGTGATTGACCAATCTGAAAAAGTTAAGACTAGGGTTCGATTCGGATCTGTAGAATTGAACAGTATATTAGTTTGATTGAATAAATCATTGCAATTTTCAACAAAGTAACCTGGAGTTGAATTCCAAAGCCTCGGGTCACATACAGAGGGTGTCAGCGTTGACAATCGAAACACAAGTTTCTGTTGAAGATCTAAACTAAATTAAATGGATGAGAAAATAATAATTCGGATATTAACGAAGTGGAGGACCGAAGAACAGCAGGAATTTCCTGTGCAGGAAAAATCCAGGAAGGAGGGAGCTCCAGGTGTCCTGGTCAAAGGCATGCATCGAGTCATGGTAGATCACCTCACTAAAGCTGGTCTCCAGCTACCACCAGCATGGAACAAACGACACGTAAGCAGAAATTCTTCGTAAAAGGTAATTCTCATTATATATAGATTAGATTTTCATCAAATTACTGCTGTTTAGAAGAGTAAATTCCATTAAATATAAATATCTTGGAAATTGATTAGTCATTAAAGTATAATTTCTTACCCCCTTGCAAAAGATTTGATAATTATAGTGGATGATTTGAAAAGAAATTAGATGCTTAGATGAGATATTTTATTGATGGAGTTCAATTGTACAAATGTTGTCCATTTTTTTTTATTAACATTGGTGTCTAACCGAACTTGCATATACCTCAATTAATATTATGATCCCTGAAGTTAACGACTATGTAAACTTTAAGTGGTTATCGTATTAGTAATTACAGGGCTCGAACCTGAAACTACAGAGAGGGGCAAATACTTTAGTCCTAAGCTTTTACCACTGAACTACCTATTAGATGGTTGAATGTTGTCCATTTTGTTATAGTAAGTGGTTGTGTTATTTTGAATTGGAATGATTTTTTTTTTGGTTTTGGAGTATTTTGGTGTACTATTATATATATATATATATATATATATTATTTCTAGAAATTTGGCTACTTCAAATGAGCATATTGATTTTTTTTCAGTAAGTGGTTGTGTTATCTTTTCAGGAATAAGGTTTCCTCTCATCCATTTTTTTTCTTAACACAGGTAAAGAAGTGAATTGCAAGATCACATTTTCTATTGCTGGTGGTTGTCTTGTTTAATATACAGTACTTCATTTACTAAAGTCACAATCTTCACAGCTAATGAGTTTTGGAAGTAACCATTCAATCATTTCTATATTCGATTCAATAGATTTCAGAATACTCTAAAAAAACATTTCATTGGAACACGAATTGATTTACATATAAAAAAAAAAACCCTATCACGTTAAAACGCGTTTACGACACGCGCACGTCTCCCTTTAGTTTTTTAAAAAATAATCAAGCGATTATCATGCAATGCTAGGGTAATTATATCTTAATCATGACTATATATTATAAAATTTTAAGGGTTGTTGAAGCCTAAAAAAGGTCACTGAAAATGGGCGGTCGTGGGTTGAAGTGAGGGGGTGGGAAAATGGTTAAAATATATGGTCACTCATAATAGAGAACAGCATGCATCGCGCACTCGCGTATTAATAATTAAGCATCACTATATAGTTTTTTGGATTTATATATTATGGTTTTGAAAATGACATTTAATCTGTCCTCTTTATTTAATTAATATGTAAAATAATATAGTCTTGATAAAGACATATCATAGTCGTTTCCTCCACCACTGTTTAAAAAAATCATGTCTTCCGAACCCTTTTCCAGGAAACTTCCTTTGCCCCCTTCACGAAACAGATAAATCTTTTGTTGTTTTTGGAGGTTTTCGACACGGTTTACTTTTAGGTTACCTTTTTTTTTTTAGTGTTTTGGATTTTAAAATAAATAAAATATTTATGGTAAAATAGATGTAATCAAAAGGTTTGGGACTCAATCGATTATAAATTTATTAAATTCTCCATGCATGCACGAAGAATGATACGAAACACGAGCGAATGTCTAAAATTTATCATTATTAAAAAATAATACAAATTATATTCTGGTATCTCATTTAATAATTTATTTATGAGGCCCCGTAAATAAGTTATTAGGTGAATAATTTGTAACGATATTTTTTTCTACCTCTTATTGTATTTAATAATTCTATGTGTCTATATTTATTTTCATTTAATTTAATAAAAAACATTTTTTTATTAATAAAATCATTAAACATATTTGTGTTAAAAATATAGATAGCAGGACGAAATCGATACATAATTTTGATTTATGATATTATTTATGATTAATGTAGCTGAAGGCAGCTCACGGCATGTGCAAAGACAACGAAGAAACTGCTGTATAAAAAAGTTCACAAACCATTAGCTGTGTGGTGGGGGCTGGGGAGCACATGTCAAAAGTCTTTTTGGTCTACCTAACCATTTATAAACTCATGATTGGTATGGTAATTTGATTTTAGTTTTTTTTTTTTTTGATTTAAATAATATTTATAAGCATCTCTGGTTAGAAATAATTCTTTATAAGTTTGTTGTAAAAAATCTTAGCTTTTAACTTATAAATTATAATTTATACCATACCCATTTTTCAATAAAGTTGTTTTGAGTTGTTTTTACTAACCTTGTTTTTAAATTAAAGTCATTTAAACTCGTTTTAATCATAAATTATTTATAATTTTTTTTTGAATTATGATTTAAAGTGAACAAAAAAAATCATAATTCAAACAGAATCTAAATTGTTATGAATCTGAATTTGTACGGTTAATCAACATACAAAAAATGTCACAGAGAGAAGTAACTAGGGGTGAGAAAAAACTAAAAAGTCAATTAAATTAGAAAAAAAATCGAGAAAAAAAAATCATTAAAAAAATTAATTAAATTGATTAGAATTTAAGAAAAAAACTTCTGGTCTTTGTTTTTGGTCTTTTAAGGCAAAAACCGGTGAACCAAAACCGTGCCGATACAAATTTAAAAAAATATATTGTATTTTTATTTTATTTTTCTGGTTTAGTTTATTTTTTCTGGTTTGATTTAATTTTGGTGAAATGGAAGAATGATAAAACTTGTTTAAAGTAAAAAAAAACATAAAAAACATAAACTATTTTTGGGTTTTTAGTTAAAAAAACCGAGCCGCGTTGCAACCGAGTCCAGTTCGGTTTCATTTTTTTTTTAAATTTGTTTTTTTATATGTAAAAACAGAACCGAACATAAAATGATCACCCCTAGGAGTAACCATTAATCATTTCTTTTTATTAATCTTACGGATTTTCTGAATTAGTTTTCATACATTCAAACTATTTTTTATTTTTGGTTTATTTTCTATCAAAATAATCGTCCTGCTTTTTCATCAATTCACCTGGGGGAAAAAACCCTATATTATCAATTAAGTATAAAATCTGATTTTTGAAAGATTAGAGAAGCAAGATCATATGCCAATCATATAAAAACCCTCTGTTCTTTTCACGACTAGAAAAGTTTCCATTAATCATGGGCCTCGTCCAGGACATCATAACTGGAGGCCCACCCGTGAGTCTAGCGACAAGGCCTACACCCTCCCATAGAATGCAATCTCGTCTCTTAGATGGAGGATGAGGGTTTCACTATCATCTATGGAGAAACCAAAAAAAAAAAAAACAATCCATGGCATATGATCTTGTGTGCAATAACATCCTCTTGGAATTCAATGAATTGTTTATGAGAAGTTAATTTCAATTCGATTCCTGTTTCCAAAACTAGGATTAAATTGACGAAAACATCATGCGCCCTTTGTTGTTATTTCCTTTTGTCGCCAAACAAAAATATTTTTTTATCAATATAGATATCCGTATCAGCTCGCGTGCACATTGACTAATCTCATAAACCCTAAAATATTCTTACTACCAAGTCACCTACTATATGGTTAATATTGGTAATGCAACAATTGTATTGTTGATCAAGAAAGGGCTACTTAGACCCCTAATATTTGAGAATTATATGAAATCACGCCCCTATGTTTATTTTTATGCAAACTTATTGTTAAATCGTTGTTTCTTATCCCACGACAAGAAAAAAGTGCCCATATATTACGAGCCAGGCCCAACACATGGCCTTAAATATTAGAGGTATACCACAAGTTTAGAGATGCACTCGGTCCTTCCACAGTCTCGTTTATGGATGTCTAGGTTGGAAATGGAGGATTATAGCATTACTAAGAAAAAAAGCTATTTAGAAAAGTAAAATTAATAATATGGTTTTTTTAAATAATATTAATATAAGATTTTTTATATTGGTATTCTAATAAAAAACAAATAATTAGAGAAGACAATTTTATTTTAATATATAATATTAATATAACTATTTATTAATAATAAATAACTAATACAAGTACAATCAAAAATATTTTTTTAATTAGAAATATATTAAATAATTTTTTGATTCTTTTGAAAAAATACGTAAGAATAACTCTTCAATTTAGATATGTTATTTTAAATTTTTAATATAACTCTTTTTTTGAAACTATAAAAATAAAGAATGAAAGTTATTTTTTTGTCTTTTTTCTTTAATTCTCTCATCGGAGTTCCTCTTACTTGCTCATGGTCACAGGACGAGGGAAGCGGAATGACTCTTGTACATGCCTTAGTGTCTATGCAAGAACCTGTTTGGGAGAGCAGTTGCGGTAATTTTTTAAAGTGTTTTTTGTGTTAAAATACATTAAAATAATTTTTTTTATTTTTTAAAAATTATTTTTGACATCAGCACATTAAAATGATATAAAAATACCAAAATATATTCATTTAAAATGATTTTTTTTTGATTTTTTTTGGAAACGGCGTTTGAAACATTGTTTCAAATGGGCACTTAGAAATATAGTTGAGGTTATTTTGAAAGTATTTTTTTGTATAAAAATATATTTTTTTAAAAAACAAATTATTTTTGATATTATAAAAATAATCTAAAAACATAAGAAAATTAATTTAAAATAAAAAAATAAAAAATAAAATTCATCCTATTTTTTAAATATATATATATATATATATTTAAAATAAAATAATTTTATTTTAAAAAATAAAAATAAACCTAATTCAAGGTGGATTAATGTACACAACCAGTAACTCTA
Source organism: Salix purpurea (assembly GCA_027405865.1). NCBI lineage: Eukaryota > Viridiplantae > Streptophyta > Magnoliopsida > Malpighiales > Salicaceae > Salix > Salix purpurea. Next base: position 2,200,708 of record JAOWLH010000021.1, on the reverse strand, counting down.
GTTTCAGTTAAGTTCACCACCCAGGCAGACAAGCACGCACACCAAAAGGTCTAAACTCCATTGCTGCACTGTCTATCATCTCCATCTGTTTTCATGATTCAATGCTTATTGTCAACCTCAAAAAAGCTAGAACAACAACATTTGATCTCAGACTTTCATTTCCAACAACCTCTTCGCTTAAACTCCTTTATTCTACACTAACCTTAAACCCTAACTCCAACAAGAATCCTGAAACCCCACCAATCCAAAACCCTACAAAACCCCTAACAACACCGCAGCTCAAAACCCTAGTCCTGTCCCAATACTCCCATGGAAAGTTCTCCAATCTTATCCAAAACGTCGTTTGTTTACCTTCAGTCCTCCTCTCTGCATCTCAGAACCTCATTACCCACCACAACAATGATGGGCTTAACTGCACCGAGTCGACCGAGTCAACTCAGCCGCACCTCCCTCTTTACCACTCCGTTTCGAAGCGTTTCTCAATTGAAGAAATGGGTCGTGAGATTTTTGAGAATGGGTTTGACCTTGAGGCTCATTGTGCCAAAATGAGTGATGAAGGTGAGACCTTGGTTCTGCCAAATTTGAAACTTAAGGTTTTCATTGAAGCTATTAGGATTGTTTTAGAAATTGTGTATGATGATCGTTTTGTCACGTTTTCCTATGGCGGGCGTGTTGATTTGGGGCGGCATACGGCTATAAGGTACCTAAAGAATTCAGTGAAGAATCCAAGTTGGTGGTTTAGTGTTTGCTTTAATGATGTTAAATTTGATAAAAGAAATGTAGATAAGTTGTCCTTGTTTATAGAGGAAAAAATTAACGATGGGATTTTGATTGATGTGATAAAGAGGTTGTTTGATTGTGGTGTGTTGAGGATTGAATTAGGTAGGTGTTATTTAGGGAAGGGGTTGCCTCAAGAATGCGGGTTGTGTTCAATATTGATTAATGTTTATTTCAATGGATTTGACAGAGAAATTCAAGAGATGCGTTTAAGAATGAGCAAAGAGAATCCTAAACTCGATGAGAATGAGATGGGCGAGGGGTCTAGTTCTTCTTATAAGCCGCTAAAGATGTATGCTGTCAGGTACTTGGATGAGATATTAGTGATTACATCAGGTTCAAAGATGTTGACGATGAATCTGAAGAAATGGGTTTTGGGATTTTTGGAAGGCGAATTGGAGTTGAATGTGGATAGAGTAAATACAGCTATTCATAGTGCGGTTTCTGAGAAAATTGATTTCCTAGGGATGGAATTGCAGGCTGTCCCACCATCAGTCTTGCATCCTCCAATGTCGGAGAAAGCCATTAGAGCAAGAAAAAAATATCTTAGACAGAAGGAAGTTAAGGCTTTGGAATTGAAAAATGCTCGGGAGAGGAATAGGAAGAAATTGGGTTTGAAATTATTGAGTCATGTTTTTAAAAAGTCAAAGCAGAGTGATGGGTTCAAATTCAGTTTTCAAATTGAGAATGAAGTGCGAGAAATCTTTCAAACTTGGGCAGATGAAGTGGTTCAAGAGTTTTTAGGCTCCCTGGAAGAGCGTTGGACATGGCATCGAATGCTCACTGCCGGTGATTTCCTCTCTCTGAGGCACATCAGAGACCAATTGCCACAAGAGCTGGTTGATTCTTATGACAAGTTCCAAGAGCAGGTAGACAAGCATCTGTCACCAGTTAAGGCTAGAAAGGCATTGGAGGAAGAAGGAAGGAAAATCAAGGAAGAGGAGGAAAGGAAGTATGCTGAGAGAACCGTGGATGATCTGACGAAACTGTGCATGAAAGTCTCTGCACCCATTGAACTTGTAAGGAAGGCTGTTAAGATGGCCGGGTTTACAAATAAAATGGGTCGTCCCAGGCCTATCAGCATTCTCACCTCTCTGGAAGATGCTGATATTATCAAGTGGTATGCAGGGGTTGGGAGAAGATGGCTTGATTTCTTTTGCTGCTGCCACAACTTGAAGATGGTGAAAACTGTTGTAAGTTATCATCTGAGGTTCTCTTGTATTTTGACCTTGGCAGAAAAGCATGAAGCAACAAAAATTGAGTGCATTAGGCATTACACTAAAGATTTGAAAGTCCCAGATTTGAATGGAAATGAAGAGGTTCACTTTCCCACAGAAAAGGAGGTAAAGATGATGGGGGATAAAAATCTCTCAGATCCAAAACCTGTAGATGGGGCTTTATCTTTGCTACTGATCAGGCTGGCTTCTGACGAGCCATCACATTCCTGCATCGGTCATTTTTGTGACAAAACTGATACTGTCATGTATCGAGTGCGGTTGCTGCAGAACATTTTAAATGTGAACCCAGCAGACGAGGACAAGTGGGTTCCAAGGATGAGTGCGATTCATGAAAGTCTGAATCAGATGTGTCTCCCACTTTGCTCCGATCATAAAAGTGACTTGTATACGGGGAAAATTACCCTACAGGATCTGGACTGCACTTCTCATGTGAACGTTGATTGAATATTGCTGGAGTAGTATTGCATTGAAAACGATGGTTCTCCTGATCCCAATTTATAGTATTTCCTAAGAACATGAATAAACAATCCGAGGTACTTCCCCCTGATGGTTTTGGTTAAAAACTTGATCACCGATTATACAGACTGTTGGAAACTTTCTAAAAATGACTTCCTCATGATTTCAGTTTCCCTGGCGCTGACTAACTCGTAGGACGACCCATTTTTGTCTCCATTCCATTCCTAGCCTACCTCATTTCATTCCACCAACGGGAGCGTTGTCATTCAAAATTCCGCTGTAAGCTACATCAAAGTCCATGTAGATTAGACCAACGAAACTGGTCAACATTAAGTTTTTCAGACTATGAAATTGGTCGGTGTTTGTTAGCTCAGTTAATTTGACTGGCCCTAAATTTGTGACTGGAATCTCCTCAGAAAAGCAGTATTACTGTAACTCAAAGCGATTACACAACCTTGGTGGCTTACTGTTGCGCTGTACTTGAGCTTTTGGCGGGTGTCTGTTGGAAGTTCCAACTTCTTTATATAAAGAGATGGGGTTATTTGTCAATGGTGCAGTGAGAGATATCTCAATCAAGAATCTTTCTCCACTCTCCACAATTTATTGCATTTCCCCTGGTCTTCCCTTACCTCTTAACTCCCTTTTCTATCCCATCACCTATAAGAAACTACCAGCCGCTTCTCTTCTTCTCCCTCTAAATTCATGTAAAGACCTCAAAACTCTAAAAAAGATCCACGCCTTTTTCCTTATCTCAACCGGGGCCAATCAATCCATCTCCTCTGCTTCAAAGTTCAAATCCTTACACTCACATTTTAATGATCCTTACAGTGCCGTGTCCGTGTTCCGATGTTGATTTTGGTCTTTATAGGAATCTTCGTTGTCATACAAGAAAATGATAGAATTGGGTGTGAAAGCTGATAGCTTTACATTTCTCATTAGTAAATAGAGCTGTTTGATCACTTAAGAGTGTGTGGTATTTGAAAAATGGTTCACTGTGTTGCAATGAAGCTGGGGTTTGGATTTGATATGTATATCTGTAATACAATGATTGAGGTCTATGCAAAAGATCAATGATTTCTGGGTTTGTTTTTGAAGGAAACATTGTTGACTGACGCTTCTGGTTTTTTCCAATAAAATGAGGTTGGAGATGGAACCAAACTCTGTGACCATGACTGTTATGTTTCAGGGGTGTTGTTCACGCGAGGGTGTGATTGAGCGGAGGCAACTCCATAGTTTTGTGATAAAGAACGGATTATTAGTTGATGGTTCTGTGCAGAATTCAATCTCAAGATGCAGAATTCAATCTCAAGATGCAGAGCTTCATGGAGGTGGTGTTGAAGAAGCCGAAACTTTTTTCAGTGAAATTGATATTAGGGATGTTTTTTGCTTTGATTTGCATTCTATTCCTTGAGAGGGGATCTCGAAAAAGTAAAACATGGGATTGGGGTTGAAGCTGTAAGACATTTGAGGAAGGGATGGAGCCCAACAGTGTAACCTTGCAAGGTCTGCTAAAAGTTTTCTTTATTCAGAGCACACAGTAGCCGATTGTACACGAGGGCTTTTGAAGATTTACTATGGCATCTTTTTGGAAGGAATTTACGAGATTTAATGAACATATTCCACTTTAATGAAATCTTTTTAAATTTCAATTACATTGGCCTTGTTTGTTTGCTGGAAACAACTTAACACAACCCTTGACAAAAGGAAAGTGTTTTCCTCTTTTAAGCACCGGAATACACTTTCCTTAAAGTTATAAACACATGAGCCATGGTTTTTGGTTTTTGTATGGTTGACTAAATTGTTGGACCGGTAATAGTTATTGTTTTTTTTTTTTAAAAAAAAATAGAAACATGTTAAAGTATTATTTTTTATAAAAAAAAAATAATAATTTTGATATTAACAATTAAAAAACACAAAAACTAATAATTTAAATCTTAAAAATTCTATTTTTTTTTAATCACCCTAAATTAAAATTTTGCATTGAGATTTTGATTTAAAATTAAAAAAAAACTTATTTTAAGCTTTTAAAATTGAAAAAAATATATATTAATAAGTTTTACTTAAAAAATATTTCACAAGCTTATTTCTCTATAATATGATATGACATATATTGTTATATTTTATAAAATAAGCTATGTATGAATATAGGATATAATAAAAAAATTCATCATTATACTTTTTAGATTTCATTTCTTTATTTTAAGTGATTAAATATTTTATATTAAATATTTTATATATATTAGATAAACTTGAAAAAAAAATTAATTTATTAATAAATTATTTTCCAGTTCCTTTTCCATAACACAAACAATACTGGAAAGTATTTTCCAGTTCATTTTCCATAACACTGTCAAACATCGGAATTCACTTTCCAGAAATTCACTTTCCAGGAATTTTTTTTCTCAGAAATTCACTTTCCAGGAATTTACTTTCCAGAAATTCACTTTCTAGGAATTCACTTTCCCCGGAATTCACTTTCCAAAAGGAAACCACTTTCTAGCAAACAAACGGGGAATGTTGATTACATTTTTGAAAAATTGCTCTCTTTATTTAGTGTTATTAAATTTAGTTAGGCTAGACAAATTAACCCGTCAATATCCAATTTGAATCGGGATTTAAATTAAACCAGATAAAAATTGATTTGATGCTAATCAATTAATTGAATACGCTAACTTTTGACTTGTTATTTTTATTTTTTTTTAAATAAAACTATTATATATATATATATATATATATTCTTATCCTATAATTTAGATTTTTAGTCGAGATACATGATATCAAATTTATGTTTATTTATAATAAAACAAATTAATTGAAAATGTATAATAATTAAAAAATATAAATTTAATATTTTTTATTAAAAAATATTTTAAAGAAAACCTTGCAACTAAGGCTGTGTTTGTTTCCAGGAATTCACTTTCCGGGAAACCACTTTCCAAACTTTCCTGTGTTTGTTTGCCTTCTGGAAAGTTGGTCAATGAAAAACACTTTCCAGTCAAAGAAAAATTTGGCTTGATTTTCAGGAAAGTGTTTTCCGGAAAATTTGGACGGAAAACACTTTCCGGAAATTGTGAAAAATTTAGAAATATCATTATTTGCTGATTATATCAAATTTGATCCTCAAACTTTTGATTGCTATATATAATTTGTTTTGAATATTTATTTTTCAATTCCATCTCTTAAAATTTAATTTTTATATTAATTTTGATCCTTATTTTTATAATTGCTATTTGTTTTTTTCTTATTATTTTTTTATTGAAATTTTTTATCTATCATATTTGGTCCTCATTTTTTTTTATTGTTACTCATTTTATTTGAAATAATTTATGAAATGTTAATTATTATTATTTTAATTTATTCACCTTTCATTTTTTAAAAAAATTTTAGATTTGATCTCTATTATTTTGATTATTATTTATTTTATTTGAGATAATTTATGAAATTATATTTTTTTTTTCAATTTCATTCTCATTCAACTTTTTAATTTGTAAGATTTGCTCCTCATTATTTTAATAAACTTGAAAAAAAAATTAATTTATTAATAAATTATTTTCCAGTTCATTTTTCATAACACAAACAAACACTGGAAAGTGTTTTCCAGTTCATTTTCCATAACACTGCCAAACATCGGAATTCACTTTTTCTGGAATTCACTTTTTAAAAAGAAACCACTTTCCAGCAAACAAAGGGGGTAAAATAAACATTCATCTAACACTAAAAAAGTCACGTGCATGTCATGTGCCAATTAAAAAGTCGGTGATAATAACTAAACAAACTAGAACCAAAACAAAGGAGGAGATTCCGTCTCTCTTTCTAGCTCACAACACAACACAACACTTGTTTGTTAGATTTGTGTCTAAATCTAAAACTACTCAAAGAGGAGATCTTTCTCCAAATCTGCAAATGCCAATTTAGTTTCCTTGCTTCCTACAAATAGTAGAAGAAAAACCCAGTTTCTATTTCAAGAGATAGCAGAAAGATGGGAGGGTACTCATGGGGATCAGCCTTTGATTCAAAATCAGGGCAGATGATAATGGTGGCTTTGTTATTAATGGTGGGTTCATTTTACACTGGCACTCTTTTTGGCAACAACAATGCCTCTATTTATGTTTCTCAACTCTCATCCTCTTCTAATTCCTCTTCATCTCATGGTATGTTCTCTCTCTCTCTCTCTCTCTCTCTTTTGTGAAGTTTTACTTTATAGTGATTTTTATGCAATCTGCTGCTTACATGGTGTTTTCGGAGATTGGTGTTGTTCCTTGGAATGTAAAGTGGATTGCTTTTTTATACACTGGTTCCATTTTGGTATTTTGTTTTGAGCTGAAGTTTTTCGGGTTCTTTTTTCTTGCTGTCATTTTGGCGTAGTAATCATGTTTTTCTTTATTTAATTGATGTTCAGGTTTGCAAGAATTCAACTTGGTGGGTTTTGGATGGATCCATTTGGAAATTGTTTAGGCTATTTGGTTGAGAATTTTTAGTGTCTTGCTTTGATGACTATTGTTTTGCTAATAAATCCTGTAAGCTTGTAGCAATTAGGAAACGTAACAGAGAGCTCATAAATTGCAAGATGAGATTTCAGGCCACACAAAATGTAGATGTCTAGATACTCTGAACATGGAAATGATACCATTTTCTTTGTTTACAGAAGCATATTTATTCATATCCTGACCACCTCTTACCTTTTCTCACCGGTGAGATTGGAGGGTTAGATTGGTTATTAAGAAAATGAATTGACGGATCACCATGAGAATCTATTAAAGTACAATAATCGAGTACTGTAATGTTAAATTGCAGACATTCTAAGTTTCTGACATGTTGACAGAAAATAAACCTGGACGTGGCATATTTCAGTGGGGATCAAAGAAGGAAATATTTACCACCCATACATGGGACCAATCTTAGGGTGCAGCGGTGTAATTCTTTTATTTGCATCAAGCATATTTTCTAGTTGTATACAGAGTGCTATTTATCAAAAGGAAGCCTCAGGGAGCACTCTTTGGACTGTTCACGAGGGGATGTATTTTTGGGATCTGGTTGATGCTGCATTTGGGATTGACATTTTATAACTGTCCATTCCAGATTTGCAACAACCACGGGTCAGAAATGCACTGAAATATTAAATGTTAAACAATTCTTTAGACCTGAAATATCAAAGCTCATGCAGTAAAAAAAGTGATTATATGACCATGAACGTGCACAAATCATGCCTGTTTCCATCCTTAAACTATAGTTTAATTCGCATCAGCCTTTGGCATGTTGGTAATGACTGCATATAAAACTCTACACTTGGATTTCTACCAAGTTTAATAACTATATGCTCTACACTGGCAGGTATTTACACATTCACCAACAAAGTTGCTCTTGCTTATCGACAAACACCAATTTTAATCCCAGAAAGTGGGATGAATGTATGCCCTTTGAAGTTCAATGAGTATATTCCTTGCCATGATGTTGCTTATGTGAAAACTTTGTATCAATCCTTGGATCTTTCTAGAAGAGAAGAGCTAGAGAGGCATTGTCCTCCACTTGAGAAGCGTTTATTTTGCTTGGTGCCACCACCGGAAGATTATAAATTGCCCATAAAATGGCCTACCAGCAGGGATTATGTGTGGAGAAGCAATGTGAATCATACACGTCTCGCTGAAGTCAAAGGAGGACAGAACTGGGTGCATGAGAAAGATAAGCTATGGTGGTTCCCTGGTGGCGGCACTCATTTCAAGCATGGAGCAGCTGATTACATTGAGAGGTAGATGAACTTAACCTTCTTGTATCACTTATTCACATTCAAACTAGTTAATCTATCATTTCGTGCATTGGCAATGATACTAGTAATTGATGATATTTCCAAAACCCAGGTACTTTAATGTTCCATCTCTTATGATTTTTTTAATGCAGGCTAGGAAATATGATAACTGATGATACAGGTGATCTGCGTTCAGCTGGGGTTGTTCAAGTTCTGGATGTTGGCTGTGGTGTTGCGAGCTTCTCAGCTTATCTTCTTCCTTTGGATATACAAACAATGTCTTTTGCTCCCAAAGATGGTCATGAAAATCAGATTCAGTTTGCTTTAGAACGAGGAATTGGTGCCATGACTGCTGCCATTGCCACAAAACAGCTACCATATCCCTCTAGCTCTTTTGAGATGGTTCATTGTTCGAGGTGTCGTGTTGACTGGCATGAGAATGGTATGGCGCTTGAGCAGTGGCATTTGAAAATTGTGCATAGGAAGAAACACATGTTTCATGCTCTTCATGGATTTTGCTGCAATCCTTTTATCCAATTGAAATGATATAGTCAGCCAAAAGAAGTGATTTCTGATTTCTTTAATTTTTCTAATTGCACATAGTAACACAAAGGAACAATAGTAAATCATACTTGGAACAAAAAATGCATCTCTTAGCAAGTTTATTAATCATAATTTGTAGCATTGCTTTTATGCATGCCAGCAGATTGCTGTATATATGACTTGCATCAGCTGTCTTTGCAACCAAACAAGCTTTTAAATCAGCTTCGTGAAAGTACACAATGAAGTTTTACATGCAGATGCTACCCTAATATGTGTTGATAAAGATCGTTATGGCCTGGCAAGTATATGAATTGTTGTTCATTGTGTTGGCAAGCTCCTGGACTCTTTTTTTTCAAGATTATCAAGTTAAGAAAAAAGGCTGTTTAACTCGTGTTTGGATTTTACACCTTTTCCTTTAATTCTTTGGTCTTTTATTTCATTGCAATATTTTTTCAGTGCAGGTGGTATTTTAATCAAAGAAGTTAATCGTCTTTTGCGAGATAGTGGATATTTTGTCTATTCAGCTCCGCCTGCTTATAGAAAGGATAAAGATTATCCATTGATTTGGGATACGCTGGTAAATCTGACTTCTGCTATGTGCTGGAAACTCATTGCTCAAAAGGTTCAAACTGCAATTTGGGTCAAACAAGAAAATGAGTCATGCCTCCTGCACAATGCAGAGATGAAGCAAATAAACATCTGTGACACTGTGGATGACATGAAACCATCATGGAAAACACCATTGAGGAACTGCATTGGAAGAAGTGCACAAACTAATCCTCAGAAACTGCCCCCCAGACCAGAACGTCTTTCTTTATATTCAAAGAGTCTCAGCAAAATTGGTGCGCTCATGTGCTTTTTATGAGCTTAAAGTAACTGAAAGTTTCGTTTGTTCATCACTGCTTTTCCTTATCCCTGGTCATGCCTGCGTATGTTATCTTTTTCAAATTTGCATGCTATCTTAGCTCTTAGTTTCAAAATCAAGTACACTGCAAGTGTAGTCAAACTGCATTATGATGAGCGCAATGGAAGATATAGATAACAATATCAAGTACATTTTATAGTTTTGAGTAGTTGGAAGCAGCTTGAGGGCAAGCTGTCTGGGATTGCCTGTGCTTTTCTGTCATCAAAATCATTGGGGCAGGGTTCATGTGGAAAATTTCAGATGAACGACTAGCATTTAACCTTGTCATTCATAGTTTATCTCTTTGATTACTCAGAAAATGCATAAGCCATGTTAATTATTCAATTTCTGCACATTTTTGTTGCAGGTATCACTGAAGATGAGTTTTCTTCAGATGCCATATTCTGGCAAAATCAAGCCGGCCATTACTGGAAGATGATGAATGTCAACACCACGGATATACGAAATGTCATGGATATGAATGCTTTTATTGGTGGATTTGCTGTTGCTTTGAACTCGCTGCCTGTTTGGGTGATGAATATAGTTCCCATGAGCATGGATAATTCCTTGTCAGCTATTTATGACAGGGGTCTCATAGGAGCTTTTCATGACTGGTAAGAGATTTTCGATTAATTCAGCTGTGCTCTAGCTATATTATGTAAAGATTAATGACATGCTAGTTTGCTCACCACACGTATTTTAACTTCAGGTGTGAGCCATTCTCAACATATCCACGAACTTATGATCTATTGCATGCCAACCATCTCTTCACACACTACAAAGACCATGGAGAAGGTTGCTTGCTAGAGGATATCATGCTGGAGATGGACCGTATTATACGACCTCAGGTAACTGTTTCTAAAATATCAAAGTCTTAAAAATCAGAGAAGTTACATGGTGAATTCCAGGATGAAGAATGAGATGGATGGGATTTAGGCAATTAGATGTAAAGCTATGCCCAGCCTCTCTGAATTATATTAGACATCATGTGCTCGTTACATTAGCACACTTAATAGGCATTATCTCTAGGCCATTCCGTTACATGGATGCATGGCAAAGCTAGCATGGAGCTAATGTTTACGTCCCTCGGAATTTACTGCCATCTAGATCTGAGAGAATATATAAGATACTGATTATCTGATCTTGTTACTAAATATGGTTTTATCCATATCAACCATTCTATGGACTGTGGCCTGACATTTAAAATCATTTACACTTTTGTATCTGTATCCCACATTACATTGGATTCAGAATCTTACCAATACTATCATGTGCAGGGATTTATTATCATCAGAGATGAGGAATCAATTACATCAAGAGTCCAGCATTTAGCCCCGAAGTTTCTGTGGGAGGTCGAATCACATGTTCTGGAAAACAAAGAAAAGAAGACAGAAACTGTACTGATATGCAGAAAGAAGTTCTGGGCATTGGTATAAGGTGTACTTTTCAGTCTTTTTTTCATCTTCTCCTCTGTATCTCGCTTATGCTCATCAGCTCATGCACCTTGTAGAATGTAAAGAGGTCATCAGATTGTAGTAATTTATCAATTGCCTTCTTGTTATTTCATTTCTGCATGATTGTTGCTACACACCAGTAGATATAAGACCATAGAAATTAAATCTTCTTCCATATTTCTTAGAAAACAAAATTGTATCAGCCTCCATATTCAGCTCCATTCTTTGCTTAAGCAAGATCCCATTTACCTCCTCAGCCATCAACTCAAGACTGCATTGCATGTAAAAACTCTTTTTCATACTTGCAGCAATGTTGCCATGGGAAACAACATCTCGGGGAAGCTCAAACTTTAAACTTATATCCGAGCATGGATGGGCTCTAAGCAGGCCTTCTCTTGCCATCTACACCTCTGAGTGCAATTTGTAACGGGCTCAATTAACCTTGTTAAAACAATCCCCATTGATTGTTGATTTTAACCTTGTTAAAACAATCCCCATTGATTGTTGATTTTCAAAATTTATCGGTCCCAGCAGCAGGACCAATCAAGAAAACTCTTCAGGGTTGGGGTGATTTTCCATTTTTCTCTGGTGAGGTGTTGAGCTCTCCAGTCAAAGCTTTTGTGAGAGAAATGCTGAAAGAAGTGCGGTCTAATAAAAGTCTGGATACGAGACAGGTCAGCCAGCAACATTACCTAAAGCACAAACATACTCGTGAAGCAAATCTTACTCTCAACAACAACAACAAAAACAAAGAGAAAAGAAAAAGAAAGAGAGGATCCACTGTTATCATATTTGGGATTTCATTACTATAATAGGCAAATAAATAAAATGGTAAGAGATTTATTTACCCTATTCATTCCAAAATTATTATATTATTCTTGAATGCATTTCATTAGGGACTGAATAATTAGGAAAAATATGGTAATTAAGCCGTGCAAAATGTATGATGAATTGTCATTGTTATTCTCGATAATTCATGATGGTGTGGAGGTGGCGAGGAACACAAGTGAGAGAAGGGCTTGACTACAAGTGAAGTCAAGAGACCTTGACCAATCCCTAGATGCCAGCTAGCTGGACGCCTGGATCCATAGATATCCATGCAAGATATACAGTGGTGCTATGATGGAGGGAGAGGGAAGTAAATTCACCAAACAAGTAATGGAAGATCAATGGGCCACTGAAAAGGCAACTGCTGATAAGACAAGACAACCCCACGCTTGTCGGTCTTGCCCCCACATGAAAACCCTACACCAAATTTGTTGATTCTGTTTTTGTTTTTTTAATTCAAATGTAATATTTTGGTTTTTTTATGTTTTATTTCAGAGTTATACTGTTTTTTTAATATATATATATGCATATTAATTCAAAAAAATGGTTTAAATTTAAAAATAAATTTATTTAGAATTATGCAATTTAATCTAAAAAAGATAATAGAATAATTTTTCTATAATATTACAAGAATGTCATCATTAATCTCGCAAGGTAATTATATTATCTGGTTGTTCTAAAATTTTAACATATTATATATAAATATATCAAGAGATATGATTTGGCCACAACATAATATTACAAGACTCCTCGTAAAATTTTATCTCAATCTAACGGTCATATTAAAAGATATGATTGATATTGTAAATTTATTTATTATTTAAAAAAATATTATTTGATCAAAACAGAACGGACAAAATAAAAACAGAACTTTGCGGCTGAATTTGAACAAAATTTCTAAAACATGCTAAAATTTTAAACGGGGTAAAAACTATATTATTTTATCTGGTATGTATTTTAACTGGTATAAAACATATCAGAATAAAAAAAAAAAGAGAGAGAGAGATCAACAGCACTGACGCAAAGACACACGCCCTCTCATTATTTCATTTGCAGAGAGATTGATGGTGATGGTGATGGTGGTGGTGCTCTTTTGCCAGTGGCTGAGTTGACCCTTTGCCTTCTTCATATCATCATGATCACTCCTCCCTCGTCGTTTCTTTCTATCCATGGCTTCCTTTCATCTTGGCTTTTACCATGCTTCTCTCCATTGATTGATTTATCTATGTTTATAGCCTCTACTTCTTGTCATTTTGCTTCGGGTTGTGTGTCTTATGTATCTATAAAAGAGTCGGTCTGATTTTACATCTCAACAACATTCTTTATTTTTTAAATCTTTTAAATGGGTTGAGATAAGAAAAATATATATTTTTTAAATAATAATCGATTCAGTTAAATTACTTTAATCATACATATCATTGATAAAAACTGTCCATCATTTTATATAATACACGTATGTATATATAGATTCGTTCTTTCTGTCCATCCCATGACAAGCTATGAATGGCCAGTATGTGACAACTTTTATTTTTTTTTCCTACTTGTACTGAGACACCAACCCCTTTTATATGTTAATAGAAGTTTGACCCACCATCAATGGAGAGCATTCACTTCTCATGAAAAATGATAACCCAATTTTCGTGTCATACATTTTAGTTCAATATATTTTAAAAAAGAGTTCATAGGATCGACAGCAGAACCAGAAATCTATGAATAGAGAATGAATAAGAAAATGATTTATTTTTAGATTACAAAACATGCATCAATGAAATGTATAATTGAAAATGCTATTATTTCTTCACAATCAATATTTGAATCACTTCCTGTTAAAGTCTGGGTTAATTCGTCAATTATAATAATAATTTTTATCGAGTTATATAATTTTTTCAAAGTTTGGAGTTTCCATGGCCTTCTTCACAAATAAATATGTTCTAATTACTCGAGTATAATATTTAACCAGACGACACAAATTCATAATCTTATTATGAAACTTCTCGTATAAGAACCTATTTATAAGTGTAATTGAAATTATTTTTCAAATTATTATTATTTTTTTATTTTCTAAAAATAATTTTGAAAATCAACATCAACCATACTTTCGTATATTCAATAAATATAAAGCCAACATAAAGTAAAAACATCATATGTTGTGATCAAACCCCCCCCCCCCCCCCCAAAAAAAAAAAAAAAAAAAAAAAAAAACAACACAAAAGTTACAGTTCATTGGGTGCTAATCTCATCATCCAAGGCTAATTCTGCCTTAATTCTTGCGTGAGGTCCGAATAATTTCCTCTCCTCTTTGAGGGTTCAGAATCCACTCATTGACAGGTCAGGCATCACAAGGAGATGATCTTAAAGAAGCTAATGATAATTAATTGGTTCATCAAGAGAGCCAAATCAATCAGTACTTTCTGTTCATTGCTCCTTAATTTACTACTGGTAGTAAATTTGTCACCATTTGATGCTTAAAAACCAACCATGATCAATGATATTTTAAACCCCACCATTAATTCTAAGTTAAGTTAGAGAAAAAAAGATAATAACTAAGTGTTCCTATCATGAATTAAATTATATTATTAGATTAGAATTTAATAGTTTAGATTTCATGAACATGCTATAAAGATACATACTAAGCCGAAATAAAACGAAACTAACAAACCTGATTGATACCAAGCCATGGCTACAAATTAACATGGCTAGTGACAAATTTGCAAGGGTTAATACTTCAAGTTTACCTGTGGCAGCATGAAACAAATGCTATATTTCTGATATCTTAAAAGCACATTTATCACTACATCTTTGGAGTTTATGTATTGCTTGTTACATCTTCTACAGATGTCTGGCATGATAGAGTTACTTTGAACTTATATAGGAGCAGTTTCATATAATTATTGCAGAGATCACACCGTCTTCCCGTCCAAAACTCTCATCAATTCAACACTTTATAGATCACATAATTGAATCAAAATCTAAGGATGAAGGTGATGTTATGTCACCCTGTAACAATAACAATGATAAGGTTGAACATTTAGTAGACTGGAAATCATAATTGGATGATGTGGGTATCAATTATCACCAATATATTGAAAGGTTATACGAATTGTTTGTTGATCTATTTACAAAATTGAAGGATGGCAATTCGACAACTATATACTATTCAGTGGGATATGACGGTAAATGAGAGTCTGGATAAATAGATTTATTATTCAAGAGAAAAACACAGTATTTCCGGTACACTTTACCTAAGACAAGTTGCATCGCTTTTTTAGATTATATTTTTTATTTATTGATCTATTTTTATATTTATTTATTGGATCAAATCATAGCCGTTCTTAAAATCTTAATTTTAGCACCCCATTTATTTTTGTATCTTTAATATGTATCTAAAGGCATACTTTACCATTTAACTTTACACCCCCGAATATTGAGTCTATATTTAGATATTAATATTATAAATATAAAATGAATAAAATGATTGACGAAGAGTTTTCAATATATTTCTTATTTTATCACGTGTTTTCTTAGGAATTTTGTTCAATATCATCAAGTCATCTACTTACAATAGCATATAAATTTGATATAAAATACCAAATTTTCTCGAAAATCTAAAAAAAAAATATTTCAAAAACATAAGAAAAAATATTTTATTTTTGTTCATACGGCTGAATCCTTAGATTTTTTTGGAATTTTGTTCATGAAGTTTTGGAAAAAAACCGGGTATTTTTAATGTCGAGCTCGTATCTTACAATCCAATATTATGCTGAAATTATTGAAAAAATATTTAAGAAAACACAAATATTCTAAAATACCCATTTCATTTTTTGGATTTTTAAAATAAAATAATATTATAATAATAGTAATATTATATGGGTTGGGCTCAGCCCACCATCTAGGCTAACCCAAGAAACTTGGTCCATCTTTTATCTTTTTAGATTTTAGATTGAGTTGGGTTCGGTCCGTCATCTTTTATCGTTTGGTCTTCCTCTTTTTCCCTCCTTTTCTTCTTTAAAACGATGTTATTTTGGACAAAACAACTTATAATTGCTTTAATTACACATTTAATTTGCTTCAAGCTTTTAATTTTATACAATATAACCCCTAACGAACTTCAAAGTCAGCCCCGAGTTTATGTTTTTATTTTTATATTTTTGGTATTGGATTTACGACAAACAATATCGATCAAGGAAACAACCTCCTAGACGATTGATTTTCAGATCCACTTGATCAGGCAACAGAGCATCATGTTCCAAAAGCTTGCTGCAAACTCTTAAACCTGTGTGCTCATCCTCCACTTGCTAATTCTATCCATCTTTCTGTCGCGTGTCTTCTTTGACGCCAAAAGCAAAGGACATAATCTCCATCCAAAGGCTTGAAAAAGCACTCTGTGCTTTGCGAAAGCAAAAGGTTGAATTATAATCTTAATTAACCGCACTGCCTAAAGTTTGGAAAAGGAGGTGGTCCAAGTGCACAACTCGTTCATCCAACTCTAACATTTAATGTGTTTTCATACCTTTTTTTTATTCCATGTTCCTCTTTCGGGATGTCATATAATGTCTGCTTGCTCGCCAAGTATGTAAAATACATAAAATATATGAATTTTCGACTTTATATTTAATCATTTAGTTAATCGCACCCTTTTCAATACATGACATGGTTGTAAATGTTAAAATTTAAAAGTGAAAGTGTCAGGGGGTGAGAGAACATTAAAGATTGTGAACAGCAATAGTAAATGATGGTGAAATTTCAAAGCTAACAATTACCGCTCAGATCTTGTAGTCCAGCATTTCTTCCCTTTTTTTTTAATATTGAAATATTTAATACATTATCGGAATTATATTTCTCAAGTATGTAATAATTGGAAATACAAGATGTTGGAATGCAGAATATTTTTATTTCGTTGGAAACCATAATATATAAATATATCTTTATTTGATATATGTACTCTTAATTATGACATTTAAATATTATTATTATTATTATACCTTAAAACCAGATAATTATAGATTATTCTATCATAATTATTATTTTTATATATAATAATAGTAATCAGTTCCCCTCCCTACTTTTGATTTCTAAACATGATGAAGGGGTGTGAAATAAATAGGGATGATAATGAATATTTACACATTAGATTTCTATTTTATTAATCTCTCATTGAATAAAAACTCCGCGTATTTATATCTTATCTATCATTTTTTTTTTAATCTATTTTTACCATTAAAAACAAGAGTAATGTGATATGCATCGGGTATAAGAACTAGATTATTTATTTATTTATTGTTGATGTTGATGGTGAATGGCTGTAAAGTGGGTTTCTCTGTGGCCGAAATTTAGTTTTCAGACATACAAATTAAATAATAAAAGTAAGACAAAGCTGATTAAAAAATCTGATCTCTCGCAATTCTTACTTAATCATTGAAAGAAGGGAGGCAAGAAGTCATTGAATGGTCGACCGAATCATGGCCTCAGCCTGCCGTGTAGGAACTCTTCTAGATCTGAGTTATTATTATTATTATTACACTCCTTAATGATTCTTAAAGTTAGAAATCTAATATAATTTAACAAACATCTCCTCCATTTTTCTGGGTGCCACACTAGAAGTACAATCAAGCCCGGATTCAAAAATCTGGACCCTCGTCGAAGACACATCCAGCAGGATCTCAGCTGAACGCCAAGAATCGCCCCCAAAACTTGTCCATTTTACGTTCTGATTCCATTGGACAGTGCAGTTTTCCACTGGTCACATACCCTTTAACTGAAGTTAAGACTGTGGAATCTCTGAAGACACAAAATTTACAGCAAACATCGAAAAGATTGATCGATGGAAATCAGGCAAAAGGAATGAGAGAGACTTGAAAGGAAGGATGAAGAGACATGTGAGATCCTCTCTCTCTTCACCCCTCGTTCCTCCTCTACATGACTAGCCATATACTTCCTATGCGTGACAGGCTGCGACAGTTTTTATCGTGGGAGTCAGTGCCCCCCGCACGAAACCCTAGGGAAAAACCGTAGGAAACTGATCAATGTCTGTGATGTGGTAACTGTATAGATCAGAGAGGGGACTGGTGCAGCCATCGACACGTGTCGTTTGCTGAAGACTCCATAGCCGTTTTCTTGGGGGAAGAACTAAGAAGTCGATCGACAGAGAGAGAGAGATGGGTGTGTGGATGATGCCTGATGCATGGCTGCAGCCTGGCAGCTGGCTCCGGGCTGTGCTGAAAGGTCAGGTCATTTGTCTACATCAACATCTTCTCACAGGCTCCTCCTCCTGCTGTCTTGTCAAATCATTTGGAATCAGTAAACGCCATGAATGAATCACATCTCTATGCATGTTTTTGTCTTTAATACATATACTGTACAGTGTGCAGCTACATAAATTTCCATTTCTCAAAAAGAAAACGAAAAAAAACATTCATAGCCGTTTTATTCTTCTTGTTATATAAAAATGGAAAGCAACTTCGAGTCTCGGTTAGGGCATTCATGCCAGCGGTAGCTCAACATGTTTAGAAGAATTCATGCTATTATTCTCTTATCATTGCAGTGAGTAGATTAGCATATATATATATATATATATACAGGGTAAAAAATATTTAGAAATTTAATATACTTGAGTTGCAAATAATATCTGCAGTTAACATTTGTGACTTGATAATCATATTTTTTTATTTATTTGCGACTTGACTAAAAAACTTATATTGTGACAATTGTTTCTGCTATTTTTTTTATCTAAAAAGCTCACATTTTGCTTAATTCAAATACCAAAATTTTTAACCTCAAAACACAATTTACGTAAACAATACATTACATTTTCAATTATAAATAATAGAATTAGACCGACAATTAACATAGCATAATACAATATTTTATTAAATTAAATGAACTATAAAATATTCATAATTCTAATAACATACTAAGTATATATATATATATATATATATATATATATATAATAATAATAATAATTAGAGGTTATTTTTGGCTATTAACTATATTATTTATTATTATTTTAGAAAAATATTGATAATATTAAAATAATTTAATATTTTGTTAAAAAATAATTTTAAAACTTTTATTTAGTTTTATATCATTAATTTATATTCATATCACATTTAAAATTTAAAAGGATATTTTAAAATAAAAATGGTCTATAATAATATAATTTCAAATGAAAACTTGATAAATATTGATAATATTAAAAACTATAAAAGAATTTATTTTTAAATTTTGAAATATAATTCAATTTCCCTTTAATTTTTACTTGATCCTGTTTAAAAAATATTTTATATTTTTAATTAGTTTTTAAAAGTTCTAAAACAAATCTATTAGAAATAATAAAAACACACTATAAACTAATTAAATAAAACAAGTGCACACTACGTGCTAAAAAACTAGCTGAAAAAAAAACAATAAAAAACCTATTTTTTTAACGAGAGAAAATATTTTTTTCCTTACAAATAATAGATTTTATATGAATCAAATTAAATCTGATTGTTTTTCTTTTTAAATACATTTATTTTAGCGTTCCTGTAGTGGCTATTTATTGCAGCTGTGCGAGCCTGGCCCATACAGCAACCCCTCTGTAAAATGGAAGCTTGTGCTTCGGCTTTGTTTCCCAAATGTCTCCATAATGAACCAGCACGAGGTCCCTCGCATAGTGCTTTCAATTATTTAATACCCTTTTTTTATTCTCAGGCTATATATATATATATATGCTTGCCTTGTTTAATAATTCAGTAGTCGATATGGGCTTCTTAACTGAAAGTTAATTATGCAATTAACGAGAGTCTGATACGGATCTAACTCGACTCATTGGTGCACAAGCAAGGGTTTATGCTTTTAGAAGTTGGAAACAGCCTTTCCAAGCAAGATTTTAATAAGGATTTGATTACAAGCTCAGCCAATCTCTCAAAAAGTGAACCACGTACAGTTCTCTCGCTATCTTTATCGGCCATCCTTAGCGACACACTGCTACAAGTTACAATGGACTAACTACGACGTAGCATCGGCTACAGAATCCTTTTTTGCATCCGAACCAGTTCATGATAGAAGTTGGTGGATCCCTTGGCAAAAACTCCCAAGCAAACCAATATCTATATCTCTATCTATCTATGTATCTATCTATCTATATATACATGTCTGCGTGTGTTTTGTGCAGCAACAAATTGTGTTGCAGACAAGCTGAGGAAGACAAGCACCGATGTAGGAAAAGAAGAGATGGGGCCCAAACAAGGGGTTGCGGGAGAAGGGAAAGCCACAAATATAAATTTTAAGTGTTCTTCCCATGACATGATGGTATGGTTGCCCTAGCTAGTTGGTGGAAGTCAAAGG
Organism: Salix purpurea; assembly: GCA_027405865.1. NCBI lineage: Eukaryota > Viridiplantae > Streptophyta > Magnoliopsida > Malpighiales > Salicaceae > Salix > Salix purpurea. The sequence continues at coordinate 2,180,437 of JAOWLH010000021.1, read as the reverse complement.
GGGAAGAGAAAGTGGGCTTGCTAGGGATCCCTTCTTTGCTTTTTTATAAGTGGGAGGTGGTCTCCCAAATGCCTGCAAGCTCATTCAAAAGTTTTAAACATCAACTTTTTTGTTTTCTATAATTTGTTTTTATTTAATTCTTAATTCCATCCAACTCCTATATATACCCTCCTTCAATTTCAATCCGCTCTCATTGAATACAAAATCTCACATAACCATTACCAGGAATTAATCTATGTTTTTTTTTCTAAAAATAATAATTAGAGAATTATCATATATCTACGAAAAAAAACTTGTTTAATTGTATAGGCAGGTTTATAGATATTCCTTTTGAGACATCAATAAAAAAAAAAAGTATTTATTAGTTAATATTATGTTTAGAATTTTTGAGGTTGAGTTGTCAATTCAGGATTTTAATAAGATTTCATGTTTACAACTATTTTGAATGTCATAAATTGAGTTTTAATAAAATTAAATATCTAAGAATAGTTTAAAAGTAAATTAGAAAACTAATCTCTCCAATTTGCTAAAGTAAGGAGAAGAAATTAATGTTAAAAAATAGTTTTTTCAAAATATTCATGTAACCATCTTTTTTATCACTCTTTTTCTTTTATCAAAAGTAAATATACACCATTATTACAACATCAAATACACCACCATAAAAACACACTTCTCATTTCATTTTAAGCAATATTGTTTGTCCTTAACTTTAATAGGATTTTAGAGAGCTAGAATCTAAATTTGATTTTATAATTTATTCATGGTAATAATAATGGATGAGAATTGAAAGTAAAAAGTGTGTATAAGAGTAATTAACATGAATTATAAAGCTTATGGACTATAATTTGTTCAATAAATTATTAATTTTTATTATTATTATGATTATGTAAAGCTTTCTAGGAATTATAGGATGACCTTGTATATACATATACTTACCTTTGTATAGGATCATAATCTTGGGTAGTTTGTATTATATGTTTGTTATTGAATATAACCTTACACATATAAATACAAAAAAAATTGAGGGTTACTATCTAAAACCACAACCTCCTAATATATCTAGAAACCTTGTCTCCTATATACTTTAACTTGGTATATGAGCCCTGCTACAATAGTGTTTCTCATGAATCTAAATCTAACACAATTCATATTGTTCTTTATCCTTCATGATATGTTATTGTTGTTGTCAGCTTTATATTGACCCATCATATTGGTTTCATTACACCATATATTACTTGTTTAATTGGTTTTGGTTTACCCTCACCTATGACCTTCCTTTTTCTCCTATACATCGTTGATAGTGTTTGTAAATTCTAATATGCCATCTCTTACCCTGACAACATCAACTTTTATAAATTGTGTTGTTTCAATCATTCCCACCATATAACTCAATGGTGCTGGCAACATCAACTTTTATAAATTGTGTTGTTTCAATCATTCCCATCATACAACTCAATGGTGATGTGATTCCCATCTCAAATACTCATTAGGTTATATGTTTAAAACTAGCCAATAATAATTATTTGTATTGGAGAATGTAAATAAATTGTTATTTGTTGAGTCAAGAAGTGTATGTGTTTATTGATTGATCTTATCATTTATTTCTAGTGTTACCATTCATATAATAACTCATATGCTTAATCCTTCTTTTTTCATTCATAAAAGCATTTAAATTAATTAATCATCAATGCTCTTATTTCCTCTTTGCTATTGAAACTCTATATCTTGTGGTTGATTATGATACATCACACAATATATGACATTTTTGAAAAGACTTTTGCCTTACCATTATATTCAAGAATTGTATAATTACATGACTTTTTTCAAGACATCTGCCAAGGTGATGACTTAGTGGGTACTTATTTGTAAAAAATGTCTTTTTTAATGAGTTATTGCTTCTGTTCGACCCTTTTCACAAGAAACATCAATCTATGTGTTTCAGAGTTTACAAGGTGAATTCAAGGACTTGATAACCATTTATCTACAAAGGCAAAACCTCTTTTGATCTTCATAGTCATTTTCTCATACATGCATATATTCATAAGAGATCATTTTAGTAATTTGATCTTTCATGATATCCCCTCTACTATTGATGCCTTTACAGCTCCTAACTTTAGTTATCATAGCTTATTGTTGGATCCTTTGATCTTTTGGACATTCTAATAGTTCATATGGTTATAATTATCATTTAAGAGGTTAACATACTGGTGGATAACGAGCTAAACATAATGGTTATGATTGTAATGCTTTCATTCTACGATGATAATATGAATAATGAGTATGAATGATAATAGGGTTCTACTCCAAATAAGTGGTCAAATTCTCAATTATATCTCTTTAATTATGTATCATTTTATATTCTAGCATATAGATCTATCAATTCAATTTTCTAACAGTGAATCAAAGCACATGGGGACTAGATCCCTGTTGACATGGATATTATTTTGATATATAGACTGTGGGTATAACTTTTGATCTCCTAGTATTCGATGCTGAATATGAGACACAAAACTTTTTATGTAATTGTGTTGTTCATGAATTGTGTGTTTCGATAATGAAATTCAATAAGGGTATCCGTCGTTATTTTTTTCTAGCTTCATCAACCTCGTTTTATAAGTTTTTATTTTGTTAGTACTTTATAATAGAAAAAAACAAATATATGTATAAAATACTTTTTTTTTTTGAAAAAAAAAACAGAAATATAAAAATAAATATTTTTTTACCATTTCAAAACATGAATAAAAATCTAAATTTTCTCTTTATCTTATCAAACGTTTATCTAAGGGTGTAAAAACTATTCATCAATATGACAAGTGAAATGCAAAGAAGATTCTCCCTTGCTGAGTAAATGATCAATTTATTTAATATTTTCTCATGTCTTGATTATTATTGTTAATAATTGCATTGGCCGACACCGAATTATAGATAGTCAACCAAGCAAGCAAGAAAATTCGATGCGGGTCCTAATCTAAATAAACCTGATTGATTGAAAATATGGTTTATGCCAGATTTTTTATATATATAAACTCGTTCATGCAAAAATAAAAAAAAAATCCACAAGTGTCGAGTCCCTTTCCATGGTGAATTATGACTAAACTTTATTATTGTTGCTGCTTTTCTTATTATTATCACATGGCTATGATTTCATCTTCTAAAAATCATGGAAAACACCCAAAAATATAATTAAAATTTCATATTTTCAATGGCATCATCAAATACACACCAAGTGTTTTTGCACTGTGTGCGTTGAAATCATCTTGCTAGAAGGTGATTTTCCACGATTTTGTCTTTCTACCTTGAAAGAATAGCCTCATTATCCTTTCACCATGTTCATGAATCCAAGTCACTAAACTTACAGGCTACAGTGTGCGTCTGCCAAGAAAAACAGCAAAGCATTATAGATTATATAGATCATTTGTGAGCTTAATTTTTAGATGAATTCTCTATTAATATTAACCAGCATGTTAATATAAGAATTACGATCAGGTCAACAATTCTTGTATCAAGCTGCACCTTGGTTTAATTAAAGCATGGGGTTAGATATCAAATTTCAAAAAATAAATGTATCCAACAAATGAATTGAATAATCATTAATTGATTATAAAGCACTTATTAGCTGTTCTGGATTAGAGCTCGCAATTATTATTATGGCCAATATATTTTGATTTTGCTAGAAGAGTTTTTCTTCTCCACCCTATTTGTAGTGTTTATTCTTGATACTCATGAATATCCTAATGGTTTATAAGATTCAAGTAAATCTTCTGTCACTTCCCTTGCAAGAAAAAAAAAAAAAAAAAAAACAGGTAGCTAGGTTTGTGGGCATGCAAGAATATATCGACACGCTAAGTTGCTAACATGATCGCTTAAAACAATTCTCACCAAGTTGGCTAGCATTTTCCCACGATAGATCTTTCCATTTGCTTCAACAGTGGTCAGACGGCTTAATCATAGGTGTCAAAGCCTAATGATTTACGCCAAGACCATGTGGACAGATGGAAAATCTTTTGGAATAGTTCATGTGGCGAACCAAATGTAGTCAAAAATCTTTATTAGTTAGATTTAACAAGTGTGTGTCACCTTTGTAGTCTGTCATTTCACCAAGTCAAAACTGGCCGACCTTCCATGGATAAAAAAATATGATCATGCTCTCTTCATCTCAAACCCTAAAAATGATTGGTAGACAAGGAGGAGAGGGTTTCTGATCAAGTCTTTGAGAGAACATAGCCTGAGAGCCTCCATTGGTGGAAGGTGCGCAATAATAAAGGATTCCCTTGATCGATGGGAGAATTGGGTTGCTTTTGCTTTGAGCTGACTCCAATTATTCCACCACTTTAAATGGCAAGATCAATCGTGGTATTTTGACCCTACGTCCTCCACAAAACACCTTATATGCAGTCCCCAACCATTTCCCTTCCATGGAAAATTGTCCATTTTACGACCAACTTACTAGACATCAAGATTTTTTCAGATGGGACAGCCTTACTAGATTCAAATGGGTTCCACCTAAGAGTCCCCAAGTCCAAAGTCAAAATGGATCGTATCATTGTAACCATTCAATATGAGACATAACTTAGTTGGACAACTTGCCAAATTCTATCTCCCTTATGGAGAATGTGTTGTCATTGAAAATTCTCACATTTTTTTCCTTGTTCTTCAGTCCATGGAGTGCTCGGATAAAACTTTGAAATTTTGTCCACCCTGGGTTCTGTAACTCTCGAGATCGAAAGACCCTGAGATTAGACAAGATTGAGATGGACGTGGAGCTGTTTCTATTTGAAAAAACCTTCGAGGAATGACTGGTCAACTCTTGTTTGCTGAATACTTGATAAATGATCGATGATATCACCAGGTTCAGCTCAGCAGGCCTGGTTCTTTTCAAAATTTCTTCAAGACTTCGTTTGGAGTAAGAAATTTACTGTTTCTAGACATTATACTTCGCTCGATTGTCCTCTTTTCCAGGACTCTATATACGAAGAGAACTTTGAAAGCAATGAAACAAAGTCATTTTATTGCATCCCAGGTGTAGTTACTGAGACACCACATGCAGAAGAACTATATGAGTCCAATTTGAAAACGAAGGTTAAATGTATCGAGCCAATATCGGTGATTTCAATTGAGGAGTGGGGGGTGCCTACAATCTATCAGAGTTCAGTGATCTTGAGAAACTAAATGCATTCAAAGGTCCTACCCCCATATTCCCTGTGAAAAACGTAAGTCTAAGCTTTTTTTAGTATCTTCTTTGCTGTCGTTGACTTAGGTATTTGAACCATCGGATTCAGTAATCTGAAGTTGAATGAAGTGTTTGAACCATCCGATATGAGATCAGAATCATGATTGATGGCTTTTAGGAAATATTGATTTCCTGTGAACTTACAGATATTTCATGGCAAGGCCTTATCAAAAACTGTTTTTATACAGTGATGGCTACAAATCCCAGTGCTCCAAGTAAAACTTAGGGATTTCTCGGCTGATATATAAAATATTGAAGTACTTCTTTCAATAAGATGCCTAAAGAGGTTTGCGTCAATTAACAGCTGATGTTGGCTCAGGCTCCCACGCCTGGTAGATTTTTATTGCGTCCTGACGCAGATGTGTCTTGATTGAGTGTGATGTCATGGTTTGAAAATGTTTAAAAAAAGTTTTATAAATAAATGGGTATTTTTTTACAGTTTCCCTTATACGATGGTAGTTGATGAGTCCCAATTATACAACACGTCAACTTTATTTTTAAGCCTTCTTAGATTTTGGACTTGTCAATAGCCTAGACAAAAAAAAAAAATTTATCAAAGAAGCTTACACCATTCCTATTTGTTTTAAAGTACAATCAACCTATAATTTTAACTTTTAGCCCACTGTTATTCCATATATTTTCTTGTTTTTTCCCCCCCAAAAATACAAAATATTAACTAATTTCTTTTTCTTAGAACCTGGGTGTCCGGGCCAGCTTACACGCACTTCAGTTAATCCTATAAGTCCGGAGTTAATGATCGGTTAAAATCTTTATTGGCCCTGACTGCTGTGAGATTTGAACTGCTAACTCTTAGAGAGTAAACCCAAAACCAAAACTTAACCGGTTGAACCACATCTTTCAGGGTTAATATTCGCTAATTTCATCTTTAATATAATTGCAAATGATCATTATAGAGTTCAAAATATTATTAACACTCATTTGTGCCTTACAGGAGGTATAGCCAATGAGGAATTCCATTTTTCTAAAATTAAAGCTTCGTTAATTACTCACTTTTTTCAATATTTTATCCTCTTGAACTATAGCTAAGACTTACTCTCCCTCTTTTTGACCTCATGTTCTTAAGTTATGTAATATGAAATAGTCCGTTAATAACATTTTTATATAGTTATTGCATCACTTCTAAAATTTAAACCTCGAGCTTATAAATCAAAATCCAAGTTCAAGTTGATAAGATGTCCAGTAGAAAATAAAATCGGCAGTTTCATTAGCCATACCCTATTTAAATTCAAGTGATGGTGTTAATAACATCGGCTATAGCTATATAATGTGGCTTAGCCTATGACTTGACCCAACTTTTAGGCAACAAGTTTGGTGGATAATTTATGTTTGATGTAAGACCAGGGTAAATACAAAATGATATTTTTTCATAATTTTTAAAAAACAAAATATTGAAATGATTTGATGTTATTTTGACATAACATTTGAAAAGTTAAACTAGATCTTCCTCAGGTTTTGATCATGTTGATTGTTGGCTTATCGAGTCAATCAAGTTTGGTCATATCAACACTCATTTAGCTCGATACAAAAACCAGGTTGGACCGATAAACAAGACTAACGTCATCACACCAAAACACATGAATTTCTAATGAAACCCAAAGAAATAGACTTTGGCTTTAACCTGCTAATTTACCATATGCTAGGCATGTGAATAAAGTAAGAAAAATCATGTTTTTTTAATAATCAAGTGAGAAAAATAAAGATGGAAGGGTAAAACAAGGGTCGAAAGGACTACTCAACATAGAAAAAGGACCGAAATAATACCTCCTTTATGAATGGCCAGGGACAGTTTTACAGCAACATGAACCCAATATAAAAACCAATGTTTGGTAGGTCCATCCGATCGTGGGTCACAAACGTCTAGTACTCAAAAAAAGTTTGAACAATTTAATTTATTTTCAATCGATTTAGCGACCACGTTAACCCCCTTTTTACCTAAAATAAATAAATAAATAAATTAATAAATAAATAAAAAGAGCCAAAAGTAGAAGGGGACCATGCTATGGTTAGAAAATCGAAAACATATGGTACCAACTTGGCTATTAAAGTATTAGTGAAGCTGTTGTTTTTCACCTTAGAGATAACAATGAAAGCATTTCATCTCTATATTCTTTCCTAATGTGGCATCTTGCATTATTATTCTCTTACCAGAGAATGCCGCTATCCCTTTATGGCAATTTTTCGTTGCAATTTTCAATATTGTTATTGCTTTTATTATTTAAATGAAAGAGGAACCAATGTTTTGTAATTCGGTCCGACCGCTGATCGATCATAGTAAGTCATCTACAAGAGACGTGACATGATGATAGGAAACTTGTGATGTACACAATAAGTCTCGAATTCAAGTCAAGACGTGTATCATTTTTAAGAGTCATAGAACTCGTTATCGAATTCGGGGTTTTAATTTTTGTCCAATAAAAGCTGAGGATTTTGATATAAATAGCCTCACCGTACTTAATTATCATGTTGCAATAATTTTCACAGTTATTTTTTCGTCAGTAATTTTCTTACGAACATATGATGCAGAAACTTAACCAAACTAATGCAGCCTTTCTGCCTAAGTTGGGATTTTATTTATTTATTTATTAGATTTTCTGGCTTAAATGCAGTGAAGACAACTCCCGTATTGTGATGGCAAATCACCATCGTTGTTAGTGTGTCACAGCAATATCATATTGCTGGCTTAATGTCTGCAATGCAACTTGCGTCGAAAAAGAACACTTACAATATTAAGCTTTTCTAAATTTTATGATGCCAATAAAGGCTAGACTAGGAGACAGGAAATAACCTCACCCCAGCTAGTTTTACTCTTTTACCATGTCGAGAATAATAATAAAAAAAATTAAAAAAAAAAGTAAAAGTACACATTCATTCCTTGGGTTATAGAAGAAAGATAAGATTTAAAGAATTAAACAGGAATTCTTTTCTTCTCGTTTGTTTGTTTGTTATCGTGTTTTAAATTTTTTTTTTAAATAATTTTAATTATATTTTTAAACAGACACTGGATCAGGTAGAGCATAACAAGTGCACCAAAGCTACAACAATCCTTCCAAATGGCTATGTCATCATAATTTAGATAAATTATTGGCAAAAAATAAATAAAACACACAAGCTTCTCAAATTAAAAGGCTCATACATGAATTCAATTAAAGAAATTGAAAGCCATAGATGGAGCGATCTCGGACTTTAATGAGGACTCTATGAAGCATGATGGGCAGCTAATGGATACCTAACTGGTAGGACGTCCGCCCTACAGAAGGAGTGGAGAGGGTCTTGTGCATTGTAAATAAAATCTCGACATGGAAGACAGGGGGAGGGAGAGAGAAAAATAAAAGGAGTGAAAAGACAAGTCAAACGTCAAATCGAGGGTCTTGAAATCATAAGACAGTCAGTGGATGTGTTGTCAATCAATATGATTTTGTTGCTCAATAATAATAATTTTTCGATTTTTGGAATGGGTATATATATATATATATATATATATACATAAAAAAATATACTAGTTTTAAAGTTTAGACAGGTAGGTAATGACATAACTTACGAAGTAATTTAAATTTAATCAAATCAGTCCAGAATTAATTTAAGTTAAATTCCACTTTAAGTAATGTTAATAAATAGAGGCAAGACAGCAACATCTTCGGTCCTAAATTAAGTGACGGGATGCGGCTGATTGATTTTTAGAGTGTTTTTTGTTGAGAAATATATTAAAAAATATTTTTTTAAAAAAATTATTTTTGAAATTAACATATGAAAATGTTTTAAGAATATTATTTAAAATAAAAAATTTTAATTTTTTCATTTTTTTTTAAAACACAATAACAAACCGGACATAAATCAAATATTTCAAAAATATTTTTTTTTATATTTTGAGCGTGTGTTTTTTTCTCAATTTAAAATTAAATTAAATTTCTATATATGTCTTTAATAATCTTAATACACTGAAATTTAAAGCAGGAAGAAAGAAAATATAGTTTTAATGGAAAAGATTTGGACAAAAGCACTGTGCACGAACAGTATGAAACACACGCTTTCTTTAATTTTGTTGTCCGCGGGACAGCACCAAATTATGAAGCAACAGATGGTAAAGAAAACAAACACTCCTTTTGGTTTTGTGCACGTGCCAAGGTCTTGTCTCACGTGCAGTAGGTCTGACCCCTCCTAAATATTAATTGAACCTGATGTTGTTGGGCACTAGTCCCAATATATGAACATGAACCCTCAAGACCCGGCCGACACGGTTTCCAATCATCCCAATTTCCAGCCCTCTCCATTTAATTCCTTTTTATATAATTAATATATATATATATATATAATTATATAATATTATATAATTAAGTCCACATGGACTAGCTTGTACTACTTCGTCTTCAATTATTTTCCATCCTTTTCATTTCATAGCCATCCCTTTCTCACTGAGTCTTTGTCACTAACACATTTTTGTGTTGATTTTTTGTTACAGATTCACTCACCCATCATGGAGTACAAGTGGTAGTGGTGACAATGTAATCATGCTGTTAGAGCATTCTATTGGTCAATAAACAATTTGAAACAAGACTTTAAAAACTTTTTTTTAATTAAGGTTGTTGTTCTTTTTTTCCAGTAAAATTACGTGTATCTCGACTGATTTTATAAAATCTAAAATTAATAACCATAAAATCTTCTAGTAATTATCATATTAATAAATATAAAAATATTTTATTTTTAATTTTACATTTTTACTACTAAGTCACTGCTAAAGTGTTAAGGAAAGACTTTTTCCTACTAACTTTGAGGCTAGCTTTCTTTTTAGGTATCATTATTAATATATATAGCTTACATGGTTCGATATTCGTTCACCATGTCCTTGTCTTTTAAATACAAATGGATGCTCCTGCACTCGCTCGGCATAAATAATAATAATAATAATAATAATAATAATAATAATAATAAAAAGGGCATATAGTTTGCGGGATTTGGATTTGTTTGATAAAATTATAAATATTTGGCACTGAGAGAATGGTAACCTTTTGAAAATTACATATAATTTATAGTTATAAATAATTAAATTTACACCTGGTTATATCTCGTGATAGAAAAAACAGATGTAGAAGAAAAAAAAATGCATTTAGCTAGAGAGATAAAGATATAAAATTAATTATTATTTTTAAAATAAGTTTTAGAATGGAAACATATTCCTTTTGTCTTAATCATCTTTATCTTTTATATTATCATATAATGATGATGATGATAATAATAATAATAATGATAATAATCAAATACTATTTTATTTTATTGATTTTAAATACTATATATCACCCCATCATTTTGAGGTTGGTGTGGCAAAAAAATAATAATAAAAAAGTTTGAATGGAATAAACTATAACCGCATAAAAAATATCAATTTGCTAATAATGTATTGATATATTAATTAATGTTGTCCTAGTCTTCTGGGTAACTAAATTATATACATGTCCTCGGGCATGGGATAAGAATATGCTCAAACTGTAGAGTCAATAGATTCTGGGAATTGAAATTTGCCAATAGGGTTAGCCACAAACCTCCATATCTTCCGTGGGTGTTTGAGAAGCACGATGTGATTTTTTTTTTAAAATAAATAAATAATAATATTATTAGATCATTTTATTGTGGCAATGTTAAAAAATATTTTTTTTAAATAAAAATAAAATATATTTTATAAACAACTACTATCATAATGTTTCTTAAATACCACGACTAGCTCGAATTTAATTACTAATTATATATTAACCCATGTTTAAATAGAAAAAGAGGAGGGTTTTGAATAATTAATTAATTAATTGGGATTGATTTTAGAGAATTTGATAACGTGGATAATAGTCATGTCTCTGCTAGCATCAACGGACTGCGGGGATGGGTGGTATCCCAAGAGTTTTGACAGGAAGTCTTATGAGTTAGTTAGCCATTAGGACTTAGGAGATACACAGGAACAGGTCCTTTTTGAAGTCATAGCTTTTGTCTTTTGTGGATAAAAAATTAACATCTCACAGCACACGAAATAATAAATAATTGATTTGTAGCTTTCTTATTGACTAAGTATGTTGTCTGAAAATACTCAGAAAAAACTTTGGAAAATTAAAATTCCTGGTTTGTGATTGGCTACAGGAAAAGCCTAGGGCTTCGTATGGATAGAAGATAACATAGCTTTTTTCTTTTTCTTTTTCCTTTTTTCTTCTTAATTTTAGATTTTATGAACAAATAAATATTTTTACTCTAAACAAAGTACAATTTAGGAGACCATTTTTAATTTGTTGCTTTTCGATTTATCAATTTTAGGAAAAGTAAGAAGAATAGAAGCAAGAGTTAAACATGATCGTAAAATCTCTCTGTATATATGTCACTATATGATAAAAAAGGAATAATGATAATAATATGATAAATAAAAAAGAAAAAACCTTCAAATATTCCAATCAAGATAAAGGGGAACAAAATCGCTTGACCACGAATCAGGAATTTAATCCTTCACCTGATTCTTTTTTATCATCCTTGTATTTTGTATATTTGTGCACATGTTAAAGTTTTTGTTTTGTGTGTGAGTGTAGTCGAGATTGTTTTTTAAAGTGATTTTCGTTTACAAATGCATTAAAATATTATTATTTTTTTAAAAAATCATTTTTAATATCATCACATGAAAATAATATAAAAACACCAAAAAATATTAATTTAAAATAAAAATAAAAACACTTTTAAAATATAGTGCCAAACACCTCGTTCATCTTTCCTTGTTATATTACCAAGGTAATTTTTTTTTAAGATGCAATTGAAAATTGATATTTTCAATTGGAAATCTCAAATTCAAATCATGAAAAGAATAAGATGACGTGTTTTTAAAAAATAAAGAAAAACAAATTAAGAAAAGAGAAAGCTAATTAAGCCTTGCTATATAAAATGAAAAGACCTCTTAAGCAAACGGGATGTATAAATGGAAGTTGAGCTATAGCTTATCATTGACTCTCATCTTTCTTTTGATTTAAGCACAGAAACTTGTAGGGAATTTAATATTTTTAATCGTAATTAAACTAATTATAAACAGCACACAATTCCTTCATCAACCACATACAAACAAAATGATTAAAAATTAATGAACGAGCATGGCCCGTTATCCTAGTAGTCAACACCCTAAACAAGTCACGAAGAACAATACCATCTTGCTTCATATCCCCCCCCTCAAAACTTCATCCATCCATAAACTAGTTGTTAATTTAGATTAAAGTCTAAGTCATGAGTCATAGAATCTACGAAGATCAACCTCCTAATGTTTTTTAAAAACAAATTAGAATAGTTGTTAATTTAGATTATAGTTTGAGTCTTGACTCAAATTGAATTTCCTTAAAAATTAACGAAAACAAGTTCTAAATCAACTCGCCGGGCCGGTCATAAGCTGACAACTATGCATGCACTAATATATCCACATAATTATTTTAAGGACACATTTCATGAATAATAAATATGTTATAAATTATCAGCAGTTCTATCAAATCCCATTATTTATTTATGTACAATTAATTTCTCACCCCTATTTTTAAATACCTCTGCCGCCCAGAATAGCCATCCATATTGCCTCGCCCCTCCCCTCCCCCCCCCCCCCCCCCTCTCTCTCTCTCTCTCTAAATATCCAAGACCACCTCTTTCTCTCTCTCAAACTCGAGAGAAAAGAATCTCTCTTTCTTTCTCTTTCAAAAATACAGTAACACAACACACTAACCCACCATCATCACCATCATCCTTAGCAAGAACACATAAAAAAAGAAAAAACTCTGCTTATCTTCTCTTCCTCTTCTTAACTGCCCTTTAGCCTCCACTCTCATTTGTTTCTTTTCTTTGTTTCTTGCTTTTTATTGTATTATATATATATAGCAAGCAAGAAGCAACCCTAGCAAATAAACAAAACCATATAAATAAATATACATATTTTTTGGAGCCATGACTCTTGAAGACTCTCTAAGATCTCTATCCTTAGACTATCTTAACCTTCTTATCAATGGCCAAGCTTTCTCTGATGTAACTTTCAGTGTAGAGGGTCGTTTAGTTCATGCTCACAGGTGTATTTTAGCAGCGAGAAGTTTGTTTTTCAGGAAGTTTTTTTGTGGACCTGATCCGCCATCTGGGCTAGACCCATCCGGGTCCCGGATAAACACGGCTGGATCACCAGGCTCGAGGTCTAATGTGATACCGGTTAACTCGGTGGGGTATGAGGTGTTCTTGTTGCTGTTACAGTTCTTGTACAGTGGACAAGTATCTATTGTTCCACAAAAACATGAGCCAAGGCCTAATTGTGGTGACAGATCGTGTTGGCATACACATTGCACATCAGCCGTTGATCTTGCTCTTGACACTTTAGCTGCCGCTCGATACTTTGGTGTTGAACAGCTTGCAATGCTCACTCAGGTCTTTCTTCCTTGTAGTCAGTCGTTTATCGCAATTTCTTATGATCATTTCAAGATTTCTTTCCTTTCTTTTGTGCTTCTCACTCTGTCTCTCTCTCTCTCTTTTCTCTCAAAATCTTGATGATTGTGTAGAGTATAGTACTCATATGTTTTTTGGTTTTTTTTTTGTTTTTGGGAAGTGGGGGGTATTTTTGTGGTGGGTTCTTAGATTTTTTGTTATCCCTTTTATTTTTTTCATTTTTGGTTTCATGGGAAATCTTATTATCCCATGATGATGGCTGAGAGATTGTGTCATGTTGATAATCTATGTGTATCTCCATGTTCAATTGGCTTGTACCTGGCTTTAGAGCTCATTTCAAGCAGTTGAGTTTGATCCCACACTCATTTATAGTACTGTCTTTTCTTGTACTAAATCACTTAACACCTTCTTTTGTACATGTTGATTCAATTATTGTTTCAAATTTCTCATAACAGTGTTTGTGAGCTTTTTTTTTTCCTCCTCTTGCTAGCTTCTGTTCTTTCTGCTTTTGATAGTCATCAAGCACTATAGCACCAGTCTTATATAAGTCAAATGTTGATTGTTTCAATGTAAGATAAGATGTTTTTTTCCTTGATTTCATGTATCATTTTTGGTTTCTTGAGTTGGGATCTTCCATCTTTATGCTGTACATATTAACCAAGACTTTCTAAATCTAGCTCTTCATTTCCAGTCTTTTCTTCCACAGTGCTAATTAAATTTGTGTAAAACAAGAACTTTCCTCATTTGGGTAAAAGATTGTGAGAAGAGATGGACAAGGTGAACAAATTTTTTGCATAAAACATCCCATCAAACACTAATGCAATATACGAAATTCGATTTGCTACTAATTCCATTTACCAATGCTAATATATATACACATTCCCTTGTTTTCTGTTCCTCAGAAGCAATTGGCTAGCATGGTAGAGAAGGTCTCAAATTATGAAGATGTTATGAAGGTGCTAATAGCGTCAAGAAGGCAAGGCATGGACCAACTTTGGACCACTTGCTCACATCTTGTGGCCAAATCAGGCCTACCACAGGAAGTCCTAGCTAAACACCTTCCAACTGATGTTGTGGCCAAAATTGAAGAGCTACGCCTCAAATCATCTATTGCTCGAAGATCACTAATGCACCACCACCATCTCCATGATCTTACCTCAGCTCCTGATCTCGAGGGCCAAAAGATTAGAAGAATGAAAAGGGCGTTAGATTCATCTGATGTTGAGCTAGTCAAGCTCATGGTAATGGGAGAAGGCCTCAATCTTGATGAAGCATTGGCTTTACATTATGCTGCCGAGAATTGTAGCCGGGAAGTGGTCAAAGCCTTGCTTGAGCTCGGTGCAGCTGATGTTAATTATCCTGCAGGGCCGGCAGGGAAAACTCCTCTTCACATTGCAGCAGAAATGGTGTCACCAGATATGGTTTCAGTACTTCTTGACCACCATGCCGACCCTAATGTTAGAACCGTGGATGGGGTCACTCCTCTTGACATTCTTAGAACCCTAACCTCCGATTTCTTGTTCAAGGGGGCAGTCCCGGGTCTAGCCCACATCGAGCCAAACAAGCTCAGGCTGTGTCTCGAGCTCGTACAATCCGCAGCCAATGTTCTTTCACGTGAGGAAGGGAATGTGAATGCCACTTCGACTCCTATTTATCCATCAATGAGCGATGAACATAATACAAGCAGCAGTGGTACTAATCTTGCCAACTTGAATCTTGACTCAAGGTTGGTGTATTTGAACCTTGGAGCTGCTGGTTCAGGTCAAATGGGATCAAGAATGGAAGAAGATGACGATAGTAGCCACAACAACCAGAGAGATCATCATGCAATGAGTCGACATGATCCGACAATGTACCACCACCACTCTCATGACTTCTAGCTAGTTCCAAGCCCACCTACGCTCTCTTTTTATAATTATATAGCCATGACGGAGGATCGGGAGAGATGGATATATAGACAAGTAAAAGGCTTCATGAAAGTTCATGGAGATTACTATTGGATTATATTTATATATATCCTCTCGCTCTCTCTTTCTAGTCATCACTCTTCAATCAGTTCTTTCACTTATTGCCTCTTTTTTTTTTTTTTTTTTTGTTCTCCCTTCTCTCTGCTCTGTTTCGGTTGTTTCTTTTGGTCTCTGTAGGGCTTTCAATGACTGATCATCATATGAGAAGTGCAGTTTCATTAGAGATGGGATATATCTTTCCTGCTCTCTCATGGGATGAGACAAGGAGAATCTGAGTTTTTGCTCTCTGGAGAGGAGAGAGAGACGAAGGTCAATCTTTTCAAACCTGGCCTGTCAACTCCTTTGTATTTATTGATAGTATCTAATTTCATGGCCTCTTTAGTATGCCCTTTTATTTTCTGTCTCCTCCACCCACCTTCCCATCATCTGAACACCAGCATAATGCACATAATTAGGTAAATTAAGATGAAATATAAATATATATTAACTGACCTTATGCTAGCATTTAATCATACAATAATAACAATTTAAAATATAGCAGGGAAACGTAAATTATAAGGAAGATTTTGGTGTCTAATGGTGGTGGGGTTTCTTTACTTCATTATAGGCTTTGTTTGGACATGGATGGCGTATATTATATTCAGGGAAATGAGCTGTCTCTTTCTCTTTCACATCTCTTTTCTAAGCTTTCATGGGCTTTTGATAAAACTTTGATTGGATGCAGTTTTGTCTTAATTAATTTCGAAGAAAATCATGTGGTCATGGGCTCTTTGATTGGTTGTCTTGCATGAATGCAACATTGAGCGTGACTCCACTCGACAGCTTAGTATTTTGGTATTTTCTAATTGAGGATGCCCTTCGTTCAATCCTCATTTTTTGTCCCCCCTCCACCTTCCTTGCTCTCTTGCAGTAACTCCTTGGGACTTGCAGTCAAAACCCTAAATTGTCTTAAGCCAGTTCCCATGCTATGAATCCTGAGCTTGCTGCACTTCAATGGCAGACCCTCTTTCGAGTCCCGTCCATTACTTATTCCAATGTTATTCCATATACTCCAGTGTACTTTGTGTGGTAGCTAGATTATCATAAGAGTTTAGTCAGAACAAGTTAACCACACATTTTTTAGCTAGAAAAGTCAAAAATCATGCGTCCCGACCAATCAAGATCCATTCTTGTTCTAGTACTAATTCGAGTTCTACCCTCCAACCAGAATCTAATTAGTACATTAATCACGTATCTGTAGGCGCACAATCTAACTTCAGTTTTTGAGTGCTTCTTCCTCTTTAGTTGATGAAAGATCTGGAAACATTCTTTTCTTAGTTTAATTTTTGATGATCCAGTAGGTGATTTATCAGCGTTGACATTAGTATTCAGGTAGATAGCCCTAATAAAATCATGTAGAGCTCTGAAGAAAATGTGAGAGCATGAGGAGGACTAGTCACTTGGTCAAAACATTTAATGTGAATTTATTCATACAGGAAAATAGGCGAGCCAGCCACCTGCCAAAGTTCTTCAGCTTGGCGTGTCTGCTGAAAGTTTCCTGTAATTTATTGACCATATGCTAGTCCCCAATCCGTAGTTTGATCAAGTCCTGGGTTCCTCCATACCAGTCTGATGTTTACTGCTGCTTTTGGCAGCAGAAATTTTGGATTGTTTGGGGGCAAATGTGAATTGATTAACATTATTTTGATGTATTTCAATATAAAAAATACTTTAAAAAACTATCATAACAGCTCTTCCAGACCCTTGGCCTGTTATCTCTGCCTTGTTGCCTCTTGAAATTCTCGCAGCATCGAGATTAGCAAGTTTAGTTTGTTGTCTTTGCCTTCTTGCCTCCTAAAATTCCCACAGCATGGAGGTTGGCAGGAACTGTGAATTTCGTAGTCTCCAAAGCAGCATAATTATTAGCCGAAAAGTCGGGTGTTAATTTAGCCTCTAACCAGTCCTTCCTTAACCATTTGCCACATCTGTTTGTACGGATTTTTAATTATTATTTATTTGTGAGCATATCATTTGATTTAATATTAATTAGTATCTGGACATGATCAGTTAACATTTTGTTTGTAACCTTGGAATTGAATTCATTTCTTTCGAGGGTACTGATTTGAATTTCAAATGGAGCTCTAATCATTTTTTTGTATGCGAGGAGATTTTATCTCTTGAAAAGTGTATTTTATAGATCTAAATAAACAAGTAAAATCATAGTTGTTCTAAACTCTTATGAGAGGTGCATGCTATAACTTAAATTCAAGACTTGCTGTATATATTGTAAACTATCTGTCATCACGTCATACCATTTGAGGAACTCTTATTTGCTACAATGATTCCAAATTAAAAAATAACTCGGTTTCTTTTCTCTAACACAAACCCTTCTTTTATCTTCTCCTTCTCTTCTTCAACAAAAACCTTGGAAAAAGAAACAATCATGGATTATAAAACGATTTATTTATCTTTATTTTTTTTAATAGAAATTGACCTCGCCCCTTATCATTATTATTTCTTGTGTTGAATATATATATTCTTTTTTTCCTGAAAAAAAACATGCATCACCCTTTAAATGTCAACTTATTATCTGCATGGTTTTAGTTGAAATCGGCATTATCATTTGCTATTAGGTAGTCTATACTTCATTTCTTGTCTAATTTTGTGCCCTATTTTGAGCAATAACATTGTTAGCAAATTTTCAGATGTGGTCGAATTGATGATGGCTCACAATCAACATTGTCGATTTTCTGTCGTGTTCAGGCAAATCTAGCTGTAAGGATTGTCATATCAAATTATTGAGTGTATTGATGATCGATCGATGTTTATCGTATAATCCTAAACAGAGAAAACCCTGATGAATAAAATAAGATGTCAATATTTATAAAGCCGATATAATTAAAACTAATCAAAACTAAGTAGAGAAATAATTAAAACAACAAAAACATTTTACAAACCTAATTTAATGATTTTTCGGATCTCTATCATGTTGACCTCTTATAAAAACAAACATAAACACAGAATCATGTAATAAAATTGGTGTATTAACCATTGTCAGCTAGTTAATTAAATCATTTATATATTATTCTTAGATATAAGTCATATGGTTACTTTACACCCTTTATCCCAAGTAAAGTACAAATAATGTTTTGTACGAAAATAATCTATAAAAAACTTTTTATATTATAAACTATTCATCTTTTATAAAAAGAAATTGCTATACGGGCCAACTGATTTATTTTTGCTAAAAAATTTATTTGTAAGATCTTAATTTACATTTTTAGAGTAGTATAATTATTTGACATGGTGTTATAACTTGTCACGGAATCTCACCACCTCATATTAAGTGATAAAAAATAAATATTAAGTAAGGTAGACCTGTATAACTTTTAAACTTAAAAACTTTTATTTGAAAATGTTAATTAAAAAAAATATAAATTATATTTTAAAATATTATGTAACTGTTAAGAAACCATTTCATCTAAAAATTTAAGTTCTTAGGTGAGACTCCAAAATATGATTCATATTATTTTTTAATTCACTTCCTCAAATGAAAACTCTTTGAATTTGAAACTTGCACAGACCCACATTAACTAGTGTTTGATTTTTTATCAAATAGAATGAGGATAGTGAGATTTGAATTCATGATCGCAGAGTCAACAAGACTCTAATATTAAATTAAAAAACTATCTCATCTAAAAACTTAAGTTGTTAGGTGAAAACCCAAAAAATAATTCATATTATTCTCTAATAGTAATAACTTAAACTTTTGAGTTAATATACAAGTTTGAATTTCATACTTTTATTTTAATTAATGAAAATTAAACACAATATAATATGAACTTGCATAATTTCAAGTTAAAATAATTTAAAAAAATCAAATCTTAAAATTTCATCTAATAATTGAATTTTTTAAATTAAAATTGAATTTTTTCTCCTCTTCGGAATAGAAGTTCTGGAGTTTAACTTCATAAAGTAAATATTTAAAAGTGAAATATTAATTTAGGCATGGAAGATCATCTCTATGGTAGTTGATGTTTGGCTAATGGATTGAAACGTCAAATCTCTAGCTAGCCCGCGTCTTCCTGGATTATTTTGATAGAAAATAAAAATTATTTTCGACACATAGTTATGAGGTCTGACAAGCATATGCAAGTCTAGCTTGGCATGGTAAGAAAAAAAAAACAGCTTTATTGTTTGATTTAATTAAAATTAATTAGATGAATCCAAAGAGAGAGACACCCATGGGTCCAGGTTTATGTACTGAAAGGAAGCAATAATGATGCATAAAAGTTGAAGAAGAAGAAGAAGAAGAAGAAGAGAAGAGACAATATTTAATGATTGACTTTAATTGTCTTTCAATTTTATTTTTTTAAAATATTTTAAATTATATTTTTAAATTATTTGATATATTAAAATCAAAAATAAATTTTAAAATATAAAAAATATCATTATAATATTTTTCTGAAAAAAATATATTTTTAAAACCAACAACTTTATCTCACTCATCACTTAGACACCTTGTATTGAGTTAATGTGTCGAGTTCTCTAAGGTCCCACCTGTTAGCTCAAGAATCATGGCAAATTAATAATATTCGGATTCAAGTTACTTTGGAGAAAAACCTTGCCAGATCATCCCATTTTTTATGTTGAATTCGAGAAAATAATTTAATTCAAAGCTAATGATAAAGGACCGGTGGAAAATTCAATGTTATATGTATGTTTGAAAGTTTGATTAAAATTATTTTTCTTTAAAAAAATATTGAAATGAAATTTTTTATTTTTTTAAAATTATTTTTAATATCATCGTATTAAAATAATATAAAAACATAAAAAAATTAATCTAAAATAAAATTTAAAAAATTTAAAAATATTTTTGAAACAAAAATGACAAACATATCATTAAACACTGAACTCCATAGTGCCCATGAAAAAGCTTTTAGGGTGCCATTAAATAGTCTCTCATGAAGAAAAAAAGGATTGATAATTAAATTAAATAATGGCTTAAGACAAGATTTCCGAAGCCTCAATGATATCATATATAGCAGATATGCTGCTACTTTCTGGAGATTTAGACCCTGATGGAACATCAGACAAGAAAAATAAAGATGTCCGAGAGGCATATCTGCTGAAAAGTCTTCCGATAAACTTAGACTTGATGATAGAGATTTTCTGATCTGTATATAAATTTTGAATTTAAATTAAAATATATATTTTTATAAGAGTATGGAATAATTAATACTTGATTCCCTCAATAAGATTCATAAAATATATTTTCCATAAATAAAATTTTTTATATAAAAAGAAAATGGTGAAAGGAAGGCAGGACGAGGGGACAGTATGGGAGCAAGTTCTCGATTGACGTTGAAAGAGGATAAGGTTATTTCCAAAACCACCTGTAAATAAATACACATAAACAGACGAGGGAGGGGGTGGAAGTGGCAGCCTTCATTGCTAGTCTAGTCAGCAGCTAATAATGCACCCCTATTTTGTTTCAGGGCAACAAGGAAACAAAATTATCAAGCCACCCTTTTCGAAAACAGTAGCTACATTTTTTATTTTATTTTTTATTTTTTCATTTAGTATGGGTATCCAATGAGAAATCATGCCAAATCCGGGTCAAAATGAGATTAAATTATAGTATATAACAGGACTAATAATACTGGATCCAGCCCATAAGTTTCAAGCCCATTAGTGGAGCTAGACCCAACATTCCAAGTTGCTTGCCTCGACTATGAACTAAAGATGAAAACAGAAATTTTGTAGCAAGTAAAAAAGAATTAGAGCTCGTGAACGTACTAGAATTGGTATTTAATTCATACTATATAGGTGTCATGTAATATGTGACGGGATGGTTTAATATAAAAAAGACATTCAAAAGAAGTAAACAGAGTTTAACTGGATTAACACTTGATCTACGATATATAAAATTGATGAGAAAACTTAAAAAAAATAATGTCAAAAAATAAAATTAAAAAAAAAACATTTCACTGATGACATCCGATCAATATGAAAAAAAATAGAGGATCTAAGAGAAAAAAACCATTTAAACTACGATAATATTCAAAACCATTGACACGGGTCATGAGCTGTAAGTACACGTTGAAAATAATAAAAACATTTACAATAAACTCAAGTGTCAATAAATTAATTATAAATCTTATGTGTAAAACTTAAATGTTAAATTGTGATATTCATGGGATTTCAATCTTTGACTGAAAGATAATAAAAGTTTAACCACATGGTTAAATCGATTCGATTTCTAAGTTCTTGCAAGAAAGGACTGCACATGTTCAGGAATTAACCTAAAAACCGAACTTGAATCCGGGTTCTCACAAAACCCGTAGGTTCCTTGATTGTTAGGGTCGGGTCCAGGTTCGCAAAATTATCAAACCCGATTCTCAGGTTCAGTTTTTTGCAAATCCCATGTGCACAGGCAGTGGGAAAACTGCATGCATGGTTTTATATTTGAAGATGCACCGAGAAACATATATAGCATCCAGGGGATTGTCAAAAGAGATGAGCTGCGTTGAAATATATAGCACTGTGAAAAAGGAAAGTATTCTCGCTAAATTCCTCCTGATAATGGCTTCTGCACTGGCCGAAGTGGGAGTGATTTTGCTCGATCCTGGTGTGAGCAGGTTCGTTTGCAGCATTGTCAACACCGTGTGCTCTTTCGGTGCTTTTGAATATGAAATAATAGAAAAGAAGAACATATTCTTGGTTTGAACAAAGAATTAGAAGGCCAGTGTGCCTGATCCTCGTAATCTCTTATGAAACAAGTAAGGAATCCATGGCT
This sequence comes from Salix purpurea, assembly GCA_027405865.1. Classification (NCBI taxonomy): domain Eukaryota; kingdom Viridiplantae; phylum Streptophyta; class Magnoliopsida; order Malpighiales; family Salicaceae; genus Salix; species Salix purpurea. The sequence continues at coordinate 2,158,023 of JAOWLH010000021.1, read as the reverse complement.
TTTGTTCGAGTTGTGATCTCATGAGCTGGAAAAACTTTGTTCCCGGCCCCGTACGTCAATTTAGATGCTTCAGCTTTTCATTCAAGCATCCTTTTTCTATACAGCAAACATGTGCACAGTGTAAACAGAATAGGAAAAAGGTGGCAAAAGCTATCTACTTCTAATCTTGCCATGAGACAATAACATCTCACCTAAAAATTTAAAAATTTAAATTGTTACGTGAAGCTCTAAGATATGATTTATATTATTCTCTAACACATCTTTTCAAGTGAAAACCTATTTGGGCTTTAAACTTGCACAGATCCATATTATTTTGTGCTTGATTTTTATCAAATAGAATGAGAGTAGTGAGATTCGAACTCGTGATCATTGGATCAACAAGGTTCTGATACCATGTGAAGGAACCATAAAGGATTCTCCGATATATTCCTGGGCATTAAGGCCTTATTTTATCCACAAAGAAAAGAGTTGGGCGGCGTTCAAATTAATGGATTTGAAATCTTTGATTACTGCCCAAAGAAAAAGCAGCATCAGGAATCAAATTGTGCCAGCCAAAGTAAGTGTGCTGATCTAGCCTATCTTCCTGCATATTCTGGGAAATGCAGGGGTCTATATATACAACCATCTGTCCAATCTCCATCATGTAACTTTGCATGCTCGATACATCAGTTGCTCAGATAGAACAAGTTCCCTTGTTTTTGTGAAAAATGCCTGCCTTAGAGACTCGAGAGAACAAGCCTCAAGAAGGTTTGTCAGCTTTCTTTCTAGATTTCTTTAGACTTGAGATTCTTCAAAACTACTTAACTTCTCTTTCTCATGTTCAAAACAGGCTCGATTGAGACTCCCACGACGGGGATGAAATGCTTCCCTCGCACAAAAAAGAAGGGAGAAAGAGGCTTTATCGAGGGATGGTAAGCCATGCAAGCTAACTACGGAAGTGAAATTTCTCTCTGTTTAAGCAATCTTGCAAAAAATATAGATAACAAACGGTTTATAACCATGCATGCTTTAAAGGAGAGTAGATTGCTGTTTAGTTCCTAGGTTTTCAGCAAGATTATCGCCCGTCAAGTTTGAAAACCTGTAACATAGTCCCTTGATTTTCCTTGACTATTGTCTTGTTAAAGATCTTTTGGTTTGTTCTTAATCTCGAATGTACCATTTTAAGATATTCCTAGACAGTGAGAGTTTAGGGAAAAGCCAATCTGACTTTTCAAAAAGGTGAGTGGATGAGAGTCTAGGAGCTAGGTTACAGGTTTTCAAATACAAAGGACTAAGTTCGAACTGTGTTCAAAACTCTGGAACTTAGAATAAGTACTCATTGAACTATAAATCAGTTGCTGACCGAAGAAAGCACTAACAACTCAGTGAGTCCTCCTAACACTAAAGTTCATCACCGACAACTTTTCCACTATTTCTAATCCTGTTGCTAATCATTTTTTTTTTTGGGGTTCTTATTTGTGCAGCCTCTTCGCTCTATGTTGCTGCTGGGTCTGTGAGATGTGCTTCTAAATTGTGATCCAAATAGTGAAACTTCTGTACTGGATGTGTGGTCTTTGATTTTCCTGCTTTCTGTGTGACCATATATTTTAATAAAAGTGATTGATTTTGTTAAAATGTCTTCAAACAGCCTGTAAGGTATTTCATTATCTGTCTCCTCATACAGCAATATAGCCTTTTTTTCGACTGTTCAACCGATTTCATTTCGTTTTGTGTTTTTCATCATCTCCACCGACCCTATGTCACTAAGAGTGGGTTCTTTTGTCTGGTTTAATTTCTGAGAGTGAGAATAGAACCCAAGAAAAGAAGAGTGGGAAGACATGGAACTCATGAAGACCAAACCCTCCAAAAGCCAGTTTACCTTTTATGATTTCAGACAAACATGGTTTAAAGGTAGCAGGAGACAATACGAATGGTTTAAATCATCTGAGGTTTGAAAACAGTCAACAGCTATTGCTAAGATTAAGAGGCTGTAAATGAAGGATCAAACTAGACAGACAGTTCAAAAAATAAAATAACACAGCACATAATCTTTATTCCTAAACTTCATTTTCCCATTCGTGAAAGAAGATTCATCATCAATCAGAAGGATATTCATATGACTAAACAACAGCCGAAGGATGCCTTTCAATTTGTTTCCAAAGATGGGAACAGATTTTCCAGCCAGCTGTTGTTCGAGAGGATCCTGTTGGGGTCCAATTCTTTCTTGCCTTGTTATATTCATCCACAGCTAGGAAATCGCTTTCTTAACCTTGCTTGAAGAGCTGCGAGCTCATCCCTGTCCTTTGGAACCTGCAAATATTTTGTGAGGTTTAAGCAAGGATGCACCGAATTTCAATGAGAACGAATCATGAGTGAAGAAAATTTTCCATTTGATGCCACCACTCAGAATAAAGCGCGAATACTGTACGGGATAAGTTAAAAATTGAAAAGAAGATGAGATGCAAGATATTTATCAGTGCCTCCATTTTAGCACAACGTTTAGAATCGGAATCCTTATCCCACAACTCGGCCTGAGTCAGATGCCTGTAGTGGAAGAACTCATCTGTGACTTCTTTTCTTTCGTGGGCAACAATTGTAGGAAGATGCATGATTATACCAACCTGGGAGATAAGTAAAAAGTGTTTGAGCAAACTTACAGTGGTGAGCCACCAATCAAAGCTGAATACCGTGCAACCATGAAAAACAAAACATGGAAACTAAGAACAGATAGCAAGATTGACCTTTATAACATGGTCTTTGTTGAGCGGATCAACAGCAAGCAATTTATTTCTTAACTCTGCAAATGAAAGCTCATTTATGCTGATTCATTATCATCAGAAGACTAAGAAGCAACAATCCTGCAAGTGACAACGTATAATAACTGAAATATCTATCAACAGTGTATCAGAAATTGTTAATGAGTGGATAGATTGGGAAAAAAATGACAGAAAATAGCATCAATTTCAAAGCTTAAATATGTTAACTATTGGAATGTTTTAGGAGGAAAAGTCTTAAGATTCTATATTGTTACTGTGGCCATTTATAGTGATAGCCATCCAGCAGAGAAAAGGAAACAAAGGAAATAACAAACTAAAGGAAATAACAAACTAGCCACATGACTCATGCATGCTAGTAACAGAATACGGGTAAAGAAAGCAGAGTAACGGAATAAGAAAAACCGAATTAAAACATTATAACAACATTCCCTCCCTTAAACTGAAACGGTGTATCTTCAGTTTATTCCTGGATCCTCACAGACTCCCATCATCATCCGCAGTTTCTCAAACACCATACGTGTAACTGGTTTGGTCATGATGTCGGCCAACTGTTCTTGAGAGTGACAGTGCATTAGAGTTACTACTCCGTCTCGAGTTAAGTCGCGAAGAAAGTGGAAGCGAACATCAATATGTTTGCTTCTACCATGCATGACAGGATTTTTGGAAAGCTTGATTGTAGAACTATTATCACAATAGATAATAGTAGTACCGGCATACTCATGATCCAGCTTCTCCAACATTCTTCTTACCCAAATAGCCTGACAAGCACATGAGGCAGCAGCAATAAACTCGGCTTCAGTAGTGGAGAGTGTAACAACAGGTTGTTTCTTTGACGCCCATGATACGGCTCCTGAACTCAACACAAACAAATAACCTGATGTACTCTTTCTATCTTTGAGGTCTCCTGCATAGTCGCTGTCGGTATATGCTAGAAGCCTTTTATTACCACTTTGCTTATACAGGATGCCATATGACAGAGTACCTTTAATGTAGCGAAGAACTCTCTTGGCAGCTTGCATGTGAAGCTCGGTAGGATGTGCCAGATATCTACTAAGCAAACTGACAACAAACATAATATCCGGTCTGGTGGATGTCAAGTACATCAAACTTCCTACCATTTGCATATACTGAGTGCTGTTGATTTCCATCCCTTCTGAATCAGCTGTCAACTTAAATCCTGGAACTATAGGATTATATACAGCATTGCACCCTGTCATATTAAACCGTTCTAGTATCTCCTGAGCATACTTTCTTTGACACACAAAAATGCCATCATTTCGTTGTAGAACTTCTAAACCCAGAAAATACCTCATTCTACCCAGATCGGTCATATCAAATTCCTTCATCATTGACTCTTTGAAAGAGCTGAACAGTGTGTCATCATTTCCTGTAAAAATGAGATCATCTACATACAAACACACAAGTAATAAAGAGGTACCTTCTGAAGATTTCTTAATGAACAAAGTGTGCTCATAAGGACACTTCTCAAATCCCTCCTTCAGAAAATAAGCCTCAATACGACTGTACCACGCCCGTGGGGCCTGTTTCAATCCATATAATGCTCTGTGCAAGCGATATACCTTATTTTCTGCTCCCTGTACTACATACCCTGGAGGCTGCTCAACATACACTTCTTCATTTAATTCACCATGAAGAAATGCAGACTTAACATCTAGTTGAAACAAAGACCACCCCTTTTGCGCAGCCAATGAAATCACCAACCGTATAGTATCCATGCGAGCCACGGGAGCAAATACCTCCGTATAATCCACTCCATGTTGCTGTGTATATCCTTTAGCAACAAGCCGAGCTTTGTATTTATCGACTTCACCATGTTCATTTAATTTCGTCTTATATATCCACTTGACTCCCACTCTGGTAGCACCCCTAGGCAGATCGGTAAGAACCCACGTATTATTCTTCTGGATTGCTGCAATTTCTGCTTCCATAGCACATTTCCATGTACTGCTCTGAGCAACCACTTCATAGGACACTGGGTCTGCATCCACATATAGAGCGAAATTTCCCTGATATTCTTCGTCGAACAGACCCTCCCCATACTCATAATCACTTAGCCAAGCCGGACGCTGACGTGGCCTCCTTGCAGCTGACGTGTAATTTCCATCTGTGAAGTCAAGTGGATTGACGTCAGCAACTGACCGTGACTCAGCAATAGCCACTTCACCCGAGTCCACCTCAGCAATCTCGGCCCCAGATGCAATCCCAGCCGTTATTTCTTCCATCCTTATCTCGTCCCCATTTCCATCAAGCCTGTCTTCGTCCCCATTGTCATTTTGTCCACTGCCTTCGTTCCCAAACCCATTTTGAACACTGCCTGTGAGCTCATCCCCATCACCCTCTTCTTCATCATCTCCGCCATGACCACCATCAACCTCTTCTCCACCATCATCTCCCCATTCCAGAGAGGCATGTATGTCTGCAGCATATTCATCATCCCATGGCCAACACTCATCTTCCTTGAAAATGACATCACGGCTAACAACAATCTGTTTTGTTAGAGGGTTATACAGCCGATAAGCCTTCGAACCCTCACTCACACCCATCAACACACACTTCAAGCTCTTGTTGTCCAATTTTGTGCGTTTATTATCTGGAATGTGCGCATATGAGACACAGCCAAACACTCAAAAATGGGCAACAGACGGCTTAGACCCACTCCATGCCTCCTGTGGGGTTTTGTTTCTCACTGCAAATGTTGGGCTTCTGTTAAGAACGTGTGCTGCCCAATTGACAGCCTCGGGCCAAAACGTCTTGGGCACTTTTCTACCGGAGAGCAAGCTGCGGACCATGTTCATGATGGTGCGATTCTTCCTTTCTGCGACGCCGTTTTGTTGGGGAGTATAGGCTGCAGTGAGTTGGCGATGAATGCCATGTTTTTCGCAGAACTCGAAGAACTCTTTTGAGGTGAATTCCCCTCCCCTGTCTGTACGCAATCCTCTGATATTAGCCCCAATTTCTGTTTCAACCTTTATTTTGAAGAGTTGAAATCGTTTGAATGCGTCTGATTTCTCTGTTAGAAATTGAACCCACAATTTCCTGCTGCAGTCATCAATGAAGGTTAAGAGATACCTTTGGTTGCTGTTGGAGGAAGGGGAAATTGACCCGCAGATGTCTGAGTGAAGGAGTTGTAGAGGCTGAGTGGCTCACCACAAGCTTGTCCTGGGAAATGGGTTTCTGGTTTGCTTGCCCAGTAAGCAATCTTCACACACTACACTTGAACATTTCAAGTGAGGTAACCCGTTAACCATTTGTTTCTGTTGTAGGGTTTGAAGGCCACTGAAGCTCAAGTGGCCGTACCTGCAATGCCATAGGACATCTGCATTCTGAGCTGGGGTAAGAAAGCATTTCTGATCTTGAATTTGGACCTTGGCAAGAACAATGAACATCCTGTTGAGTGATATATCTGTTTCAATAATAATACCCCTCTCCGGGTGATACACCTTGCATTTGTTATCTCGAAACAAGATAGCCAAGCCCTTTTCTTGTAACTGACCAATGCTTAATAAATTGTTTTTCAATACAGGAATGTAGAATACCTCTGTGATTATTTGAGAGGAATCATTAACCTGAAGATGGATTCGTCCCTTCCCCATTACATCAATGCTGGAGTTGTCACCGAGTTTCACTGATTTGTGAAAGCTCTCATCCAAGTCTGAAAAGAAGGATTTGTCCCCAGCCATGTGATTGCTGCATCCAGAATCCAAGAACCAAGCTGTTTCATCAGCCTCCTTTTCAACATGCGCCATCAGGAGCAGCTGCATTGCTTCTTCGTTGATCTTGATGCTGTCTTCCCCCTTGTTAACAGAATCAGGTTCTGTGAACATTTCTCCTGAACCTCCCTTGTTTGCACTGTCTTCAAACACCATAAGCAGTAATGGTTCATCAGTTTCGGTGAAATAGGCCTTTGATTCTCTTGATTTTTTCTTAGGGCACTCATACTGATAATGGCCAAGATCATGGCAGTAGAAGCACTTAACCAGAGACTTATTAGTGCTTAGTCTCCCACGACCACGCCCCCTGCCTCGAGAGTTACTACTACCACGACCAAATCTACCTTCATTACTTTCAAATGTGGTCTTCAGTGCCTGTTCTTCAACAACATGGCTCTGCATACGCTGCTCATGAACCAACAGACTACTCTGTAGTTCATCAACAGACATGGTGTACAAATCTTTTGACTCCTCAATAGAACAAACTACGTAATCAAATTTGGACACCATAGACCGTAGGATTTTTTCAATGACAGTGACTTCATCCATTTTTTCACCAAGAAACCTCAGTTTATTAGTGATGGTAAGAGTGCGAGCAAAGTAGGTTGATATAGTCTCACCTTCTTTCATGTGCAGGATTTCAAACTCCTTGCGCATGGCCTGCAGCTGTGCACGTTTGACCCGTGCATTCCCTTGGAACTTCTTCTTCATGGAGTCCCAGATTCCCTTTGAAGTCTCCTTATCCAAGATGGTCTCAAGGATTGAACGATCAATTGCTTGAAAGAGGTAGTTCTTAGCTCTTAAATCTTTCAATTTTTGATCTGCCAAACTCTTCTGCTGTTCATCCGAGAGGTCATTTCTTTCTGCTGCTGCAGAAAACCCATTCTCAACTACCGTCCAGTATTCTTTGGAGCGAAGAAAGTTCTCCATCAACATACTCCAATGATCGTAATGCCCCATGAATCTTGGTATTGCAGGTTGAACAAAACTATTCTCACTTGTCATGGTTTAGCTACGGCTACAAACTGTGGAAATGAAATATTTAGCTCTGATACCAAATGTTAACTATTGGAATGTTTTAGGAGGAAAAGTCTTAAGATTCTATATTGTTACTGTGACCATTTATAGTGATAGCCATCCAGCAGAGAAAAGGAAACAAAGGAAATAACAAACTAAAGGAAATAACAAACTAGCCACATGACTCATGCATGCTAGTAACAGAATACGGGTAAAGAAAGCAGAGTAACGGAATAAGAAAAACCGAATTAAAACATTATAACAACAAAATATACCACACCATGAAAATACCAAAGTAAATTAGAGATTTATAAGCAAGCTAGGAAAATATGACTGATACATAATTTTTACAAAAAGGATTTTACCTGTACTTTTTTTCAAGGGAGTCCTTGCAAAGGTCACGAGCATGATGTAGTGCTTCTTACCAAGTTATCAATTCTGTTTAGATTGATATTTTTTTTTAATGGGAACATAATGTTTTTGTTTTGGCCTGTCGTTTCGTGGTTGTACTGTTTATGTATATATAATTAAATATATTAATTTTAAAAAAATTAGTTCAAATCCAAAAATAAAATTATTTAGAATTGTGCAATTTAATCTAAAAAAACACAATAAAATGATTTTTCTGAATAAAATTATGAACATGTATAATATTATGAGAATGTCATCATCAATCTCGCAAGGTCATTACATTCTCTGATTGCTCTGAAATTTTAACATAATATATATAAATATGTCAAGAGACTCGTAAAATTTCATCTCAATCTAAAAATCGGATTAAGAGATATGATTGATATCGTAAAATTATTTATTATTTTGAAACTATTTGACCAAAACAGAACTAGTGAAATGAAACCAGAATATTTCGGTCAGTATTTGACCAAAAAATCCGAAATTTAAACTGAGATGAAAACATCATTATTTTTTTTAACTGGTAATTTTAACCATTTCAGTCAAAAGAGAACAAAACTGACATTCATGTTCTTCGTGCACCGTATATTTGGGTTTGCCTTTCAATTTCGAGACAGGGCTGCATGTCACAGCCACAACGGTGTCTGTATATGGAACATGCAGGGTTTCTTTTAAAAAAAACGTTTGGTTAACCCACGACAACCGACCCATTCCCGACCCAACCCAAGTCAGGTTTTACAAGCATGCGACTAAGGTTACCTCAACAGTCAACGTTGGCCGTTAGATTCTAGCATTATCATCCCCGAAAAGTACTAATCGGATCTTATAGACCATCTTGAATCAAGTGCCCCGGTTGATTCTTATCTCATGCCATTTCTGTCACCAGGCAACCATTTGAATTTGCCTATCCTTTATTTGATGGGGTTAAATCTGTTATCATGCTTCAATGAATCGATGCAAATGTTGCTACCTGATCCACTAGTGCTTCAATGAATCGATGTGAATGTTGCAACCTAATCCACTAGATGGGTAAACAAGAAAGATAATTATATCAAGTTATCAACAGAGTTACAGACGAGGAAAACTGACATGCATACCAAGGGTAGATCTACAAATAGTATACAGTCCTTCACTGCCAAGACATTGCTTAATGTTCCTGTTCAAGCATTTAGTCCAGCTGAACAACAGGAAGCTAGACATAGCATATTATTCTGTACAGTTCTTTCTTGCATATGATAAGTTACCACCAAACCACCTTGAACATGATTAGAAAGGATCAGGGTAATCTCAAGGTGAAACTAAGATGCAAATTCCCTTGATGACCATCTCTCTGCATACCTCCCGAATGAGTAGGCTGTCGTAGGCATCTCACTTAAGTGAAAAGGGTCTGGTTCAATGCCATAATCTGTTAGGGGTCTGTTCTCAAGAATATTGTCATGATTTTGAACAAATTCAGGGATCTCGACCTCTCCTTTCTTGATGTCATCCCAAAGGTATTGAAGGCGGCTCACATACTTGATCTTCCAATATAATCTAAAATAGTGCCAAAAAAAAGAAAAGAAGTACGTGAATAAATCAGAAGAACAAACCCAGAATTTCATCAAGCGCACTGCAATACACATTATTATAACCAAACATAGGCCATGGCCGAGTGCAGTTGTTGGATAAGAAGTTGCAATATCTTGTCCAAATCCTATAGTGACTTTTCATTAACTTTTATCTATAGGAATGCTTGCACCTATTCTCAATTACAAAGCAAAGGCATGTGAACTGCAGTTCGTGCAATTGAAAACAGCTGCAATGAGGATCTATCAGCTGATGCCCATACCATGATGCCAGCCACCACATTGAATTATGTAATCAAATGAATATAATATGTCAACATCAGAAAATACTTTTGCAGAGTCTCTAACAAGAGATCTTCAGCTTAACAGCTTATAACCTCAGCAACATATGGTATGATTACAAAAGCAGCTCTTCAACAACTAATAAACTTGAATTATCCAATATCACTTGAGTACATTGTATATTTAACTCTAAAGGCTGCTAAAAGCCACTCTTCCCACTTCTATATATGCTGGTAAACTTTTTGACTTTAAAGACATCTTCAACAAGGTAGATGAGTTATCTGATTGTTTATGTTTTACCAAAAGCTATATGCCATAGTTGGCCGAAGTATTTTAGTTTATTGCTGCATAGATCTTAATATCAAGAAAGCACTCACCCTCCACTCAAGAAGAATCGACCAAGGGTTGCAAAGACAAGCCTTGAGCGTAGCCCCGGGTGAATGAAGTACACAGTTTGAAGCCTATCTTTGATAACAGCAGGAAGCTCTTCATAAATCCACCTCAAGATAGTTATACCCGGTGAATTGTCCTCCTTTTGCACAGTACTGTGCATGTAAACAATGCAGAAGGGTCCCTCGGGTAACTCACTGCATATTTTATGGAAAATATACTTCTTCAGTCGCTCCCCACTCACAACTTGAGCTGCATACCACGAAAAAGAGGCACATGAAACAGAATAAAAATGACAAACAAATCAAAATAAAATTATAACGTTCTGCGAGAGAGTAAATTTCTCCAGTATAACCCTTAAAAGGAAAAGATCTGACTTCCACCATATATTTAATGTCAATTATGTGAGCTGATATCTCTCAATTCTCTTCTTAAAAACTGAAAGACTCTAACTTTGAGCATATTTGAACTTAGCTAAGTAAGAAACCAGAGTCATTTTGGAGTCTGACACATTCTGTCGAAAAAACATGACTTTGATGACGAAATAAAGTAGAGACATTATAATCAAACAAAACCACATAATTCTAGGATAGGCAGAATTAAGGCAAAACAGAAACGGTGAACTAGCTGATTCCCAGATACCTAGAAGTGAAACTTCCACAACTAATAAGTAGAAACAATACAAGTGAAAACTATCATCTTGCAATGCACTTTTGCAATTAGAATAGAAGAAATAACCCTCTAATTAAAGCTGCAAAATTTTCTCATGGCACAATCAGTAAAAGGGAAACAAGCCATTAATCAATCTTACAACAACCTCAAACAAAGCAAGACAGAACCCATTAACAGGACATCAAAAATCACCAAACACACACAGACAAGCACTCAAAACCAAGAAGAAGAAGAAACTTTTTAAAAGGGTAGGACAAAGACTTCGTCTTTGTTATCATTACCAGGAAAGTACTTGCCAACAATACGAAAGACACGGTTTCCAGACTTATCAGAACCATGAAGGGTAAAGAACTGCAAGAGATCAAGATCAGAGAAATCTTCGTCTGAAATAAAATCCTGAGAGCAATCATGCCAGTTATCAGGTTCTGGGTTTTCTTGATTTTGCTCCCTTTCATTGTTTGTGAGAAAGGGTCTAGCATCTATGCCTAGATCTGATGCTAACACAAATACTGAGAAATCGTCGCTTGATGAGGTTGCCATGTCTAAATTGATGACCTACTTGGGTCTTGGAGTGGCTCTGGTTTTGTTGTTTTGGGGTTTGACTCGCATGGTACCGGGAGACTGAAAGGATAAGCTACAAAGCCTCTTTCATTAGCATTTATTATTATCATTATTATTATTATAAAATTAAATTATTTAGCTAAACCATAACTAATAAAATAGTTAAACCGTATAGATAATTCATTATAGCTTTAGATATAATTTATAATAGTGTAATTATTATTATAACTTTTAGTTCACAAAAAAAGTTATTCTTAGTTTCTCGAGTATTTTCAACTTTTTCGTCTCATTTGTCATTAAATAATTGTTTGGGGTATTAAAATCTTTTCTATTTTTTAATGAATAATAAAACTAAAGTTTTGCTATGGAATAAGACAAAAAATCATTGGCTGGAAAAGGGTATTCTAAACATTTTAATTTGTTAATGAACAATCAAATAACTCTTTTACTTTTGAATGAGACAAAGAATGAGTGTTTTTAGTGAGGGTATTGCTGTTTTTTTTTCTAGTTTTACGAGCATTAACAGCACTAATGTGCCTTAAAAAACAGACAAAAGAGAAGAGTTGATGATGACGGTATTTGAGTATTTCATATATTTTTTGATTCTTTGTTTTTGAAAAAACTGCTACGTGTATGCCAAACGCGTCAATATTTTTCTTCCTTCTGCATTATACAGAAGGCGCGTGAAGTATCATGCGATGACTGAAAATATTCAACTGTTATCTCACCGGAAGAGCCATCATGGACTCTTCAACATGGTGGTGCGCGTGTCAATTATGCTGGTCGGAGACTTGTCGATGGTTGATTGTTTTCTCTCTCTCTTATCTCTCTCCCACAACCAAAAATTCATACAAAGTCCTCTTGTTTATGATTTGCGCATTTCAGTCCTTTGTCTTTTGATTTTTTTGTCCTAATTTATTCTATATAAGTTTTGGTTTGTCTCAATTTTGTCTTTCAATTGAAATTGATCATATATTTTATTTTTCATTTATGCTCTTATTCTTTTAATTTTTGATTTGTTTTTAATTCGTTGATTTTTTTCAGTATTGAAGTTTTGATTTGTTTCAATTTTGTTCTTTGATTAGAATTGATCATATATTTTATTTTTATTTCGTCCCTTATTCTTTAAAAAAAAAAATTCCTTCTGAAACAGTCCCTATTTTTAGTTCATATTTATATGTCTATACTTTTAGTTTTAGTTTTTAATTTTTATAATTTTATTTTTTGTTGAGGTTTTATTTTTATTCAAATTAGTCTTGAAATCTTAATTTATGTTAACGATAATTTTAAAACTGATATTTATTCTTTTTTCCCTTTTTTCTTTCTTTTTTGTTTTATTATTATTGTTATTATTATTATTATTTGTTCTTTAAATAAAATGATTTTTTTATGCTAATAATATTTATTTTGGGCTTGTCTTTTTTTTTCCTCTTTTGTTAGAGTTTTTTGGTTTTCTAATGTATTCTTCGGAGAATTTTATGATTTTCATTGTTTACTCAATAATAATAATAATTTTAGTTATTGCTTATTTTATTATTTTCTTGCTTGCTATTTTCTAAATTTTCTAAATTTTTTGTTATATTTTTGGAGATAATTTAATAATTTGTTGAGTATATGAAAATAATTAATTTAGATTTTTATTTCATATATGAAAATCGTTTGATGTATAGCAGGCAGACCTTATTCAAGGACTGATATGCTTAAAAGGCTTAGCTCACATGATTATTGGCCGAATCAATTCATAATTTTTTAAATTATTAAAATGGTGTTTTTTTAACAATATTTTTTTTGACTCTAATACTTTTTAATGATCAACTCTTTAAATAATTTGCCCAGGATATTTCTAGAAGAAACTTCCCTCGCAGCTAGGCCTGGCGTACCCATGAAAGATATACAGGAAAGGATGGTGGCCAGATTAAGGCACTTAGGTATACAGGTGAAAAGAATAGAGGAAGATGAGCGTTGTGTCATTCCAATGGGGGACCCCTTCCTGTTCTCCCTCAAAGAGTAGTTGGAATTGGTGGTACAGCCGGTATGGTGCACCCTTCAACTGGGTATATGGTAGCAAGAACTCTAGCAACTGCTCCCATTGTTGCTAATTCTATTGTTCAGTATCTTGGTTCTGATAGAAGCTTTTCAGGAAGTGAGTTATCAGCTAAAGTTTGGAAAGATTTATGGCCCATTGAGAGAAGGAGACAAAGAGAGTTCTTCTGTTTTGGTATGGATATTTTGCTTAAGCTTGATTTACCTGCCACAAGAAGATTTTTTGATGCATTTTTTAATCTGGAACCTCATTATTGGCATGGATTCCTGTCATCTCGACTGCTTCTACCTCAACTTGTACTTTTTGGGCTTTCACTGTTCTCCCATGCTTCTAATACAGTAATACTTCTAGGTTAGAGATTATGGAAAAGGGAACTCTTTCACTGTTGCATCTACATACTGAAATTTCTGTGCCATTCCCTATAATTGTGAATAGAGCACTATGAACCGCCACCTGTAGTTTTCTTGTATGTTAATCACGTATCCAATCCATGGCTCACACACACTCGTTTATTGTGGTTGCAAAGTGCAGTACATCCATTTGTGTGCTCTTGTTTGTCCAAAAGCACATTTCTAAATCATTTTGTTGATCGATGCCCGAATAAACTCAGTTGTTTACTTGGTACCATTCATTCACTTAGAACTCCTGTTGGATGCTTCTTGAAATTCATTTAATAATGCCTGAAAAGAGTTATATCTGCGAGACTAATCTGCTAATGCATGGAAGATGTGCATCAAATGCTATTTTAAACTATAAAAAGCAGGTACGATATGTTAATGAACGGATTGAAGTGATTATTACTGTAAGAAGCTGTGGTACAGGGAATATACATGCCTCCCTGAGCTTGAATTACCTCTTTACTGGGATGAAGTATTGCTATCTAAAACCTGTGTTTCTGGTACAACTTCAAAGTGTAAAAGGATGATTCTGATGTGGAAATTATGATTGTTCACTATGGTCTTGTTAGGCTGTTTTTGGATTGAAAATAAATTTTGTTGGCGTGATGTAGATGATGAATTAAAGAACAGGGAAGTTTCATGGATTGAAATTACAAACCAGGTTGCATATACTGGCATTCATTTGTTATAGGTGATGGACATGTATGAAGTATGAACAACACCACTTTGAGAAATCAGTAGGTCTAGATGTTAGATACACTAGTCGTTTCACAGAGTCAGAGAGGTACCATGAAAAAAACATCCTCTGACTCCAAACATTTGCTAATACAATGATGAATAAGGAATCAAATGGGTGATGGATTCCAGAGAGGGCCTATGCCAAAAGTATGGATTTTCTGTGGGGTTATAAGACTTCACAGCGTACGAAGCCTGAATGAAACTCAAAACAAAGTCTCAGAGGTGCACCAACTATAGCAAGGAAAGTCAATGGGTTACTGCAACAGTTTTCAATGCCCTGATTCGCTTAGGACTTAATAATTTTCACTGCAAACAGACTCTCGACTTGCCTATATCAATCATATTCAGCTTCTCAGCAACCTTTTGAGTTGGGATTACCATGGCGGAAAGGATCAATCGCGATAAACATGCGTTCTTACTACTTCTTGAAGTTCTTCACGCGCGCCATCAATTAATGGACTTTGGTTTAAGTTCTTGTATATGCAACCCCTCGAAAGTGGGGCATCATCCAAGGTCTTCAACTTATCCTGCAAACTGCTTCTCACAAGAGATCTCTCTTTTTCGTGGATTGTATGATGTTCACCTGTCAGGTTGCCCCCTTAACATATTGGCCACAGACAGATTCTCTACTTGCAACCTTCCCAGCATGCACCTGGGGTGAGCATGGTTCAAACAATTTCAAGTATGGCAGAATAAACTACTATTTTGGCTTTCTACTTCCAGATTTTGTGGCTTGGCACTGCACATAGAAAGTCGAGCCTGGTCATCTTGCTTTCATTTCAACTTATTTAAGGCGTCATGTTTCACATCCTTTCTGCATATGCTTTATGTGCTTTATCCCTACAATTAAGAATTCTTCTTTGTTTCGCTTTTGCTCTTTTTTTCTCTACGAAGTTTAACTCTTTTTCCATGTCCAAATGTGCACTAGGAAAGACTTCGTTAACTGGCGACAACCTTCCCTGTATAATATTGGCTAGAAGTTCTTTTTGGCAAGAAAATTGGAGCAAGTAGGCTCACTTTTGGACTCTCTCTTTGGTGTATACCACGCCGTTATTACAGCTCCAATGATGATGCATTGAGATGTTCTCTTTTACGTTGTTGCTTCAATGGAACATTATTGTTATCCAAGTTTATTATTTTTCTATTAAAAGCTATATACAAGCTTCAATGGAACATTATTGTTATCCAGGTTTATTATTTAACACAGGTTTGTAAATTTTGAACTGTCGTTGCTGTCGGTGTATATGGCAAGAATATTATCAACAATATATGACAACCAATTATAACAGAAAATCTTGTATTTATTATAAACTGTAAATTAGAGATTATTACATGTATTTAGAGGACTGAATTCCTCTTTCCAACAACAATGAAAATACAGAATAAATTTAACCAGATATTTGATATTTGTGACGATGGCTGCATAAACAAAGACTAAGTAGAATAACAATTATTTTTAATCGCATAAACAGGTTTTTATTTGATAAAGATAGGGAAATCAAATAAGAGGTACATGCATCATCACCTGCATGACCGTAGATAGTTCACACACCAGTTAACTTGATGAAAAGCACACACGTACGTAGTATCATATCGAGGGGCTCAGGCACCATTAAAAAACCTACATGGGATTTAGGATTTGAACATTTGAAGCAGCTTGTCACATGCATCGTCACCTGGGTATACTGTTTTATAGGTCTGGATGAAGGTAAGTACGAGGGCAACAAGTGCACCAACAAATGCCAAAAAGGTCCAAGGGCTGCTAAAATGATTGTGCAGCCACTCTGCCACCCATTTCTTGGTGACATTCTTGCAATGCTGCTCAATGCTGGATTTAACGTTGCAGTAAGCATTAGAATTGAACCCCACGAAACGGGATATGTCATTGAAGAGATCCGCCACCTCCTGGTCGCTTCCAAGAACATTGAGTAGTATGCCAGTTTTCCGCAGTTCTTTCACATCTTCAGAGTGATCGATCAACGAGTCCAAGAACCACACGTAAGAAGTGACCAAAAACCCCTCAGTTGATCCAGGGCATGCTTCATGGGCCAGCAGGTTTAAAAGCAAGGACTTGGTAAAGTCGTCTATGACTATCCGAGGAAGTGAGACTGTTCCGCCACGCACTGTTGATTTGTATTGGAGATCTGTGTACATATCAGTCTTGCTTGGCCTGAAGTGGATTCCCACCGACTTCAGCTCCATGACAGAACGATACGAGCACCATTGACCATGGTCATCACTGTTTTGATCAGAGGGTTTTACTCTTCCTTCCCTCATGAATCGCTTGTGAAAAAGATCAAGAAGATGGATTGGTTGAGGTATTTGACCAGCTGGTGGATTTTTCATCTGAGTTCCTCTGGGAAGTCCACGGACTCTGTCCATGAACTCTTCCATCAGCTTCTTTCCTTCTTCTCCATGATCAAGCTCTAAGCTCATCAACGACGTAAGAACTTCGTAAGGGAGTTAGTTCTCTAGTAAGAACAAGTCACGTTTAACAAAATATGCAAGAGCTCGATTATTTAGCTTCAGACTGTTGCTCAAGAAGCAGAAGATAAATTGGAGAATGAAGCAACCATCAAGGAGCATCATCTCCGTGAATGCGCTGTCATCCAAATGTTCTGTTGATCCTTCATCATAGCATCTCCTTGCAGAGCTGGTCAATTGTGCCACGGTGCTGTACAATACTTCCCTGGTTTTCCCATTCCTGCTGACAAACTGCTCCAACATTTCTTTCTTGACGGCCTGCATCTCAGCAAGCTCGTGATTAGGACCATTCTTGTGGTGGTAAGGACCAATAGACACCACAAGGGGATTGTAGCAATCCTCGTTTGGGGATGGATTCCTACAAAATACCCCTGGAACCCTACATATCTTAGAATTAACCTCTGGTTCAACTGAAATATTATATTGTTCTGCAGTACTCATTTTTAATATCAGAATACTCCCACTAAACAAAGCCTTCTATCTGCTTTGATACACAAATAATAGATATGACTCTATAACATAGTACACACAATTAGCTAGGGCTAGTCTCTCAAATAGATGACGTCCCCTGTAGTCAGATTCTTCTAAGGAATTTAGCTTTCTTGGAAGCAAACTTTATTTTATTGGATTCTCTAAATTACTTTACCCACGAATATAGCTAGTGGAGTGCTGTTACGGTTAAAACAGTACACAAGATCGTGCTTCAGAACCTGAATAAAGTATTGAGTTTCAGTGTGCATGGGGTTAATTTACTCGCTTTTATCTGCCATGTATATATATATAACGTCATCTCTTTTCCAGACATTTCGAACATGGCAGCATAAACTAAGATTTCTACGTTTAAAATCAAGTGTATTCCGCACTTGCTACTACAATTTTGTCTTTCTACGTACTTGCAGACTTCGTGGGCTAGCACTGCACATAGAAAGTTGAGCTTGCTTGATCGATTATCTTCCTTTCATATAATTCCATTTAGGCGTCATATGTTTCGCATCCTATCTGCGTGCGTATGCTTTATGAAAGACAATTTATTCCAGGCTTTATGCCTTTTGATAAGAACTCTTAATTAGTTTGGAATAAGAATCTTAGCTTACTTGAAACTGGAGACTGTTCTGTCCCCAAAAGCCATTAGCAGTATCAAGTTCACATTCCAGACAAAGGACAAAAGCATCAGTAGTATGTTTTTAGATTTACGCGGTACTGTTTCATGTTTTTGAAAAAAATAGAATTTTATTGATTTTAATTTAGTGTTTTTAGATTGTTTTGGTGCACTAATATAAAAAATAAATGCTAAAAAAATTAAAATATTATTTTAATATATATCTTTTAATGAAAAACACTTTAAAATTCTAAATAAACTACAACAATGTTATACATGTGAAGCTCAAGGGAGAGATAAATAGAGGTTAGCGTGCTGCACATGTACTTTAGCTGTATAAAATATGTGCACCATGTGTTCGATCCCTTTTCCTCTTTCGGGCTGAATTTCCATATTAATCTTCACCCCTTTTGGAATCAGAATAGGTTGTGCTTCTAATATACACTGAATCATTACAGACTAGCAAAATATTACCAAGTTTTTAAATTTTGCAGCTGTTTATTCCTACGTTTTCAAGAGAGAGACAAAAATGCAACTGGCTTGTCTTTTTGTGAAAAATAAACTTACATATTTAGCCTCCTTTTCTTGTATCGTCTTATATTTTTTAGAGATTTTGTTTTTATTAAATTTTCCAATGAGATTATCGAGAGACAAACAAAAAAATATTTATGGGTGTAGGGTGATGTTTTTATCTAGCAATATGCAGACATTATATGTTGAAAATAAACATATTTTTTGTTTTTTTTATGAAAAATAAAGAAATTGGACTATTGATTGACTGGTTAAGTTGGAAGAATAGTTTTTTTCTTTTTAGATTATATATTTTTGGTATTTTAATTCTTTGATTGTCTAGGAGTTGAAGCTTACAAATAAGCTTCTAATCAAAAGCATAATTTATAAGTGTATAAAGAAAAACACTGAATAAGATTATCTTCCTCTCAAATCTTTTTTTTGCTCTTTAGTTTTGTATCTTTGTTTTGCTGTCTATAAGCTTCTATCACATCTATTTTCTTCCAAATCAATTGTTTAAAAAAAAAAATTCAATGGGTAAAAAAATCCACAAGAGCTTCCAAAAGAATCTACATCAAAAGCAAGTCAATCCATACATAAGATGCATTCAGGATGTCTGTGGTTTTATTTAACCATTCTTGTTTGGTAACACATTAATATTTTTTTATTGATGAATATAATGGAAGAATATAGGTATACCTTTTAAAATAAAAGTCTAATATATTTAATTTTCTTAAGAAGTTTAAGGCATGAATTGAAAAAAAAATAATTATTTTATAAAATCACTTAAGAGAGATATGAAATAGATTTGTAAAAAGACTTGTAACAGTACCTAAATTTCCATAAAAATGATATGATGGAGAGAAAGAATACAAGATTCTGATACATGATAAGAAGCATGCTCAAAACCAAGAAGATGACAAAGGGATTTTAGGTAGGAGCTGTAAATTATATTATTTACTTGTGAAATAGATGTCTTGTGAAAGGCTCAAATGGCATGACTCCACAAGAGACATGAAATGAAAGAAGCCACGTGATACTTACTTGAAGGTATTTGGAAGAATTGACTATAAGGATATATATGATCAAGTAAAGACCAAAGCAGAAAGTTGAGCTTGCTTAATTATCTTTCTTTCATTTAACTCCATTAATTAGGTGTCATATGTTTCGCATCCTATCTGCGTGTATGCTTTATGAAAGACAATTTATTCCAGGCTTTATGCCTTTTGATAAGAACCCTTCCTTGTTTCATAAGAACTTCTTCGATCGCTTTTGCTCTACGAAGCTTAACTCCTTTTCCCTGTCCAAATCTCACGAATAATTGGTTAGCAATACTTCTCTCTAGCATGGAAATCACCAGGTTGGCATGCACCATGCACGTTGTTTGTAAGGTTCTAATAATTATAGATCGGAACATTATTGTCCTTAGTTGCTTTAGTTAGAACATTAGTTTATGAAATTTAGTGTTAAAAAAGCAAAAAGAATGAGACTTCTATTGAATATATATACCTGTGTTACGTAAGATTACACTTTTCTTCTCCAAAAATGTTTGGTATCTTTTTACTTTTCCAAAGCATTGTTTGTTTTACGTAGATAACTTGATTTTTACAAGCAAACAATGATTAATGAGTTTTGAGATTATAGATATTGATCTTATATTCCACTCCCTAGGGATTATCATTAAATTTATAATCTCTAAGAAGTAGGTTATAAGATCAAACAAATAGTAGAGGAGATCTTTGTGAATCAAAAAAGTTTACAAAAGATATGTTCAAGAAGCTCAAGTTGAAAGATTGTGCAAAAATGAATACTTTAATTGTGTATAGAGTAAAGTTGTAAAAAAATAAGAAGAGATAATCAGCCTATTTGAGAGTTTGAGATATCTGACATGCACTCTTCTACATATTCTATATGGAGTAAAGCTTGTGAACAGGTTCATGAAGACACTAATTATGACATATTTCAAAGTTTTAAAACGAATTCCTCAACATATAAAAAGTATCATAGATTTTGGCTTCTTCTATAGTTACCTTAACTTTAGTATGTGATTTATAATGATAGTAATTAGGTTGGACATATAAATGATAGAAAAAACATTACATGATTTGTTTTTTACATAGAGAACACATCATTCACATGAAGCTCAAAGAAGCAATCTATAGTCACATTATCAACTTGTGAAGCTCAATATGTAGGTGTTACAATATATGTTTGTTATCCCATATAACTAATAAGATTGTTGAAAGAGTTGCAAATGATACAAGAAAAACCTATAAAAAATTATGTGGACAATTCATCAATCATTACTTTAGAGAAGAATCCTGTATTTCATTATAAAAGAAAGCACATTAACACGAGATTTCAACAAGATTACATTACAAATGAGAAAGTAAAAATCCACAATATCAAAGATAAAGATAACACACTCAAGAAATTTTATGATCCACAACCATTGCAACAACCATCCATCATAGAATTTTTCTCATAAACCATTTAAGGGTATTGAGTAACATTTGTATCTGGGATTCTGCAGATACCAAATGTTTTCTGGGTATTTCCTGATACGTAGGCTTTTAAGGCAGTGACTATAATGCCATACAGAAAAGAATACTTAATAATTGTACCATAAATAGGACCCTTGTAATGGTGGATCCATCGTTTGATGGTGTTTTTGTAATGCGATTCGATGGCGCTCTTAACCTTTCTAAAAGCGTAGGGGTTGGGCACTATATTGTTTGCTATCTTATTGAAGAGTTCTGATACTTGTTTGTCACTTCCGAGAGTAGAGAGGAGTATGCCCTGGGATCGCAGCTCCTTCACATCTTCAGGGTGATCAACCAAAGAATCCATGAAGCATACATAAGATGTGATCCAACCTATGGATGTTCCAATTGTTGCTTCATAGGCTATCAAGTTTAAGAGTAAGGGTTTGGTTGAGTCATCTATGCTTAATGGAGGAATAAATAGTCTTCCTGCAAGCAATGTTGGCCTGAACTTTACATCAGTGAAATGACTAGTCTTACTTGGCTTGAAGTGGATTCCAATATCCCTAAGCTCCTCGGCAGGATAATACCTGTGCCAGATCGTTGGAGAATCATCGGCTTGCCTGCTTGTCTGAGAAGATGGGCTGGCTCACCTTGATCTCCGACGCTTAGGCCACTTGCACTTGATGGTGATTTTGAAACTAATTTGAAAAAATATTCTGATATCTTTGATATTTTTGATATCTTTTCCCTGCACGACTCTCTTCTAGGAGGTATTGCACGAATGTATGTGAAGAAATCTACGAACAATTTCATCCCTTCTCCTCCTCCGCGATCTGACGTTGCGTACCTAAAGCTCATCAATGATTTGAGGACAGAAAAAGGGAGTTGGTTCTCCAGTAAAAACAAGTCCTTTGTAATCAAAACTGCATCATGACTGCTCATCTTCAGATTTTCCGGCTTCCGCATGAAGCAGTCGAGGAATTGGAGAATGAAGCACCCGTCAAGAAACATCATCTGAGCGAATTGGTCGTCCTTGTTGAACTTTGCTGTGATCTCCTCCTCGTAGCATTTACTGGCATCTATATTTAATTCTTTCACCTTGCTCCACATTGCTTCAAAGGGAGCCTTGCAATCTCTTACAAACTGGCGTGCCATTGGAAGCTTGAGCTCCTCCATTTCCTTGAGTTCGTGCTTCCCATGGTGATAGGGTCCAAGGGAAACCATCGAAGGATCGTAGCAATCCATGTTCTTTTCAATTCTACGAAACGTCGATGGAACCCTCGGAACCTTTGGCCCTTCATGTTGGTAATTGCCACCAGTTTCTCCCTTGATTTCAGTTGCCATCTTTCTCATCCACTCATCACAGCTAGCGGAAGAATGTGAGACTGAACATGAAGAGATCACAATTTCTAGTTTGTTACCCTCCATTCTAAGTAAATATCGGTAAATGTGGGATTTTCTACTGTGTTAATGCACATGATCATTAGAAGAATACAGCTCTATCTTATAGGATTTCTAAGGGATTGCAAGTTTGAAGTTGAAGTAGCGTTTAGATTGGAACAAGTATTTTAGCTTACTTGGAAGGGGATAAAGCAAGAGGTCAGATACTGGCAGAACAGTGAAATCAAAAGTTATTCTCTAATGCATGCAAAATGTGTGAGCAAGCAGCTTAGCTGCAGATTAAGTGAACTAATGTATATGAAAAAATGATGCACGCGGAAGCTAGTAATTAAGACATAAAATAAAGCACAAATAAATTAATAAGCGTAAGGAGCTGCAATTATAAACCCTAAATATAGTGTTTTGTAGATTTTATAGCGAGAATGCATGGCTAATTTATAGATGAGAATCCTTTCAGAAACCTAGCTAGGCTTACCTCTCGGTGCTAACCCGAGAAGATTTTGAACGTGGAAGCTAGTTATTTCCCGGATCAGAGAAAGGCTAAGTATGTGAAAATTAAGCATGACAAGTAGAGTGAATTAAGCGCTATAATTAGTTTGGGACAAGAATCTTAGCTTACTTGAAACTGGAGAGTGTTTTGTCCCCAAAAGCCATTAGCAGTATAAAGTTCACATTCCAGACACAGGACAAAAACATCAGTAGTTTTGTTTTAGATTTATGCGGTACTGTTTCATGTTTTTGAAAAAAAAATACATTTTTTTTAATTCTAAATTAGTGTTTTTTAGATCGTTTTAAGTGAGAATATCAAAATTAAATTTTTAAAAAATTAAGAATATTATTTTTAAATAAAAAAACACTTTAAAATTCTAATTAAAGTAATAAACTACCACAACGTTAAACACGTGAAGCTCAAGGGAGAGATAAATACAGGTTAGCGTGCTGCACATGTACTTTAGCTGTAGAAAATAGGTGCAGGTGTTCGATCCCTTTTCCTCTTTCGGGCTGAAATTCCATATTAATCTTCACCCCTTTCGGAATCAGCATATGTTTTGCTTCTTTGATTAGTTTATTCCCATACATTTATTTTAGATTCTAATATGCAGTACTGAAGTCATTACAGACTACCAGAATATTACCTAGTTTTTAAAATTTGCAGCTGTTTATTCCTTCGTTTTCAAGAGACAAAAATGCAAGTGGCTTGTCTTTTTGTGAAGAAAAAACTCTTACATATTTAGCCTCCTTTTCTTGTATTGTCTCATATTTTTTCAGAGAAATTGTTTTTATAACATTTGCAACATCTACCAGTTTTATGGAACAGTGCAACCCCGATGATAAGACAGAGGTCATATTATTATCAGGACACCAACGGTCAAATACCAAATTGGCAAGAGAACGATACAAAAAAAACAATAAAAAATAACCCCACGCCTATAAACATTACAACTCAAGCACTGCTGTATTTCATCGCTGCCATAAATTGTTCCCTCTCCCTAATTGCTAGAGAATATGCAGTCAAAGAACATCATGATTGTCAATTTTGTTTTGTTTGGTTTGGAATAATCGGTATATTTCATTTTAATTAAAAAAAAACAGAACAAACCGAGAGGAAGTTTTATCTTGCTTAGAATCTCGGTTCATTATGGAAATTTCACTCAAATTCCGTCCATGAACATTCTAGTTTCGTTCCGTTCTGATTAAATAGTATTTTTCTAAATAATAAATAGTTTTATAATATCAATCATATCTCTTAATCCGACTGTTAGATTGGAATGAAATTTTACGAGGAGTCTCTTGATATATTTATATATATTAGGCTGAAATTTCAGAACAATCAAAGAATATAACAACCTTGCGAAATTGATGATGATATTCTTATAATATTATGTAGGTTCATAATTTTGTTTAGAAAATTATTTTATTGTGCTTTTTTTAGATTAAATTTCTCTCAATTTCATTATTCAACAACGAGTCTATTAGGAATTGAACTTTATAATTTGTTTTGATTTGCTTTATTTAAGGTTATCACGGTCTTATACTGCAAATTACACATTTGAAAGGTTAATCTAGGTTTACCTGAGTTTATCCAATATATTATTGTTTTAATAGTTTTTTAAAATGTTAACCTTATTTTTTTTAATTAAACTATATTTTTATGAATTTTCTATGTTATCTTTGGACTCATCAAGTCGATCGAGTTATATCAATTCAACTCTTTTTCTTACTTATGTCTGAAATTTAAATTTTATAATTTTAAATAATTTTATTTTTGGATTTGAAGTACAATTTTGTTTGTTGAATTATTATTATTATTATATATATATATAAACATAAATAGTACAATTCCAAAATAAAATGCCAAAACACTTCAAAACCAAAGCATTCTGTTCTAATTGAAAGAACAAAACACTATCCAAAACAAAATTACAACCTTGAGAACACCATTAAGAGAACTTTGGACTTAAAATTAGAGTTTTAAGTTAAATGATTTGATCTCTAACTTTTAGATTAACTTTTAAATCATTAAAGATGATTTTTACTAGATCATTCTAAATCTTAAATACTTTGTTTAATATGTAATCAACAACCCATAAACTTAGGAATGAGATAAGAATGAAATTATAAGATTCATATCATCCAGTAGTACAAGATCACATGAACTTATTTGAAAGAAAAACTATAAAACTAAAATTATTGATCAAACAAAATATCATCAAACTTATTGATCGTTAATTAGCTTTTGAAAATGAACGTTATCTAGATTACTTTTCTCAATTTATCATTAAGGAATCATACAAACAGGTGCATGAATGTAATATACTCGGGAGTTTTTATTTCAGTAAGGAAGGAAACTTGGCACGTTTGATACCATGAGAACATGGAAATGCACTGGCAGCTACCATCGATCCTTGGGTGGTCGCAAGAACTGTATTGCTGCTATGTAGGTCTGAATGGCAGTAAGAGCAATGGTAAATATTGCAGCAAGAACTGCAATAAAGGTCCAAGGACTTCTAAAATATACTCCGCGCCACTCAGCCACCCATTCATTTACAACCTTGCTGCATTCCGATTCAATTTTCCTATTAACAGTAGCATAAACCGAAGGGTCAGGTACCAGATGCTTGGCTATGCCATTGAAAAAATCTGCGACTTGTTGATCGCTTCCGAATTTATTGATGAGTATGCCCGTAGAGCGTAGCACCCTCACGTCTTCAGCATGATCAATCAGTGAATCCATGAAACATATGTAAGAAGTGACTACTACTTTGGATGCGCATGCTTCATAGGCCACCAAGTTTAAGAGTAAGGACTCGGTCGAGTCGTTTATGAGTAGTGGAGGAATTTTGAGTTTCCCAGTTGGTAGCGATGGCTTGAATTGGACGTCAGTGAATAGATTGGTTTTGCTAGGCTTGAAATGGATCCCCACCCTCCTAAGCTCCATGGCAGGATGATAACGATAAATTCTTGACTGTGTATCAATGGGAATCCGTATGCAGCACGTTCGAGAATCATCTTCTTGCCTGCTTGTCTGAGAAGGATGATCTCCTGGACTTTCTTGGTGCTCCGCGAACTGCATATGAAAAAACTCGAGAAGATGGGCTGGCTCACCTTGATCTCCGCTTAGGCCACTTGGACTTGATTGTGATTTTGGACTAATTTGCCAAAATATTTTGATATCTTATCCCTGCACGACTCTCTTCTAGGAGGTATTGCACGAATGCGTTTGAAGAAATCTACCAACAATTCCATCCCTTCTCCTCCTCCGTGATCTGGCGTTTTGTACCTAAAGCTCATCAATGATTTGAGAACAGAGAAAGGGAGTTGGCTCTCCAGTAAAAACAAGTCCTTTGTAGTCAAACCTGCAGCATGACTGCTCATCTTCAGATTTTCGGACTTCCACATGAAGCAGCCGACGAATTGGAGAATGAAGCAACCGTCAAGAAACATCATCTGAGCGAATTGGTCCTTGTTGAACTTTGCTAAGATGTCCTCCTCGTAGCATTTACTGGCATCTATATTTAATTCTTTCACCTTGCTCAACATGTCTTCAAAGGAAATTCCGCAATCTCTTACAAACTGGCCTGCCATTTGAAACTTGAGCTCCTCCATTTCCTTGAGTTCTTGCTTCCCATGGTGATAGGGTCCAAGGGAAACCACCGACGGATCGTAGCATTTCTCTTTCTTTTCAATTCTACGAAACGTCGATGGAACCCTCGGAACCTTTGGCATTTCATGTTGGTCATTGTTGAATAAATGTCTCAGGAGCTGTTTCAGGAGTTGTTTGTTATTCAATTTCAATAAAACATCTGTCAGTTAAAGTCTGTTAGGATTGACCTTTTATTTAGCTATTTATGTTCAAGGTTGTTGCGTGATATGCAGCAGATTTAGTTGCTTCTTTTGAGGTATTTCTGTTTGAATAAGATGTATAAATAGGCATCTTGATGATCAATAAATAATATGCTTTTGCAGTATTCAAAAACAGCAGATTCATTTACAAGTTTCTTATACCTTACTCTGTCAAGAAACCAACAGTCATTGCCACCAGTTTCTCCCTTGGTTTCAGCTGTCATCTTTCTCCTCCACTCATCACAGCTAGTGAAAGAATGTGAGACTGAACCTGGAGAGGTCACAGTTTCTTGTTTGGTATCCCCCATTCTAAGTAAATATTGGTAAATGTGGGCTTTTCTATTTTGTGAATGCACATCACTAGAAAAATACAGCTCTATCTTATAGGGTTTCTAAGCGATTGCAAGATTGAAGTTGAAGTAGCGTTTAGATTGGAACAAGTATTTTAGCTTACTTGGAAGGGGAGCTCACCTTGTTTTGTAAAGCAAGTGGTCAGATATTGGCAGAACAGTGAAATCAAAAGTTATTCTCTAATACAAAATGTGTATGATAAGAATTCAGCCAGTAGCTTATCTGCAGATAAAGTACCTGTAGACTTGCATGATCTGCTATCACGATTTTTATTTTTTCAGGCATCGTTGTTATCGGTACAGATAAAAAGAGTTATATATAAATTATAAAGTAATAATCTCACCTAAAAATTTAAATTGTTAGTTGAAACTCCAGAATATGATTTTTATTTTTTCAGACATCGTTATTAGTACAGATAAAAAGAGGTTTACTTAAAGTAATCATCTCACCTAAAAACTGAAGCTGTTAGTTGAGGCTTCAGAATATGATTTATATTATTTTTTAACACACCCCTTCAAGTGAAAGCTTTTTGGGAAAACCTTTTGGGCTTGAAACTTGTATAGGCCCATATTATTTTGTGCTTAATTTTTATCAAATAAAATTAGGATAGTAGGATTCGAAACCGTAACCGCTGGGTCAATAAGGCTCTGATACCATGTCAAGGAACTATCTCACCTAAAAATTTAAGCTATTAGTTAAGACTTCATAATATGATTTATATTATTCTTTAACAGTTTTTATTTACTTTATTAACAGGAGGATGGATATCAGACTGTTATCTATATAACACTCCTTGAAGAAATTTAGCTTCAAGCTGAATTAAGCGCTATAGTTAGTTTGGAACAAGAATCTTAGCTTACTTGAAACTGGAGAGTGTTTTGTCCCCAAAAGCCATTAGCAATATCAAGTTCACATTCCAGACAAGGGACAAAAGCATCAGTAGTTCTGTTTTAGATTTATGCTGTACTGTTTCATGTTTTTGAAAAAAAAGTAGATTTTTTTAAATTTAATTTAGTGTTTTTAAATTGTTTTGGTGCACTAATATCAAAAATAAATGTTAAAAAAATTTAAAATATAATTTTAATATATATCTTTTAATAAAAAAAACACTTTAAAATTCTAAATAAACTACAACAATGTTAAACATGTGAAGCTCAAGGGAGAGATAAATAGAGGTTAGCATGTTGCACATGTTCTTCAGCTGTAGAAAATTTGTGCAATAGAGAGCAAGTTTTTCCTTCATCGCAGGTGTTCCCAGGATTGTATAGGTATACTTTTAACAAAAATAATCTAATATATTTAATTTTTTTAAGAAGTTTAAGGCATCAATTGAAAAAAAATAACTATTCTATAAAATCACTTCAGAAAGATATGAAATGGATTTTATTCTAATGAGTTTTGTGAAGATAAAGGTATAAAAAGACTTGTATCAGTACCTAAATTTCCATAAAAATGATATGATGGAGAGAAAGAATAAAAGATTCCTATACATGATAAAAAACATGCTCAAACCCAAGAAGATGACAAAGGGATTTTAGGTAGGAGTTGTAAATTATATTATTTACTTGTGAAATAGATGTCCTGTGAAAGGCTCAAATGGCATGACTCCACAAGATATGGATGATCAAGTAAATACCAAAGTAGAAAGTTGAGCTTGCTTAATTATCTTTCTTTCATTTAACTCCATTAATTACATGTCATATGCTTCACATCCTATCAGCGTATGCTTTATGAAAGACAATGTATTCGAGGCTTTATGCCTTTTGATAAGAACCCTTCCTTGTCTAATAAGAACTTCTTCGATCGCTTTTGCTCTACGAAGCTTAACTCTTTTCCCTGTCCAAATCTTATGAATAATTGGTTAGTAGTACTTCTCTCTAGCATGGAAATCATCAGGTTGGCATGCACCATGCACGTTTGTAAGGTTTTAATAATTACAGATCGGAACATTATTGTCCTTACTTGCTTTAGTTAGAACATTAGTTTATGAAATTTAGTGTTAAAAAAGCAAAAAGAATGAGACTTCTGTTGAATATATATACCTGTGTCACCCAAGATTACACTTTTCTTCTCCAAAAATGTCTGGTATCTTTTTACTTTTCCAAAGCATTGTTTGTTTTACGTAGATGACTTGATTTTTGCAAGCAAACAATGATTAATGAGTTTGAGATTATAGATATTGATCTTATATTCTACTCCCTAGGGATTATCATTAAATTTATAATCTCTAGGAAGTAGGTTATAAGATCAAACAAATAGTAGAGGAGATCTTTGTGAATCAAAAAAGTTTACAAAAGATATGTTCAAGAAGCTCAAGTTGAAAGATTGTGCAAAAATGAATACTTTAATTGTGTATAGAGTAAAGTTGTAAAAAAAAATAAAAAAAAAAGAGATAATCATCCTATTTGAGAGTTTGAGATATCTGACATGCACTCTTCTACATATTCTATATGGAGTAAAGCTTGTGAACAAGTTCATGAAGACACTAATTATGACATATTTCAAAGCTTTAAAGCGAATTCCTCAATATATCAAAAATACCATAGATTTTGGCTTCTTCTATAGTTACCCTAACTTTAGTTTGTGATTTATAATGATAGTAATTAGGTTGGAGATATAAATGATAGAAAAAACATTACATGATTTGTTTTTTACATAGAGAACACATCATTCACATGAAGCTCAAAGAAGCAATCTATAGTCACACTATCAACTTGTGAAGCTCAATATGTAGGTGTTACAATATATGTTTGTTTTCCCATATAACTAATAAGATTGTTGAAAGAGTTGCAAATGATTCAAGAGAAACCTAAAAAAAATTATGTGGACAATTCATCAATCATTACTTTAGAGAAGAATCTTGTATTTCATTATAAAAGAAAGCACATTAACACAAGATTTCAACAAGATTACATTAATTACAAATGAGAAAGTAAAAATCCATAATATCAAAGATAAAGAAAACACACTCAAGAAATTTTATGATCCACAACCATTGCAACAACCATCCATCATAGAATTTTTCTCATACACCATTTAAGGGTATTGAGTAACATTTGTATCTGGGATTCTGCAGATACCAAATGTTTTCTGAGGATTTCCTGATACGAAGGCCTTTAAGGCAGTGACTATAATGCCATACAGAAAAGAATACTTAATAATTATACCATAAATAGGACCCTTGTAATGGTGGATCCACCGTTTGATGGTGTTTTTGTAATGCGATTCGATGGCGCTTTTAACCTGTATAAAAGCGTAGGGGTTGGGCACTATATTGTTTGCTATCTCATTGAAGAGTTCTGATACTTGTTTGTCACTTCCGAGAGTAGAGAGGAGTATGCCCTGGGATCGCAGTTCCTTCACATCTTCAGGGTGATCAATCAAAGAATCCATGAAGCATACATATGATGTGATCCAACCTGTGGATGTTCCAACGGTTGCTTCAAAGGCTATCAAGTTTAAGAGTAAGGGTTTGGTTGAGTCATCTATGCTTAATGGAGGAATAAATAGTCTTCCTGCAAGCCATGTTGGCTTGAAGTGAACATCAGTGAAATGACTAGTCTTACTTGGCTTGAAGTGGATTCCAATATCCCTAAGCTCCTCGGCAGGATAATACCTGTGCCAGATCGTTGGAGAATCATCGTCTTGCCTCCTTCTTGTCCGAGAAGGATGATCTCCGGGACTTTGTTGGAGCCCCACGAACTGCATATGGAAAAACTCGAGAAGATGGGCTGGCTCACGTTGATATCGGCTTAGGCCACTTGGACTTGATAGTGATTTTGGAACTAATTTGCCAAAATATTTTGATATCTTATCCCTGCACGACTCTCTTCTAGGAGGTATTGCACGAATGTGTGTGAAGAAATCTACGAACAATTCCATCCCTTCTCCTCCTCCGTGATCTGACGTTCCGTACCTAAAGCTTATCAATGATTTGAGGACAGAAAAAGGGAGTTGGTTTTCCAGTAAAAACAAGTCCTTTGTAATCAAACCTGCAGCATAACTGCTCATCTTCAGATTTTCGGACTTCCGCATGAAGCAGTCGAGGAATTGGAGAATGAAGCAACCGTCAAGAAACATCATCTGAGCGAATTGGTCCTTGTTGAACTTTGCTATGATGTCCTCCTCGTAGCATTTACTGGCATCTATATTTAATTCTTTCACCTTGCTCAACATTTCTTCAAAGGAAATTCCGCAATCTCTTACAAACTGGCCTGCCATTGGAAACTTGAGCTCCTCCATTTCCTTGAGTTCGTGCTTCCCATGGTGATAGGGTCCAAGGGAAACCACCGACGGATCGTAGCAATTCTTGTTCTTTTCAATTTTACGAAACGTCGATGGAACCCTCGGAACCTTTAGCCCTTCATGTTGGTAATTGCCAGTACCAGTTTCTCCCTTGATTTCAGCTGCCATCTTTCTCATCCACTCATCACAGCTAGTGGAAGAATGTGAGACTGAACCTGGAGAGATCACAATTTCTAGTTTGTTATCCTCCATTCTAAGTAAATATTGGTAAATGTGGGATTTTCTACTGTGTTAATGCACATGATCATTAGAAGAATACAGCTCTATCTTATAGGATTTCTAAGGGATTGCAAGATTGAAGTTGAAGTAGCGTTTAGATTGGAACAAGTATTTTAGCTTACTTGGAAGGGGATAGAGCAAGTGGTCAGAGATACTGGCAGAACAGTGAAATCAAAAGTTATTCTCTAATACAAAAAGTGTCAGCAAGTAGCTTAGCTGCAGATAAAGTGAACCAATGTATATGAAAAAATGATGCACGCGGAAGCTAGTAAGTAAGACATAAATAAAGCACAAATAATTTAATAAGCGTAAGGAGCTGCAATTATAAACCCTAAATATAGTGTTTTGTAGATTTTATATCGAGAGTGGCTAATTTATAGATGAGAATCCTTTCAGATACCTAGCTAGGCTTACCTCAGGGTGCTAACCAGAGAAGATTTTGAACGTGGAAGCTAGTTATTTCCCGGATCAGAGAAAGGCTAAGTATGTGAAAATTAAGCATGACAAGTAGAGTGAATTAAGCGCTATAATTAGTTTGGGACAAGAATCTTAGCTTACTTGAAACTGGAGAGTGTTTTGTCCCCAAAAGCCATTAGCAGTATAAAGTTCACATTCCAGACACAGGACAAAAACATCAGTAGTTTTGTTTTAGATTTATGCGGTACTGTTTCATGTTTTTGAAAGAAAAAATAGATTTTTTTAATTCTAAATTAGTGTTTTTAAGATCGTTTTAAGTGAGAATATCAGAAATAAATTTTAAGAAAATTAAGATTATTATTTTTAAATAAAAAAAAAAACACTTTAAAATTCTAAATAAACAACCACAATGTTAAACACGTGAAGCTCAAGGGAGAGATAAATAGAGGTTAGCGTGCTGCACATGTACTTTAGCTGTAGAAAATAGGTGCAGGTGTTCGATCCCTTTTCCTCTTTCGGGCTGAAATTCCATATTAATCTTCACCCCTTTCGGAATCAGCATATGTTTTGCTTCTATGATTAGTTTATTCCCATACATTTAGTTTAGTTTCTAATATACAGTACTGAAGTCATTACAGACTACAAGAATATTACCTAGTTTTTAAAATTTGCAGCTGTTTATTCCTTCGTTTTCAAGAGACAAAAATGCAAGTGGCTTGTCTTTTTGTGAAGAAAAAACTCTTACATATTCAGCCTCCTTTTCTTGTATTGTCTCATATTTTTTCAGAGAAATTGTTTTTATAACATTTGCAACATCATGGAACAGTGCAACCCCGATGATAAGACAGAGGTCATATTATTATCAGGACACCAACGGTCAAATACCAAATTGGCAAGAGAACGATACAAAAAAACAATAAAAAATAACCCCACGCCTATAAACATTACAACACAAGCACTGCTGTATTTCATCACTGCCATAAATTGTTCCCTCTCCCTAATTGCTAGAGAATATGCAGTCAAAGAACATCATGATTGTCAATTTTGTTTTGTTTGGTTTGGAATAATCGGTATATTTCTTTTTAATTAAAAAAAAACAGAACAAACCGAGAGGAAGTTTTATCTTGCTTAGAATCTCGGTTCATTATGGAAATTTCACTCAAATTCCGTCCATGAACATTCTAGTTTCGTTCCGTTCTGATTAAATAGTATTTTTCTAAATAATAAATAGTTTTATAATATCAATCATATCTCTTAATCTGACTGTTAGATTGGAATGAAATTTTACGAGGAGTCTCTTGACATATTTATATATATTAGGCTGAAATTTCAGAACAATCAAAGAATATAACAACCTTGCGAAATTGATGATGATATTCTTATAATATTATGTAGGTTCATAATTTTGTTTAGAAAATTATTTTATTGTGCTTTTTTTAGATTAAATTTCTCTCAATTTCATTATTCAACAACGAGTCTATTAGGAATTGAACTTTATAATTTGTTTTGATTTGCTTTATTTAAGGTTATCACGGTCTTATACTGCAAATTACACATTTGAAAGGTTAATCTAGGTTTACCTGAGTTTATCCAATATATTATTGTTTTAATATTTTTTTAAAATGTTAACCTTATTTTTTTTTAATTAAACTATATTTTTATCAATTTTCTATGTTATCTTTGGACTCATCAAGTCGATCGAGTTATCTCAATTCAACTCTTTTTCTTACTTGTGTCTGAAATTTAAATTTTATAATTTTAAATAATTTTATTTTTGGATTTGAAGTACAATTTTGTTTGTTGAATTATTATTATATATATATATATATATATATAAACATAAATAGTACAATTCCAAAATAAAATGTCAAAACACTTCAAAACCAAAGCATTCTGTTCTAATTGAAAGAACAAAACACTATCCAAAACAAAATTACAACCTTGAGAAC
This sequence comes from Salix purpurea, assembly GCA_027405865.1. NCBI lineage: Eukaryota > Viridiplantae > Streptophyta > Magnoliopsida > Malpighiales > Salicaceae > Salix > Salix purpurea. The sequence continues at coordinate 2,123,893 of JAOWLH010000021.1, read as the reverse complement.
ACCATTAAGAGAACTTTGGACTTAAAATTAGAGTTTTAAGTTAAATGATTTGATCTCTAACTTTTAGATTAACTTTTAAATCATTAAAGATGATTTTTACTAGATCATTCTAAATCTTAAATACTTTGTTTAATATGTAATCAACAACCCATAAACTTAGGAATGAGATAAGAATGAAATTATAAGATTCATATCATCCAGTAGTACAAGATCACATGAACTTATTTGAAAGAAAAACTATAAAACTAAAATTATTGATCAAACAAAATATCATCAAACTTATTGATCTTTAATTAGCTTTTTGAAAATGAACTTATCTAGATTACTTTTCTCAATCTATCATTAAGGAATCATACAGACAGGTGCATGAATGTAATATACTCGGGAGCTTTTATTTCAGAAAGGAAGGAAACTTGGCACGTTTAATTTGATACCATGAGAACATGGAAATGCACTGGCAGCTACCATTGATCCTTGGGTGGTTGCAAGAACTGAATTACTGCTATGTAGGTCTGAATGGCAGTAAGAGCAATGGTAAATATTGCAGCAAGAACTGCAATAAAGGTCCAAGGACTTCTAAAATATACTCCGCGCCACTCAGCCACCCATTTATTTACAACCTTGCTGCACTCCGATTCAATTTTCCTTTTAACAGTAGCATAAACCGAAGGGTCAGGTACCAGATGCTTGGCTATGCCATTGAAAAAATCTGCGACTTGTTGATCGCTTCCGAATTTATTGATGAGTATGCCCGTAGAGCGTAGCACCTTCACGTCTTCAGCATGATCAATCAGTGAGTCCATGAAACATATGTAAGAAGTGACTACTACTTTGGATGCGCATGCTTCATAGGCCACCAAGTTTAAAAGTAAGGACTCGGTCGAGTCGTTTATGAGTAGTGGAGGAATTTTGAGTTTCCCAGTTGGTAGCGATGGCTTGAATTGGACGTCAGTGAATAGATTGGTTTTGCTAGGCTTGAAATGGATCCCCACCCTCCTAAGCTCCATGGCAGGATGATAACGATAAATTCTTGACTGTGTATCAATGGGAATCCGTGTGCAGCACGTTCGAGAATCATCTTCTTGCCTGCTTGTCAGAGACTTAGGATGATCTCTGGTACTTGCTTGGTGCCCCGTGAACTGCATATGAAAAAACTCCAGAAGATGGGCTGGCTCATCACCTTGATCTCCGCTTAGGCCACTTGGACTTGATTGTGATTTTGGAACTAATTTGCAAAAATATTTTGATATCTTTTCCCTGCACGGCTCTCTTCTAGGAGGTATTGCACGAATGTGTGTGAAGAAATCTTCGAACAATTTCATCCCTTCTCCTCCTCCGCGATCTGGCGTTTTGTGCCTAAAGCTCATCAATGATTTGAGAACAGAGAAAGGGAGTTGGTTCTCCAGTAAAAACAAGTCCTTTGTAGTCAAACCTGCAGCATGACTGCTCATCTTCAGATTTTCGGACTTCCACATGAAGCAGCCGACGAATTGGAGAATGAAGCAACCGTCAAGAAACATCATCTGAGCGAATTGGTCCTTGTTGAACTTTGCTAAGATGTCCTCCTCGTAGCATTTACTGGCATCTATATTTAATTCTTTCACCTTGCTCAACATGTCTTCAAAGGAAATTCCGCAATCTCTTACAAACTGGCCTGCCATTTGAAACTTGAGCTCCTCCATTTCCTTGAGTTCTTGCTTCCCATGGTGATAGGGTCCAAGGGAAACCACCGACGGATCGTAGCATTTCTCTTTCTTTTCAATTCTACGAAACGTCGATGGAACCCTCGGAACCTTTGGCATTTCATGTTGGTCATTGTTGAATAAATGTCTCAGGAGCTGTTTCAGGAGTTGTTTGTTATTCAATTTCAATAAAACATCTGTCAGTTAAAGTCTGTTAGGATTGACCTTTTATTTAGCTATTTATGTTCAAGGTTGTTGCGTGATATGCAGCAGATTTAGTTGCTTCTTTTGAGGTATTTCTGTTTGAATAAGATGTATAAATAGGCATCTTGATGATCAATAAATAATATGCTTTTGCAGTATTCAAAAACAGCAGATTCATTTACAAGTTTCTTATACCTTACTCTGTCAAGAAACCAACAGTCATTGCCACCAGTTTCTCCCTTGGTTTCAGCTGTCATCTTTCTCCTCCACTCATCACAGCTAGTGAAAGAATGTGAGACTGAACCTGGAGAGGTCACAGTTTCTTGTTTGGTATCCCCCATTCTAAGTAAATATTGGTAAATGTGGGCTTTTCTATTTTGTGAATGCACATCACTAGAAAAATACAGCTCTATCTTATAGGGTTTCTAAGCGATTGCAAGATTGAAGTTGAAGTAGCGTTTAGATTGGAACAAGTATTTTAGCTTACTTGGAAGGGGAGCTCACCTTGTTTTGTAAAGCAAGTGGTCAGATATTGGCAGAACAGTGAAATCAAAAGTTATTCTCTAATACAAAATGTGTATGATAAGAATTCAGCCAGTAGCTTATCTGCAGATAAAGTACCTGTAGACTTGCATGATCTGCTATCACGATTTTTATTTTTTCAGGCATCGTTGTTATTGGTACAGATAAAAAGAGTTATATATAAATTATAAAGTAATAATCTCACCTAAAAACTTAAATTGTTAGTTGAAACTCCAGAATATGATTTTTATTTTTTCAGACATCGTTATTAGTACAGATAAAAAGAGGTTTACTTAAAGTAATCATCTCACCTAAAAACTGAAGCTGTTAGTTGAGGCTTCAGAATATGATTTATATTATTTTTTAACACACCCCTTCAAGTGAAAGCTTTTTGGGAAAACCTTTTGGGCTTGAAACTTGTATAGGCCCATATTATTTTGTGCTTAATTTTTATCAAATAAAATTAGGATATTAACACACCCCTTCAAGTGAAAGCTTTTTGGGAAAACCTTTTGGGCTTGAAACTTGTATAGGCCCATATTATTTTGTGCTTAATTTTTATCAAATAAAATTAGGATAGTGGGATTCGAAACCGTAACCGCTGGGTCAATAAGGCTGTGATACCATGTCAAGGAACTATCTCACCTAAAAGTTTAAGCTATTAGTTAAGACTTCATAATATGATTTATATTATTCTTTAACAGTTTTTATTTACTTTATTAACAGGAGGATGGATATCAGACTGTTATCTATATAACACTCCTTGAAGAAATTTAGCTTCAAGCTGAATTAAGCGCTATAGTTAGTTTGGAACAAGAATCTTAGCTTACTTGAAACTGGAGAGTGTTTTGTCCCCAAAAGCCATTAGCAATATCAAGTTCACATTCCAGACAAGGGACAAAAGCATCAGTAGTTCTGTTTTAGATTTATGATGTACTGTTTCATGTTTTTGAAAAAAAAGTAGATTTTTTTAAATTTAATTTAGTGTTTTTAAATTGTTTTGGTGCACTAATATCAAAAATAAATGTTAAAAAAATTTAAAATATAATTTTAATATATATCTTTTAATAAAAAAAACACTTTAAAATTCTAAATAAACTACAACAATGTTAAACATGTGAAGCTCAAGGGAGAGATAAATAGAGGTTAGCATGTTGCACATGTTCTTCAGCTGTAGAAAATTTGTGCAATAGAGAGCAAGTTTTTCCTTCATCGCAGGTGTTCCCAGGATTTTGATTTTGTCACAGTTTTAGCTTCACCCATTTTGATTAAGACAATAAAAAAAAAAACTTGAAATTATTATTTTTCCTCAACTCCTATTCAGGACATTATGGGTTACATTCATTGTAGTATCTCTGAAAGAATGGGAGTTTCAAATCCAAGTAGCTTGTTGTTAACAACTAGGATCTTGTTTACTTCGAAATTTGAGCACAGTCAGATGCTTCTTCTTGTTTAAACTTCTTCTTCTTTTTTTTTCTAACTTTTTCCTAAAAAGTGTTGCAAGATCCCTGTTATGAGCTGTAAAAAAACACAGCAGCGTAAAATATAAAACTTCAGTACACTATTGGCTTTGTAGTCAAAGCAGTGCTCTAGCCTCAGTCAGCTTCTTTGGAAGGACAGATAATACATGAGACATCAATTGATGGTGATGGTTACTTTCTTTTGTTTCGTGCTTTACTTGGCACAAAAGAATTGAGAGAGTTGTCCCAGAAGTATTGGTTCAACTGATCATGATACAATGAAATCTATTCAGCCAGGTTCCTGCCATTAGCTACTTGGTAAAATCAATACTGTAAATTCCACCAGGATTTTAATTCAAAAAACAAAAAAAACGGAAGCAAATTTTTTCCTGTATATTCTGTCCAATTTTTTATCAGAATATACCGGTTTCATTTGCCATGTTCCGGCCAAATTGTATTTTTTAAAATAATAAATAGTGTTACAATATCAGCTATATTTACGAGGAATATCTTGACATATTTATATATATTATGTTAAAATTTTATAGCAATCAGAGAATATAACAACCTTGCGAGAGTGATGATGATGTTATTCATATAATATTATACAAGTTCATAATTTTGTTTAGAAAAATTATTTTATTGTATGTTTTTTTATATTATTTTTTTCTCATTTTCATTATTCAACAACAGGTTTATTACGCCATGAACAGCCAATCCCATCCATATTAGATGACTCAGTGAGTTACAGTTTGAGAAGCTATGCCCATTGCGAATTTTCATGGCAAAACGGAAGCCACTCCTCCATCAGCCAAAGCTTCAATTGCTAGGTATATGTAAGCTGGACCACTTTCACTGATCATTTATGCTGAAAGAATATTAAAGCTATAGCAATATGCAATTCTACAATCTATATAAACTTAAGCATAAAGGCATTCATAAACAACAGAAGGTAGTGTATGCCATTTGATTGATTTAAGAGCCTTTCTCAGAAATATTTACCAAAACATTATGACAACACCCGTAGCATGCAGAAACATCAGACCTTAAGATTATTAGAGAATAATATAAATCGTATTCCGGAGTCTCAACTAAGAGCTTAAACTTTTAAGTGAGATGATTCGTTAAAATGGTATCAGAACCTTGTTGACCTAGCGGTCACGAGTTTAAATCTCACCATCTTATTCTATTTGATAAAAATCAAGCACAAGGTAATGTGGGTCTATGCAAGTTTCAAGACCAAAAGACTTTCACTTGAGGGAATGCATTAAAGAATAATATAAATCATATTCTGAAACTTCACCTAAGAGTTTAAACTTTTAGGTGAGATGATTTCTTGAAAAGAATTGCCCTCCCAGAAGCTCCACCAAATCAAAGATGCAAAAAGTTGTGGCTGAAAGCAAAATTTTAGAAACGCAGAACAAATTCCCTTCATAGATTTCATAACTGCAATCTTTTGCCTGAAGTCTTTTCATGATTTTATGTGTTTTGCTTTTACATCTTTGTTTTCAAAGATGAAATGAATGCCATCGCCCCCAAATACTAATGGTTAATGCACAGTAAATCTTGTTCCAAAGTTTACACAAACAGAATAAGAAGCCTACAATTAGGCAAGGAGAAGAAATTGCTAGAGCAACCAAAGAACCAATTTGAGACCCCAATTCAAACAAACAGAGAATCTAAGAAAAACAGGATTGGTTTCTACTTTCTAGCCAGCCCTCTGCTTGCTGAGATTCTCGCAGCAAAATCTGAATTTATATGCTATCAATAGTCATAGAATATCGCTAATCATTTACAACCCAATTACACTAGTCTTCACTGCCCACCTTAACGATGGAAAGCAGTCTTGCAGTGATCATTACAAGCCCAAGCTTTTAAAAGTATATTAAATCATGAGAGCAGAAAAGAAAAAATTGTTGAATAAACAGCAGAAGAAAGAGATTTTATGCAACTAAATTACTTAGTTCTCCATGAGAATTCATTTATTACTTAACAAGTGGAAAATAAACAACAGCAATAGAATAAGTGAGGAGCTACAAATGATAAGAGAATAGGGCTTTTATGTTTACCTCAATGCAGCCTATTCTATGCCACGTCTCCTCTCGAATAAGGTAAATTTGTTTTGCAAATAAGAGAGCTAAAAATCAAAGATACAAAAATAGAAATAGCCAGATACCACACTTTGTTTTGGAGAAGCACGCATCAGTCATTGAACAAACCAAAAAATGGCAGCGGAAATTGCGATGAAGATCCAAGGATTTGTTAAATAAACTCGCAGACGTTCAGCTATCCATTCCTTGTTGATGCCCTTGTGATGGGATCCAATGCGCTGCCTCGCATCACTATAAGCACGGCGGTTAGGAAGCTGGTGCTTGGCCATATCGTGGATCAGATCGGCGACTTGTTGGTCACCTCCGAGATTATTGAATAGTATGCCTTCTGATCGCAGCACTTTCACATCTTCAGCATCTTGAATTAGTGAATCCAAGAAGCAGATATAAGAAGTCACCCAAAGCTCGCCAGATGTATCCACAACCCTTTCATACTCCATCAACTGTAAGAGCAACGATTTGGACGAGTCATCTATGGTGAAACGAGGGAGTTCCAGTATGCCACCAAGTACAGTTGATTTGAACTTCACATCCGTCAAGTCATTGGTCCTGTTTGGCCTGAAGCGAATCCCTGTTGCTTTAAGGTCCTTCGCGGAACGGCTCGCGTGCCAGGTTCTAGTTTGAGAGTGATCGATCACTTTCCTGTTGTTGATCAGTTTTCTGTGAAAAAGTTCGAAGAGATGAGCAGGCTGATCTTGAGATTCTTGCTCCAGTGGTGACCAAATATAACAGCGAACAGACTTTCCTATCGCTTCCTTGCTCGAACCCTGTTGAGGAGGAACAGCTCGGATGTGATCGATGAAATCGTTGATCAATTCCATCCCTTCTTCTTCTTTGAACCTCAAGCTCATTAGTGACTGAAGGACAGGGAAAGGGAGTTGTCTCGATAGTGATAACAGGCTTAGTTTGATATAATATACATCCTCAACAGGAAACATGTTCAGATTTTGAGGCTTGCGTAAAATTGAGAAGAGGAATTGAAGAATGAAGCAGCCATCAAGAAAAAGCATCTCTGTGAATTTCTCATTGCTGAGACGTCCCATTGATAACTCATCATACAATTTCCTTGCTTCGCTGGCTACATCTGCCACTTTGTTATACAAGATTTCAACGGATATTCCACTGTCTTGGACAAACTGGCATGCCATTTTCATCTTATCAGAAGTAGTGTACCTTCTCCCCGCCGGGCCATATTCATAAGGTCCAACGGTGACCAGGGGCCGGAACTCCTGGCAGGAGATCAACGGGATCTTGGGGCCTTCTCTAGCTCGTCCGCTGTTTCTAGTCTCTTCCCCCTCATTCATGATGAGTCTCAGCCACTCGTCACCAGCAACCTTTCGGGTCACAGAATCTTGAGTTTCACCCATTTTTGAGCAGTCTATCAAAAACAAAATCCTTCTATTTCTCTCAACAAATATTTTCAGAACGTTATGGATATACAGATATTGTGTTTTTAAGAAAATGAGAGTCAAATTCAAGTAGCTTGTTGCAGAGAAGGATCTTAGCTTACTTCGAAATTAAGCTGAAGCTACCTAGATTCTGTCTCCCCTCCTTTATTTGTTTTTATTTTTTCTACTTAAAAGTGTGTTCCTCCATTTTCTTCAACTTAAAATACGTCTACACGAATGTGTTAAATTCGTGTGACGTGCGTTTAATAATAATAATAAAAAAAAATAGATGTGAATGTTGTAAGAGAAATTCCCCACCCCTTCTTGTTGAGTTATTGGGTTTTTTCTATATATAAAAAAAAAGTTGTTTTAACAATTTAATAGATACTAATAGACATACCTAGTTGGAGAAAAATACAAACACTCAAATGGAAAAATAAAAATTATAACAGTTGATTGAAAAAAAAAATTAAGGTACAGACAGTCGAATAAAAACAACTAAAAATAGATATTTGATTAGAAAATTTATATAAATACGGGCACTCAAATCTTCACCGCCTCCTTTATTCAAAGTTAAAGCGTTAAGGGTTCAGGTTAGCAGGAGTTGCGAAGCACAGCGGTGTAAGAATTAATTTTCAGTACGCTCTTGCCTTGCCTTTGCAGTCGAAGCAATGCTCAAGCTTCTGTCAATGGAGAAGTCTCTGTTAAGAGATATCTGTTCTGGACCGCAGCTTTTCTCTGCTTGCACAAAGTATCTCAGTGGTTATTATCTAATACAACTGATATTCTGGGCCATTTACAAAAGCAAGCACATATTCTTAGCAGAGCATTTGCTAAACACAAGGTAAATTGCTGCAAAATTTCATCTCCACTACGGAAAGCATCAGTCGATAAAAGTCACCATGTTTACGCATGCTCCAACGAGTTGAAGAAGCAATCACACTCTGTTCAGAAACAGAGGCTTTAGGGTTACCTGAAATGTGACACTGCCTGGCCTGACTCGACTTTTGATCAGTTACAGTTAAAAATGCATCAGAGGATGAGGATTAGGCTTGTTCCTGCTCCCAGAGTGCAGGAGTTATTATAAATGAAACTTCTCTTCAATCTCTAGATGCACTTGTATTTGCTACAGAGGATTTTCTTTTTTCTTCTGAAGCGCTAAATAAGCTGAGAAATTCAATTTCATCCTTGTGAGAATCAACAAGTGTCCTTGGCTTAGCTTTTCAACTACTCCATGAAATCCAATACTGAACAGGGGATTCAAAGCAGAGAATCAGCTCCATTTTAAGAACTGACGGTGCCCATGAACTAGTTAGCTCACGTCCGACTAGCAGTACTTTCAAATTCAAGAAATGGGCAATATGGCAGACGGATCAGGCACAAGATGAGTAGATTTGTTGTTTGTTAAAGCTATATATATAACTAGTCCCTATGCCTGACCAAAAGGGCCCAGGCCTGACAGCTTTCCCTTTGGCATCACAAACTAAAGTAGTTCTATCCTAATTTAATATAACAGCTTCTATTTCACTGTAATCAAACACAAGACCAACAGAAAATTAATGTCTTGAATACGATGAGACTATAATAGTCTTGAATAATTTCACTTGGCCATAAGCAAGAAAAATTATGGCCAAGAGCTCATCCATTCAATTTTAAAATATACCGACAAACTACTGGCGGTTGATACAAAGAATAGGAAAAAAAACCGAATAACTGGAACAGATTCTGTTGCCACAGTCCCAGCCTGTGATAGAAGAAACAAAACTAAAATCATAGATCTTAGCTCTGGGAAAGTTCTCGGCTGCGCTTTGCAGCAGCAATAACAGCATTCATTAGTGTTCCACGAAATCCACCCTTCTCCAATTCATGAATACCAGCAATAGTTGTCCCCCCAGGTGAAGCAACATCATCTTTAAGTTGACCAGGATGCTTCCCAGTTTTAGAGGCCATAGATGCTGCCCCTAGAACCTGCAGAAGAAACAGAAAATTCAACTCATGCAACATAGTAAAAGAAGTGCCCAGATCTCCTGGTGCTTTAAGGTTCCAAAGAGAATTGGATACCCCACAGATGTATACTCAAGACCAATCCAACCACTGATCAAAACAGGAGGCAAACTGCCCCTACTTCCATTTTAGGTACAAGAAGCAGTAGCTTACTAAAATCCACTAAACAAGTGGTTACTCGGTAATAGTTGATTTACTATTTTTGGTGCCTTAAATAGTTTATAAATGGGATGAGAGTGAATTTTTTATCATAGAGCATTGTCATATTCTTTCAGAACATACACCTGAAGATCATTCGCCCTAAACAATAGTTCAATAAATTGATGTCACAACAACTAATTTTCAAAGGACACATTGTATGCCTATTCATTTTCATTCTATGTTTGAATTTTACATTTTAGCAAATTAAGCAATAAAGGATTATCGTTTCGTCAGCAGAATCTTGATGAAATGCAGAGCTTTAAAGCATCAGAAATTCAAACTTGCTAATCCTACTACACAGTTGCTGCAGTAGTCTAAAACACCATCAAAGACTCCATTTTTTTCCTATTTTCTGTTTGATTCAGTGAGTCTACAGCAAGTGAGCTTGTGCAATACAATACAGTTCAAATACTAAAATGAAATCACTCTGTGAACAGCAATAACCATCTCAATTAAATGACTTACAGTTTGAGAGGCTAGGCCCATTGCAAGTTCCCGTGGTAGACCTGCAGCTACTCCTCCATCAGCCAAAGCTTCGATTGCTAGGTATATGTAAGCTGGGCCACTTCCACTGATCATGAACGCAGAAAGAGAATTACACTATAGAAAAATCCAATTATTCAACCTCTATGAATTTAAATAGAAAAGCATGTATAAAGCAACAGACATTAGTACATGCCACTTGATTGATTTAGAGCCTTTCTCAAAATATTAAATACATCAGTTTGCATTACCCTTTGCAGAAACGACATACCTTAGGCCAACAATTGCATCAAACAATTTCTCGTCCGCTCTCCATATCTTGCCAACCGATCCAAATAATTTAGCTACCAGTTCTCCATCTTCTTCACTTGCAGCTCCACCCAAGCACATAACTATTGAAAAAACAGACAAATTAAAGCCACCTTCCAAATAGATACAAACTTAAGATGTAAATAACTGGTCACAAGCATGAACTGTAGAGGGAATTGAAGAATTGAAAGGTGCATATTATCACACAAAGAAATGAATGAAGGCATTCTGAGCGACCAAAAAAGGCAAAATCTTTCAGCTGCTAAGTTGATCATGAAGACAAAATAAGACCATCATAACGGAGTTCACGATTCCGTAATATATACCATTGAACAAAGTATTCGTTAATGCAATAACATGTGCAATGTTGCTCAATCAGCAAGAATCATAAGAAAAAATAACTAGCATACAAAGAAAAGAAAAGAATTTTACCTGAAGCTGCCTCACCAACAGCGGAAGGAGTATTAGGCACCACTCTGATAAATCGGCTATGACCAGCCCATTCCTAAGAAAACAAAAATGTTCTACTTCAATTTGAAATAAAATATTAGACATCCGAAACTATTTAAAGATAGCCAAGAACAGATAAATTTCCAAATAAACCTGCAAATCTTTCAGTTTTGTTCCAGCAGCAATTGAAACCAAAAGCTTGTCCTTCGTTAGCAGTGGCCTTAATTCTAAAACCACATCTCTCACTACACCACACAAAACCCCCCAAAAAAATCCTCATTAACAACATAATTAATAGCCCATAAAAAATCCAAGCTTTCCTAACAAAACAAAACAAAACAAAAAAAAAAAACAATCGTCGAAAACAAATTTAAAGCATAAAATCTAAATCTTTACTGAGAAAAAAATCCTACCAACTTGTGGTTTGACAGAGAAAATCACCACATCACTCTCTTCAACAACCTGCAAATAGCACAACACCAGTTAAAAAATCACTAATTAATCACTAATCAAGAAGTTAAATAAAGAACAGATTTTTTCAAATTACATTGCGATTCTGAGGGAGAACTTTGACCCCAAAAGACTCAAAAGCAACACGGCGAGCAGGATTGGAGTGAATAGAAGTAGAGATACGAGGAGCCGGCAAAAACCCAGATTGAGCAGCTCCTTTAGCAATACTCTCTGCCATTTTACCTGCTCCAATAAAACCCAACTTGTACGTCTCTGTTTTAATAGCTAAAAACTGTGTTGCCTCCATTTTGTTTTGCTCTTGTTGTTGGATCTCTGATACGAGGCCGATGTTTACTTGAAGCTGAGACGAATGAGAAGAAGTCTTCTGCTATATGCAGTGTGCTGTGTGCGTGCAGATTGTCGAGTTTCGAGCAGTCTTTATGGGCGCCTCTTTTTTTGGCTCCCGTGGCTGGGCTTGATGGTTTGGGTTGGATTTGCTATCTTTTTTCTTCTTCTTTTTAATTATTATTATCTTTTCATGAAAGTAACCCAATCCTAATTTTAAACTCTCCTCAATCAAAATATATTTTGAACAAAGTATAATTTAATTAGCAAAGACAAAGGTTTGACTTTCTTATGATTTATATGGAATTTGTAAAATGGAAGTGACTATAAAATTAAGTGTAATATTATAATATATATATATATATATATATATATATATGTGATTACAAAATCGTTAATTATTTTCATTTTTCCCTTTTATTCTTTTAATTTATTCTTATAATTTTATTATTAGAATATTTTTTTACTAGCAATTCATAGTTTTGACTAATTAAAATGAATAAATTACTTCACACAGGTTTTAAAGCTAATCTATTAGGTTTGTTTTAATAACGATATTAAGTAGTTCCTTATGATCTTGATCAATAACATAACATAAGGTTCTAGACTAATTATAAAACTGTAGAATAAAGAATTTCTAATAATAAATTCATTATAAATCAATTTGTATATAAATTTTAATTATAATATAATAAAATGGAGTAAAAAGTAAATACTAATGAATCTGCCATAATCTCAAAGAGAATGAGAAAAACAAACAAGAAAATAAAAATAAAGACATTTCAACATGATTTGACCAAATCACTCCCCTCCATAGCTGCTGCACTCCTGGCAACCCAGATTCTTAACGGCCGGGCTGATTTATTCAACACTCATAAACATTCTTAGGAAAACAGTACTTGTAATTAAGGATTAATTTAGCTGTCGAACCTCTCAATGGCCCATATCACCTTATTTTCTAGCAACAGTTCAGCCACCTGGAAGAACAGGAGCCCCCGAACGAACGACCTGTCAGGTTCCACCTGATATAGGATACACTGTGTAGTATGTCTGTGTGGCAGTTAGAACCAAGCCAGCAGATGCAGCAACGAATGCAGTAAAGGCCCAGGGACTGCTGAAATAAGTCTGCTCCCACTCAGCTATCCATTTCTTCCAGATGCTCTCGCATGCAATATTAATCTGTCTTTTAATATCATTATAAACATTGGTATTGGGTTCTAGAGAACTGCCGATCTGATTGAAGAGTTCCGCCACCTTCTGGTCAGGTCCAAGATAATTGGTAAGAATGCCCTTTGACCTCAACACTTTCACATCTTCAGCGTCATTAATGAGAGAATCGATGAAGCATATATAAGAAATGACCCAAGGTTCATCGAGAGAAACAGCTGCTTCGTACGCCACTAAGTTCAGGAGCATGGACTTGGTTGCAGATTCTATAGTAATTGAAGGAAGTTTCAAGGTTCCATAGAGAATTGATGGATGGAACTCGACATCAATCAAAGTGTTTGTCTTGCTAGGCTTAAAGTGGATCCCCACCTTCTGAAGATCCTTGGCAGAATAATACAGATTGTGGCCATAGCTTCTTTGAGACTGCTTGTGTTTTGCTTTTTGAGAACGTGTGAACATGGAGTGTAGAAGTTCAAGAATATGGGCAGGCTCCTGATGGGGGGGCCGCTGATATTTTTCTACCTGCCTTTTCTTTCCGAATAGGAGTGAGCTCATGAGCGAGGCGACCATTTTGCAGACAAAGATCACACCAGCAACCAAGATGCCAAAAAGAGGGGAGAAATGAATGGAGTGCTCTGCGCCTTGAAGAACATAGAAAGGATAAATCAGGGAGGTGTAAATAAGAAGTAACAGGAGATACCCTCTAACGAGCCAAGTGAGCACCCACACTGGACGGCGATGATCGCTTTGTTGGAGAGTGTGGAGCGAGAGAAAATCACCGATGATTTTCATTCCTTGATCATCTCCATCGCAGCTCAAGCTCGTCAATGACTTCAAGACTGGAAAAGGGAGCTGGTTCTCCAGCAGTAGCAGGTCCTGCTTGACAAGGATAATTTGTCGATCATTCATGATCATGTCCAAATTCTTGCTCATGACTCCATTGATGAACTGGAGAATAAAGCAGCCATCAAGAAACATCATCCGGGTGAATTGCTCATCATCGAAGCATCGTATTGAGCTCTTCTCGTAAAATCCCTTGGCATTCTCTGCCACCTTTTCAACCTCCCTGTATAAGATTTCTATGTCTTTCCCACTATCAAGGACGAATTGACGTGCCATCTGAATCTTCAGTTTCTCCATCTCGAGGAGCTTGTTTTGACGATCCGTATGGTGATAAGGACCGATTGAGACCACCGAGGGCTCGTACCATCCCTTGTTTTCATCCTTGAGCTTATCTCGAACCTTTGGAATCATTGGCCCTGGCCGTCGCTTGCATTTAGCCTCTTCAACTCCCATTATGCTGCTAAACCACGAAGAACGCTCATTTGTTTGTGATGAGGTACCTTGTATTTCTGGCATGGCCATCGTCGACCCTTGCTCGGGTCTGTTGCTTACAGGATCTTCCTGCCTGTTCGTCAACGGATCAACTCTAATTTCATTTAGCTGCATTTCGGCCATGGTTTTCAGTAAACAAGAATTTTAGGTTATGTGGAAATCAAGCTTCTATATATGTTTGTTGTACTTTCTCTATTGATGATACTAAAGTTCAGGTTTGGATTTGAGAAAACAGCACAGATTAAAGAACAGACATACTAAAGTTTAAAGGTTCACGACACTAGGGAAGTACGGGGTGGCGGCAGAACAGTGAAATCTAATCTGAAGTTATTCTATAACAGTGATTATAATATTATTCTATCTTTATTAGATTTTAGTATAATTTAATTTATGGGCTGAAATGATATAATAAATAAATAAAAATCTACTTGCGATTTTACAATTTAATTTTATATTTTTCATGTAGTATAAAAAAAAAACAAGTTTTTACCGCAAACATAGTTACAAATAATCACTGTAACTTTAATATGATTTATATATATACTTGTCATTGCACCCACGCCTCGTCGTGGCCGAAACTATATTCTTTTCAACACAAAAAATATTAATTATGTGAGATTTTTTTATTATAATATAAATTTAGACGAAATAATAAATCTGTGCAGAAATCCTGTAAAGTACAAGTTTTCTATAAAATATATAAATTTTAAATGGATATAAATTTATCTGTTTAGTAGGTTTCAATGAAATAACCAGTATAAAATTATCATTATAAAAAAAAAAGATTCGGATATCTGAATTATTGAATACATTGTATTAAGATTAGTTCATTTTATGATTCAATTTAAATTAAACAAAACAAACAAAAATAAATTGTAAAGAACCTGCATTAATCAAATAACAAAAATAAATAGTTTATTTTCTATCTCCAAAAAGAAGAAAACATAAATTGAAAATTCATCCCCACGTTACTGTCATTATCATTACTATAACAGTTAAAATTATTATCAACATTACTGCCAAAACAATGAAAAATATTAAATTGCCCCGAAGAATTAAAAAAAAAAGGTAAAAAAAAATGTTAAAAGAACAATAAAAAAATAATCACTAAAATTATCATTATTATTGTGCAAACAATAAAATCATAAAACCATATGATCCGAAAATCAGATAAAAATAATAGAAAACAAAAAAACAACGGAAAAAAAAGAACAATATTAATTTTAAAATGATCACCAACATAAATTAAAATTTTAGAACTGAACCAAATAAAAATAAAACTCCAACAAAAATATAAAATGATAAAAATTCAAAATAAAAATAAAAAATATAAATGAATAAATACGAATAAAAAATAAACATCATCCAGTAAAACAAGAATTGTAGGTTATGTGGAAATCAAGCTTCTATATATGCTTGTTGTACTTTCTCTAACGATGATACTAAAGTTCAGGTTTGGATTTGAGAAAACAGCACAAATTAAAGAACAGACATACTAAAGTTTAAAGCTTAGAGATACAGTGAAATCTAAAGTTATTCTATAACACAAAATGTGTGTCACGAGGATTCAGAATACTTGCAGGTAAAGTGGAAACTCGACACAGCAAATTATTTATATAAATCAAGGTAAATATTTTTTAATGATGTGTCATTTATCAGAACTTAAAAAATAGTTTATTTAATAGTACAAATAATCATCAGTCTTTTTTATAGTATTTATCGAATAACAATAATTACACATTCCTTTATATATATATATATATATATATATATATATATATATATATATATATATATATATATTCAAAAAGATTTTGTTCCGACCCGCAAGAGAGGAGATAAAATGCCATGTTCAATTTATCAAAATATCTGAAACTACAATAAAAATTATTTTAATTTTAATTTTAATGTTTTTAGACAAAAAAATCTTATTTTCTAGAAAATATATTTTATAGGTTCAGGCAAACAAGTGAAACCTCAGTTGTTCCAAATTCTTACAAGAAATGCATGTACTAACTTGAACTCAAGCGATAAAAATTAATTTAAAATAAGAATAAAATCTAAATTTTTCATAAATATTTTTAAAACACATTTCCGAAACTCCTACTAAGTCCTAACTATTAAGATTATTTTAGAATGTAAAAAAGAAACGAGAAATAAATTTTGCTCATTATGGGTTTCGGTTGCACGATACTTGTGCTAGCATGCGGACAGGCTCATTGCGAGTCATATATCTTTCTCAACATGGCATGAGATTTATTAAAACAAATTTTGCTCTTTTCTATTTACTTTAAAGAGAAGTATGATATTTATTTATTTATTTATATTTTAATTCATTCACAGCATTAAATTATTTGGACCAATAATCATTGCTTTGGACCATATTTTTATATATAAGATAAGTAAAAAAAATCTTATTGGAATGATGCAGCTCATTTGTGGAGCCCTTTATGGCACTATGTTACTACCACTTCTCCACGCAATTGCCCAGATAGGTTGAGGCCAGAGACCACACCTTGCCGTGATGGATAAGATAACAATAACTTGTATGACTAAAATTGAATATCTATAGAATTTCTAGTAGGTGATTTAGTGATAAAAATTCGAGATTAAGAAATTTATTTTTCTTGTGGTCTCAGATTTAAATCTGATGATTGCTAATATGATACTCACTGGAAACTTACATGATTATTAACTTTAAAATTTATTAGATTAATCGTGATAAAAAAAAATTGAATAGCTATAGCCTCCATTATTATTATTATTATTATTATTATTGAGAGAAAAGAGGTAGCCAAGCCATTTTTGTTTTCCTTTTTTTATCAACGTGCCGAACCCAATTGAAGCATCAAAATTGGCTTACCCATCGAGAATAGTCAACACCCCGCCCCCCACCCGCTCCTTCCTTACTTTCCGGCAGTCTTCTTTTTTTTATTCCACACGTGAAATATCCTGAAAAATTAAAGCTATATAAAGAGTAGAAAGCAAGATGAGCAAACCACAGATATATTCTTAAGATCAAAACAAACCCACGAAAAAAAGAGGAAGAAATGGCAAAATTGTTCATTGAGCAGGCAAAACAATATGCAAAGACAAGGCCAAGTTATCCACAAGAATTGTTCGAATTCATTGCCTCAAAAACACCCTCTCGTGACCTCGTATGGGATGTTGGCACTGGAAGTGGACAGGCTGCTTGTTCTGTGAGTTCTCTTATCCTCCTCTGTTTTTTTTCTCTGTTGACTGCAGCTTCTTTTTTCATTTTCTTTTCCTGTTAGTTAAGAACAGATTAAAAAAGTTTATAAAAATAAAAACGAAAGACAAATTAAGGGGATGGAAGTGATTGTTACATACTCCATCAGGATGGCATTTTATGTTGTTTTTTGTTTAGGGTTGTAATGTTCTGATACAAGTTTCTTTCAGCTAGCTGGGATTTACAAGAACGTAATAGGCACAGACACAAGCCTGGAACAGCTAGAATTTGCGCCGAAACTTCCCAATGTGAGATACCAACAGACTTCTCCTGTGATCTCAATGGGTGAGCTTGAACAGACTGTGTCTAAACAATCTAGTGTTGATCTAGTGACTATTGCTCAAGCCATGCACTGGTTTGATCTTCCTGCGTTTTACCAGCAAGTAAAATGGGTGCTCAAAAAACCTCATGGAGTCATCGCTGCCTGGTGCTACACTGTTCCTGAAGTCAACGACTCTGTAGACTCGGTCTTCAATCCATTTTACACCGTCGATTCGGATCCTTATTGGGAACCGCAGCGTAAATTGGTCGACGACAAGTTTATGACCATCGATTTTCCATTTGAACCAGTTGAAGGAACTGACAATACAGGACCATTCAAGTTTGTAGCAGAGAAAACGATGGATTTAGATGATTATTTTACTTACATAAGGTCATGGTCTGCATATCAAACAGCTAGGGCAAAGGGTGTGGAGCTACTGAGGGATGATGTGATTGAAAGTTTCAAGCGTGCCTGGATTAAAGATGGGCAAAACCAAAAGGTTGTCAAGTTTCCTGTTCACGTGAAGATTGGCAAGGTGGGGAATGTATGAGATCGATATGGTTAAGGTCTCAAAGGGATGTCGTGTAATGGTAAAGGACTTGAGATCTGCACATGAGGTTTTGAGTTCGAATCAGGACTTGCATCTCTTGTAAGAGTCTAAGACAGCCAAAGTTTTATTCGTTCATCTGGTCTACAATATATTTTCTAGGAAATAAAGTTTTCTTGAATTCAAAAATAAAATAGCTGAAAAATAAAGTCAGAGACTGGAGGTTGATATGTTTCCGTTTCTTTTAGCACAAATTTGTTCAGTTTTCCTTAATGAAAACTGCTCGGTCCAGCTTTTGTTGGTTTGATTCTTGAGTTCTTTTCAAGTCACCAAACTGAAGAAATAGACCTTGATTTCAGTTTATTTTATGATGAATGATGACCCGTTCACAGGGGTCCGGGCCAAATATCTAACCATTTTTCTCTGTCTCCACAACCAAACATCTCTATGCCCTGTTTTTATCTCTGTAGTAACCAAACACCATTGAAGTGCGGCTAGAGCAAAACAACCAAATAGGCAGCAGAGAAACAAAAAAAAAACGATGCCGGCAGAATGAAGGAGCTTGCACATTCAAGATCCCAATCTGATACGATTGTCTTGTAAGTGTTTCCATTCCAGGCCCAGGAAGACCTGGAAATGTCACTTATCTTAGTACTGAAGTTGCAGGTGCCATTGTTGATGCAGTTCCATGTAACGAACATCTGCTGTGCATCAAAGAACATTGATAACAATACAAGGGTGGATTGGAGTGATAGTCATTTTAAAAAAATGTGAAATTCTCATGGCACCCCTCCCCCAGAACTGGTTTTTGTCCTTTTCGAGGGTATAATCATTATTTCACTGTGCAAAGAAATATAAAAAATTCAAAAAGTGTGACGGATTGGAAGCGTGCAATTACCGCGGAACCTCTCGGGTAAGAAGCTGTTTTTTTGTCTTTTTCTAGGGACAAAACCATTACTGTACTGTGCAAAAAGAAAAAAAATTGAACCGACAACCTGAACCGGATTGAAAATTGAGCAATATTATTCTAATTTACAGTGATTTATCTCACAATGCACAATAATTGAACCATGACGTCAAATCCTCTCTTTTAATATATGTTAATATTCAAAAATATTTTGTTGCGACCCGTAAGAGAGGAGATAAAATGCCATGTTTGATCGTTGAAGGAAAGCAATACTAGGAGACTTTCAGGTCACCGCGAAGATAAATATATATATTTTTATTCAAAAAAAATATTTAACATCAATTTACCAAAATATCTGAAACTACAGTAAAAATTATTTTAATTTTAATTTTAATTTTTTTATGCAAAAAAATCTCATTTTCTAGAAAGCGTATTTTATAAACTCAGGTGAACAAGTAAAATTTCAGTTATTTCAAACTCTTACAAGAAATGCACACGTCATGACTCGAACTCAAATAATAAAAAATAATTTAAAATAAAAAAAATATTTTTTTCATAAATATTTTTAAAACACATTTACTTGTGCTAGCATGCAGACAGGCTCATTGCAAGTCATATATCTTTCTCAACGTAGCATGAGATTTATTAAACAAATTTTGCACTTTTCTGTTTACTTTAAAGAGAAGTATGATATTTCTTTCTTTCTTTCTTTATATATATATATATATATATATATATATATATATATATTAATTCATTCACAGCATAAAATTATTTGGACCAATAATCATTGCTTTGGACCATATTTTTAAATATAAGATAAGTAAAACCGAACTTATTGGAATGATGCAGCTCATTTGTGCACCCCTTTATGGCACTATGTTGCTACCACTTCTCCACGCAATTGACCAGATAGATTGAGGCCAGAGACCACACCTTGCCGTGATGGTTAAGATAACAATAACTTGTATGACAAAAATTCAATATCTATAGAAATGACCAAAATTCAATATCTATAGAATTTCTAGTAGGTGATTTTATGATAAAAATTCAAGATTAAAAGGTTTGCTTTTCTTGTGGTTCCAGATTTAAATTCAGTGATTGCTAATATAATAATCACTAAAAACTTACATGATTATTAACTTTAAAATTCATTAGATTAGTCGAGATACACACAAGTTGATAAAAAAAAATTGAATAGCTATAGCCTTCATCACCATTATTATTATTATTATTGAAAGAAAAGAGGTAGTCAAGCCATTTTTGATTTCCTTTTTTATCAACGTGCCAAACCCAATTGAAGCATCAAAATTGGCTTACCCATCGAGAATAGTCAACACTACGCCCCCCACCCGCTCCTTCCTTACTTTCCGGCAGTCTTCTTTTTTTTATTCCACACGTGAAATATCCTGAAAAATTAAAGCTATATAAAGAGTAGAAAGCAAGATGAGCAAACCACAGATATATTTAAGATCAAAACAAACCCACGAAAAAAAGACGAAGAAATGGCAAAATTGTTCATTGAGCAGGCAAAACAATATGAAAAGACAAGGCCAAGTTATCCACAAGAATTGTTCGAATTCATTGCCTCAAAAACACCCTCTCGTGACCTCGTATGGGATGTTGGCACTGGAAGTGGACAGGCTGCTTGTTCTGTGAGTTCTCTTATCCTCCTCTGTTTTTTTTCTCTGTTGACTGCAGCTTCTTTTTTCTTTTTCTAATCCTGTTAGTTGAAAACAGGTTAAAAAAGTTTATAAAAATAAAAACGAAAGACAAATCAAGGGGATTGAAGTGATTGTTACACATGCCATCAGGATGGCATTTTATGTTGTTTTTTGTTTAGGGTTGTAATGTTCTGATACAAGTTTCTTTCAGCTAGCTGGGATTTACAAGAACGTAATAGGCACAGACACAAGCCTGGAACAGCTAGAATTTGCGCCGAAACTTCCCAATGTGAGATACCAACAGACTTCTCCTGTGATCTCAATGGGTGAGCTTGAACAGACTGTGTCAGCACAATCTAGTGTTGATCTAGTGACTATTGCTCAAGCCATGCACTGGTTTGATCTTCCTGCGTTTTACCAGCAAGTAAAATGGGTGCTCAAGAAACCTCATGGAGTCATCGCTGCCTGGTGCTACACTGTTCCTGAAGTCAACGACTCTGTGGACTCGGTCTTCAATCCATTTTACACCGTCGATTCGGATCCCTATTGGGAACCGCAGCGTAAATTGGTCGACGACAAGTTTATGACCATCGATTTTCCATTTGAAACAGTTGAAGGAACTGACAATACAGGACCATTCAAGTTTGTAGCAGAGAAAATGATGGATTTAGATGATTATTTTACTTACATAAGGTCATGGTCTGCATATCAAACAGCTAAGGCAAAGGGTGTGGAGCTACTGAGGGATGATGTGATTGAAAGTTTCAAGCGTGCCTGGATTAAAGATGGGCAGAACCAAAAAGTGGTCAGGTTTCCTGTTCATGTGAAGATTGGCAAGGTGGGGAATGTATGAGATCGATATGGTTAAGGTCTCCGAGAGGGATGTGGTGTAATGGCAAATGGCTTGAGATCTGCACAAGAGGTTTTGAGTTCGAATCAGGACGTGCATCTCTTGTAATAGTCTAGGACAACTAAGGTTTTATTCGTTCATCTGGGTCCACAATACATTTTCTAAGAAATAGAGTTTCCTTCGATTTAAAAAAAAAATAGCTGAAAAATAAAGTCAGAGACTGGAGGTTGATATGTTTCCGTTTCTTTTAGTTTTAGCACAAATTTGTTCAGTTTTCCTTAATGAAAACTGCTCGGTCCAGCTTTTGTTGGTTTGATTCTTGAGTTCTTTTCAAGTCACCAAACTGAAGAAATAGTCCATGATTTCAGTTTCTTTTATGATGAATGATGACCCGTTCACAGGGGTCCGGGCCAAAGATGTGGTAACCTCATGCAAGCCCAGAATTTCTGCTCGGATCTTTCTTCCCGGGTCAATGATATATATATTTTCTCTATAGCCATCACATAGCAAGTTGGTCTTTTTCTTTATGCTCATCCATGGTATCACAGAGCGTCACGCCTCTTATTTCTGGCAAACAGAAAGCGAACAAACTAGAATACAGAATCACCAAGCCAAACTCTCGCATGACAGAACCTGTAACTCCTCCCAGCAGAAATCAAAACTGGACTAGAGACAGCTCCAAGCACAAGCTCTTGTCTTACCATCGACAAGGCTGTGTTCCTAACACATGTTAAAAACAATTTTGGGTAAGCATAAATTCAGGATTGCTGGATCAATTCTTTTCAATGTTGCCATCCATAGCTGCTTCTTTGCGGCCTTGCAAGAAAAGCCAGCAGGGAGATTCGCGTGCGAAAAGATGTACTGATACTCCATACATAGATAGTTCTACTTGAAGAATTTATGTTGATAGAAGCTATACCCGGCAACGATAATAGCCCTGAAACAAGAAATTCCAGCAATAGACCCCATTTGGCCACGCCATTTGCTTCCTGCCTTTTCAGTGCATAAAACAAGAGCACTAGCTCCAGCTGATGCACTGCCCAGTCCACTTAAAAATCTGAAAGCATAATAGATTCATACGTTAGTGGAGAAAAAGGTTATGAGAGAAGCTATGGACATTGTTATACAAGAAAGCAGTACCAAGTATTCGAACTCGTAATTGTTGGATCAATAGAACTCTGATATCATGTTAAAAAAAAGCTCAAAATAAGGCTCGAAATATAATTTATAGTACTTTTTAAGAGAGAGAAGACGAGTCATACAAAACAAGAGGTATAAACAGAGTTGTGCTTGGTAGTAGTATGAAAGAAATGATAAATATCTAACCATTTTTCTCTGTCTCCACAACCAAACATCTCTATGCCCTGTTTTTATCTCTGTAGTAACCAAACACCATTGAAGTGCGGCTAGAGCAAAACAACCAAATAGGCAGCAGAGAAACAAAAAAAAAAAACGATGCCGGCAGAATGAAGGAGCTTGCACATTCAAGATCCCAATCTGATACGATTGTCTTGTAAGTGTTTCCATTCCAGGCCCAGGAAGACCTGGAAATGTCACTTATCTTAGTACTGAAGTTGCAGGTGCCATTGTTGATGCAGTTCCATGTAACGAACATCTGCTGTGCATCAAAGAACATTGATAACAATACAAGGGTGGATTGGAGTGATAGGGTCCATTCAAAATCTCCGATTGATGTTTCTACGATCGACCACCGAGTTTTCTGGCTCCGGGGGCAACAAAGGGCCTGAATCTTCCATGGTATGATTGTGATTGTGCTATCAGCTAGCAAGTGTGAGGATGAGCTGAAGGAAATAGGTGTGGAATGTTGATGCACGAATGGCATTTTTGGTTAACTTAAAAACATAGTGACATGTGTGTTTTATATTTTGAAAAGATTAAAAAAAAATATTTCTAATAATTTTTTAGTATTTTTAGATTATTTTGATGAGTTAATATTAAAAATAAATTTTAAAATAAAAAAAAAAACTTTAAAAAATATTTATTACCATAATAACAAACTAACTTTCAAAATATAACTCCAACACCTGAATTTAAAACCCCATAAAAGATTTATGTGTAAAACCTTAAAAGAATTGACTCCAAGCAGAAGGGTGGGAGGGTTGATATTAAAATATGTCCTGACATTGAGTTTAAAAGTGTTTTTGAAAAAATTAAAAAAAATATATATTTATTTTATTTTAAATTAAAAAAACAGTGTTTTTAAATCATTTTTATATATTGATGTCAAAAATAATTTTTTAAAAAAATATTATTTTGATGCATTTCTGAACAAAAAAAACAGTTTCAAAAACAAACTCAAGGAAGATTATCAAAATCACAAGTTGACTCTTTAAATCTTATGATTTTACGAGTCAACATGTATTTACCTAAATCAAACTAAACTCAAAAACTAGTAAAATCATACTTCACTAGTTCAAAATTGGTAAAATCAGTAAAATCGATCCAATTTTTATGAATTTACTAAATGTAAAATATGAATAACCAAGTTAGTTTTGAATTTGGCTCAGTAACTTATTCATACGAGAGAAAATTATATGTATGACTGAAATCTACTAAGAATTTATGAAAATTAGAGAGTTAAACTACATGAAAGAATTTTAATGAAGACTTTATTTTTATTATCATATTTTATTTATTTATTTAATGTTAAAAAAATATGATAATTTAAATTTTTTTTCTGACACATTAAACATTGTTTATAATTAATTTTAATTATTAATTTAGACTTATTAGCTTACAACCTAAAAGAGGTTAATCATAACCTGTTATGCTGAGAGCAATCAAGTTGTCACAGATTATTGTGTACCTACTATTATTTAGTAATTTTGCAATATTGAAAAATTTTATTTTGAATTTTTGTATGTTATTGATTTCTTGATTTATACTTTTTTTTTTATCTTTTTTATTTATTTAGATCACTAATTGATTAAAATAATTGTCTCTCTTTATCAAATTTTAATATAATTTAATTTATTGTTTGAAATTATCAATCTATAATAAAAAAAAATACTTACAATTTTACGATTTGATTTTACATTTTTTTAAATCGTATCAAAAATATAATTTTAACAACCTTTATCTTAAACATACTTACGAACAGTAACTTTAATATGAATTTTTTATGTATATAAAAAAAGTCAATAACTTGAAGTTTGTGCTTTTGACCGGACTCAAGTTTTTTAACAAATAAACGATAATGATTCCTTGATCTCTCCTCTCCATCATCTTCTTTTCTTGCAAGCTTTCTTGGCTACAAAACGTCAAAACTACATACATAAACCAACACAAACCTTGAATATAAAAACATACCTTAAAGAAACACACGAAAGCCTCTTCAATTCAACATTTAATGGAAGCGAAAATCAGAGAGGTCTTCGAGTCTGTCGGTTCCTTCTTCTCTGGCGGTGACCATATCCCATGGTGCGACCGTGACATCATTAATGTAAGTACAATTGTCGGTTTTTCAGAATTCTGTTTTTTGTCATTTTGGGCTTGAAATTTTAGTAAAAGTTGTTAATTTTAAGATATGTAGACCTAGATATCATGTTCTATTCATGTTAGACTGTTTACTTCAAGAGATTTTTGGTGTTTTTATAATTGTCTCGAGAGAGATTAAAACTTGGCGATGCTTTTTGAAGATTTTTATTCTGGGTTATGCCTGGATTGGCGATGAATGTTGAATATGAGAGGAATGCGAAGAAAGAGTGAGAAATTCAAGATAGAGAATACACGTTTTTTGTTTTTAAGTAAGGTGCGATGGAAATCAATTTTGCTAAAATAAAGATCCATTGGGAGCTGATTCGCTTTTCTTTCATGTATGGTCTTTGTATCCCTTTAAGATCCTCAATTCATTCTTTTTTTTTTTTTTGGAGACATTTCCTATCAGGTCGTGTAAATCATCCAAATTTGTGTGGCTGAAAGTTTGTTAGTGTCATTTTTTGTGTGAATGGAATTATGTCATACTGTGTTTTGCCTTTGGATATTTTACGTGTTGCTCTTTTTTTTTGCCCCACTGCTACTTGTTCACCTGAATTTAGATTCGATAAATTCAGTGTCCTAGTTTGCTAAAGAAGTTGTGTAACAGCTACATTTTGGGTGAGAAATGCGAATAGTTTTAATAGGAAACGGAAAGGGGGTGGGAATGCTTTTTCTCTGGATGGGATGTGCGTGCGTGTGTGTTTCATTTTCTCTAAAGTCTTAGCTTTTACGACAGCTTTGCTGTTTAAAAAATACCGGTGGACCTTTAAGTTTTTGCAAGCAATGAATTTATAGGTTATCACTTTTCCATAATTTTGTATTTTGGTTAACATTGTTCTTTGGATGCCAGGGCTGTGAGAGGGAGGTTGCAGAAGCTGCTGAGGGTGACTCAGAGGAACTTAAAAGGGATACCATAATGCGATTGTCATGGGCTCTTGTTCACTCTAAACAATCAGAAGATGTGCAGCGTGGGATAGCTATGCTTGAAGGTGAGCGACTTAAATTGTGTTCTCATCCAACTTCATCATTCAATGCCATCATGTAGGACAAATTAGATAAAGTTGCCCCTTGTGCTTCAAAACAGAGTAATTGAGGATTTTAGGGTTGATTTGTACAAAATGTGTAAATTGTTCAAGATCTGAACATGTTTGGAGAATAGTGAAGTTGGTGCAAGGAGTTGATGATTCGAAACAGATTTTAAGCTTCAGGTTTTCAGGTACAATGGCTAAATATTGAAATGTGTGGTTCACCTTGAAAGGCTTTATTAATGAGGAAAACATTGTATAGGCATGCATGGTAATTGGAGAAAATGGATGGCATTCTGCTGCATAATGTTAGAGTTCTCATTTTCTTCAAAATTTCTTGCAGTTTATCCGGGGTATGTATTTTTAGGCAAAATCCCCATTAATTTCCGAGGGTTAACAGATTGCCTTGTCAGCCACCATGATTATGTCAGTAGTTTTTATTCCGCTTCACTAATAATCCCTGTTGTTGCAAGAATTTAGATTTGGAGTCTTGCAGTGATTGTGTTCCTACTGAAAATTTAAAATCATTTGGGAAGTCCATTGCTTGCTACTACTACAGTTTTGCTGATGGTGGAATGTTTTCAGTTTCTTCATACTTCATTTGGTATCTCATTGTAAGCAAATGAAAATGTTATCCTTATGAACTAGCTACCCATAGCAGGAGTAATGGAGAAATCTTTTCTTAGAAAGAAGTATATAAAGAAGAAAGTGTAAAGAAAATCAAGGGCATGACTGTGAATCCCTAATGGTTTCTATGTAGATGAGGAACTGGAAGCCCTTGATCTGTCAATATTTATCTATAAACCATCACCTTTTTAAGTAATTGCTTCTCCTTGCGAGTAAAATCCTTTTTATAAGTTGTGCTTGCTCTCGTACATTTTTATTTCCATATCCTTATGTATAATTTGCATGCTCTTTCTGGAGCTAAAAAACCTGTTATTTGCAGCATCATTAGCAAATAGTAGCCCCCCTTTGCTAGAGAGAGAGAAGATTTATCTTCTGGCCGTGGGATATTACAGAAGTGGTGAATACTCAAGGAGCAGGCAGCTGGTGGACCAATGTGTGGAGGTCTCTTCTGTTTGTGCATGCATGCATGCTGTTTTTTTTTTTCATTTTTGGTTCTTTATTCTGAATTTCAATTTGTTGTAGATTGCACCTGATTGGAGGCAGGCTTTGGACCTGAAGAAGACGCTTGAAGATCGAGTTGCGAAAGGCATGCTCATGCGTTGAATTTTTTTACTCTCATTAAAAGCTGATAACATTTATCTGAATAAATTTCACAGGGATTTATCTAAACAATGCCGAAATTTGTTTGTGAAAATGCAGATGGTGTTATTGGAATAGGCATCACTGCCACTGCAGTTGGACTGATTGCTGGTGGAATCGCGGCAGCATTGGCTCGCAAGAAATGACAACTCTCAAACCCTACAATGCTTATAAAAAAACATGTTTCAAATAGAAGAAGTTTCTCCTTTTGTTTTAAACTTTTCAAATAATTCTAGGTTGTGAACTGTAGCATCTCCCAGTTGTTTCTACGTTACAAATGCTATGTTGTTTGTAGTTACCAAAATAGGAGGCTTGAGCTATGAGTTGGTTCTTCTACCATATGGCCATCTTTGAATCAATGAACTCTTTGTAACTAGATTCTAGTATTTGCTATGGCAGCAGCCTTTGACAATTTTGAAAATGCCAAATCAACCCCTGCATTGCGTGCAGTCTTGTATCATACAGCAAGGGCAAGATGGAATAAATCTCTGTTGATCTTCATACAGTGCGAGGATTGTTTCTTGCCTGTGTCGGTATGCAGGGCCAGCATTGTCTTATTCAGAAGACTGTATATTACACTTTAGACTCCTGAGTTTTGAATGCATTTATAATTTAACCTTTATATTTGAAAATTTACAACTCCGTCCGTTCACTCTTACTGACTGTTGTCTTTTTGAAAAGTCTATTGATTTTTCCCCGAACCCTAACCATGCAGGCTTTTCTCCGAGAATTAAAATCTCTGATAAAGAAAAACACCAGCAAATGCTCTCAAAAGGTCATGTAACCAAGAGCCAAGGAAACAAAATCTATATTTTCAAACATGGAGGACTGCATTGTAAATGCTTTCAAACTGGGGGACAAAATAATGGTTAATTAGCTGTTCTGTAGGTGGTTTCTTCCTTCTAGCCATTGACGTTGGCAATAATGAGTGCTCATTCAGGCTTTTAACCTGCAAGTTTTAACATTTTCACTCGTTTATGGGTCAGTTGCAGGATTATAATTCTCAACAGTTTTGCATCAATGGGGTTCGTCAATCCCTCTCCCTCCTGCAGCTAGCCGTACCTTTAGCCAAGGACAGAGAAATTATTGTACGAACTAATTTTGGTCCATGGTACAAAATTAATTATTACATGTGCTGCAAGCCTGCAGGTCAATTATTCTATACATCACCGAAACTGACTCCGAAACTAGACTGGCTAGATTCTGAAAAAAAAGGGCAAAAAAAACAGCAGCTGAATGGTCTGAAAATCACATTTGATCCTTCTACTGTGAATTTTTCAAATCAAATCCTTCACTTTAACTTTTACCAAATCAACCCCTTTCCATTCAGCGATATGTGTCAATGAACCATCTCATCTAAAAGTTTAAGCTGTGAGATCCCATAATTTTATTTATATTATTCTCTAACATAGTCTCTCAAGTGAAAGCCCTTTGGACTTGAAAATTACACACCGACTATTACTATTTTGTGCTTGATTTTTATCAATTAAAATAAGAGTGGTAAGATTCAAATTCGTAACCGATAGGTCAACAAGACTATGATATCAAGTCAAAAAAATCATCTCACCTAAAAGTTTAAACTGTTAGATGAGACCCCATAATATGATTTATATTATTCCCTAACAATATTATACCTTTTGTCCTATTATATTATAGCCCATGGCACCCAACTGGCCACTTATATAGTAATAAAACTGGAGTAAGGGGATCGGTCATATCACCTTCAATGGAAGTAAAGGGGCTGAAACGATCAAAAGTAACAAGTAGAGGAACCAAGCATGCTATCACGCCTAGTTTTCTCAGTAAACTAAGATGAGACACAATTTACAGTGTGCACGAGTGTTGCTAGGTTTTTAAGGGTTTTTTCTCTCTCTCTTTTGTTCAGATTTTAAAGGGTTAAAGAACAATAAAGTGGGCATCGCATGACAATGACTTGACCAGCTCGCTCGACCTCACATTGCAGAAATAAAAAAAGAATCCATTTACAGTGTGCACTGTAAATTGTTCTGGGCAATTATGCTCGAGGGCTATGGTGGCCCAGCAAATTTATCATTTGTCCATTTCAACTTGTTTGTGAGGGCGCATTTCATGACTAGTGTACACACAGAGAGACAAGGATTTGGATCCACTATGTATCTGGGCAAATGCTGCTGCTGCTCATGATTTTCTTCTGCTAGACCTATACTTGCCAGGATTCATTGCTTCTGAATAAACAAATATTTTAGGGTTTTGTTTTCCTGTTTATATCTTCTTGTGTCAGCTCCATAACATTTACAGAAGAAACTTGATCACTCGAGAGATCAAATACTCAGAAGCTTTGCTGTTGATGATTTGATGCCAATGTTTCTGTTTACTGCCAGATGCTTTGGGGCCACCGATTCTACAAGGAGTCCCTACTTTTACTTTTATCTCATCCCATGTTCTTCTATGTAGCTTGTTATACTAAGTTTTAGTAAATTTTAAGTTCGAGTTAGAATATATATTTTTTATAAGTATATAAGACAATCAGGATTTTATTCGCTCATCTAAGCCTATAAAACATGTTATTTTAGAAATGAAATTTCCTGGGATCCATGAAAAATACGCTTTTACCTCATTTCCTACCTTCCCTAATAACAATTAAAAAAACAAATAGCGAGCCATGCTAAGCTGACCTAACTTTACATGATCAAACAAGTTCACTGAAATAATATGAATTGAAAACCCTGGAGAAACTGGTGCCGGTGTGGAATTTATAAGGAAAAAACTCGTTCAGACAAGGAGGAAGGTATTTGAGATTCGAGCACGACATGGGTATTTATAATGACATCTTCTTAGATATGCGTACATGAAGGTTCAGGCATTTGTTGATAATTTTAATTAAAAATGTTATTTTATTTTTTGAATTTATTGTAAACACTTTCAAATATTTATTTATATAAACTACTACTTATTTTATTTTATATTTTAATAAATATCATTGATTTGTAATCTATTTTTAACATTCATCAATAACAAATAGTGTTTGATAAATATACTCAGATAATGCCTAACGAGCGTTGGAACTTCACTCGCTAGCTTTTCTTATATATAAATATTAAAAAACACAACTTGTTTTGTACAATTGTTTTAAACATGAAAATAAATAATGTAATTGGGCATAAATTTGAATGTATATTTTTTATCATAAGATTTGTTTTATAAACCTGGCTCGTTAAGGAATAAACTCTTTAGAAAAGGTTAGGTTAAGCATGTTAACTAAGACCTAATCATCTTGATTTCTAGTCTAGGTTGAGTTATTTATAAAAAAAATTAAATTCAAGTTAAATTTATTTTAGTACTCATAATGTGGTTAAGATTGTCTTTAAAAATAATTTTTATTTAGAAATGCATTATAAATTATATATTTTTATTTTTTTAAAAAAAATATTTTTATACGTTATTAAGTAACTCGACTCGGATCTTAATTATTTTATTAATCAAGAGCATTGTGATAATTTTGATTACAACCGGACGTCATCGTGGCCCCACAAAAGGCACGATTATGAATAATTTGTATCGATTCTTTGATCGACTAACAAGCAAAATAAGATCCAGGTACAATCATTTGGTGATTGTAC
Source organism: Salix purpurea (assembly GCA_027405865.1). Classification (NCBI taxonomy): domain Eukaryota; kingdom Viridiplantae; phylum Streptophyta; class Magnoliopsida; order Malpighiales; family Salicaceae; genus Salix; species Salix purpurea. The sequence continues at coordinate 2,092,914 of JAOWLH010000021.1, read as the reverse complement.
TTGCTTTGCTTCTAATTTTAAGAAATTCATTAAAACCAATTACCAAATATTGATCATAATGTTGTTTTTTCTTTGATAAACTATGCATCGATGATCATTCTCTTAAGCACCTGCCGACATATAAATTAAGTAATAATTTTCATAATTATTAAACTCGATTTAGCTTATAACACTGCTTAAAACTTGAGTCTCGTATAGGTATTCAGTTTGATTTATAGTAGTTTTTGGTAAAAAAAATATATAAAATAAATTTTGATTAAATCTTTCTAGGTTAACTTTTATAAAACTCAACATGAATTAAAAGTTAAATGAATCAAATATCAAGTCTAGTTTAATAAATGCTCAAATTATGTCCTTAAATGTGTGGTGTGGTGATAAAAAAATTAAAATCAGTACAGTAATTTCGAGTTCGAATAAATACGTGTTTACTTTATAAAAATCTGAGATAGCCAGGATATTACTCATTTAACTCATACTCACAAAAAAACACTTAAAAAATGAGGTTTCATCAATTAAAAAAAAAAAGGAGCTCAAACTACTCTTATTTTCAGGGTACAGAAATTTATTTTGAAGACAAACAGATAAATCTCAGAAATTATGGATAATCAACATGACTGCCCAAGATAAAATCGTAAATCTTATCCTTTAGTTTAAATTTTATTTCCTAATATAGCACCTAATCTGATAAAATCCCTCTTTGAAAACTCCAAACATTTTATCCTTAATCAATTCAAGAAAATAAAAAATAAAATAAAAAAATAAAAAATAAAAAACTCTCCAAATCTACTTTCCAGCCCCAGGACAGCATCATTAATGACATCTATCTTCCACTTCCAACTCACATGAAAGCTCTCTGTCACCAGCACGCACAAGTCTTCTTTCTCCAAGCTTTCCTCAAGAGTTCTCTCTCATACCTACAAAGCCACAGGCCTAACACTCAAACCAAAAAAGCAAGAGTGAGACTGGAGAAAGCAAAAGCTCTCCAACAAGCAAAACCAATCCAAAAAAGTTGAGCAAGCAGGAAGTAGCTTGAGATTTAGACAGAGACATCCATTTCTATTCATTCATGGGCTGTTCTGCTTCAAAACCAAATACCCTCCTCGCAAAGAATTGCCATCCTGAAGAAAACTTACCATATGTCTCTCCTTCTAAAGATAAATCCATGTTTTCTCCACAATTTTCGTCACCAACTGTTCCCAGAGCTCTCTCTCTTCAAATCCCACTAGTCCACCACCCACCTTCGAGAAAAGGTGACTCTCATCACCTTGTGTCTCTAACTTCCACCACTTATGGCTCTCTTGTCCTCATCGACCCCAACACGAACACCCAAAACTCCTTTGATCCGCCACAATCACCAAGAAAATCTACCAGAAAGATACATAAAACACAAAATAATCAAGACCCTTGTGAGTCTCTATCCCCTGACTCTGTCATTAACACCTGGGAGCTCATGGATGGTCTCGATGAGAATGATGGGCTTGATTTTGAAATGAAGGACTCTTCTAAGCCAAGATCTTCACTTTCTGATCATCCTATTGAGGTTGTCTCCAAAGCCAGTTCTTTTCATCATCTGGGTTCTGATAAGTTTGCTAAAAAGCTGCATGATTCTTTTGATTCACTGAAGTTTGAAAAAATAGTTGCTGAAAAGCCTGTTTCATTGTCGAAGCCATTATGGAAGCATTTGTCCGAGGAATCATTGCTTTCAAAGATGGATCCTAATGTGGTTTCAAGTTATATGCGTGCACTGTCATCAAGGCAATTGGGGTGTCACAAAGAGTCCAAGGATGCAACATCAATGAATTCTAGTCCCATGAGTGATACTTTATCGAGTAAAAAAGGGCGCTTTTTGAATGATAAAGATGGCAAAATTGTTCTCTACTTTACAAGTTTGAGAGGAATCAGAAAGACTTATGAGGATTGCTGTGCAGTTAGAATGATATTCAGAGGTTTCAGAGTTGCAGTTGATGAAAGAGATATCTCGATGGATTCCACATATAGAAAAGAGCTGCAAAGTTTGCTTAAAGGGAAAGCAATGATCCTGCCACAAGTTTTTATTAGAGGAAATCATATTGGTGGTGTGGAGGAAATCAGGCAGCTAAATGAAGCTGGTGAATTGGCAGCGCTGTTCGAAGGCTTTCCTGTTCAAGATCCAAGGTTGGTTTGCGAGGGTTGTGGGGATGCAAGGTTTGTGCCATGTCCAAATTGTAATGGAAGTAGAAAAGTGTTTGATGAAGAAGAAGAGCAACTGAGTAGGTGCACAGATTGCAATGAGAATGGCTTGATTCGTTGCCCTGGTTGCTGCTCATAGACGATGCTTATAATCAATGCCTTCTTTTTTTGCTTGCCTACAACATTGCCCTTGAAAAATATTTATCTTCATTATCTTTATATTTTCTTGCCATATTTGTTAAACTGCTGGCTATAATTCCTCCTTGTCTCTTTAATGAGGATGCAATGAAAATCAACATTTTTTGTGCTTGTTCTTGTTTCTCTCTCTGGTTACTGTAATCTCTTCTCTCTTTTGTTGAATATCCAGCTTACCCTTTTTTGTTTCATCTACTTTGTTTGGTGAATCTATTCATTACTGCAATTAGTTTCTTCATTATTAATCTCCACTTTGAGCAATGTACTGAGCAATTAAAGAGTAAATATCATAGGTGGGGGCGATGGTCGATGTTGTTTGGTGATGAGAAACTCTCATTACGTTCGCTGGTCCACAAAATAAATGCTAACATGTGCAAATTGAGTGACTGGAAAACACGAAGCATGGATTCTGCTCTGCCAATATCTGAAGAAAGTCTTTAAAACAAAAGGGAAATGGCCATATCAGTGGTTCAGAATTGCATATGATGAACCAATCTGAGATCAGCCAGCTTAGGTAGCTGCGATAGTATCAGTGAGATGAAATGATTTGTGAGAAACAGTAATAAGATCGCCGCATGGTGTCCGTTTGTCCGAGTTCGGCTTGCCATCACCCATGATTTTTACCGTTTCCTTACTATCGAAGACAACAGGGACAAGGAAAATATATTTCCATGTACTTTCTTATTTGTTCTGGAAATGTCCGATTTATGTCTTCATCTTTGTCTCTTCAACTAAACATGATTTTGTTTCTTCTATATCTGTCATTTCTGCTCTAAAACACAGACCAACACAACTGTTACAGGTATGTTTAGTGTTTGAACTTAGCACCCGTTTGGCATTGGCATTGCGTTTGAAATGGAGATTAGAGTTTGAAACGGAGATTGGAGCAAACATGGCGTTTGGCAGATTATATTATTGTGGGGCCCACCAAAAAATTGACCAAGCAATAAGCTGGAAATAGCTGCTTTTGCCATCGCGATTCTTTTTTTTTTAACTGCGTTTTCATGCAAAAATGTGAGAATACAAAACTGTGAAAAATTTACATGCAAAACCCTTGACAAATCCATGTTCGCTGTGCATGTCTCTCTCTCTCTCTCTCTCTCTCTGCCCAAAACAGAGCAGCCATGGAAGCCGAGAGCTTCCAACGCTGGCTCCGGCCACCACAGGCCACCATTTACGATGAAACCACCACAGGAAGAACCACCTCGGCCTCCTCTACCCGTCGGTATCCTCCTTTTAAGCTCTCGTCGTGGTCGGTGAACAGTACCGCCACCTTCCAAGGCTGTTTCCGGCCACCACAGGCCACCATTTCAGACGCCACCACCACAGGAAGAACCACCTCGGCCTCCTCTACCCGTAAGTATCCTCCGTTGAAGCTCTCGTCGTGGTTGGTCGGAAGGCACTATTCACGTGAATTATGTGCGCTGCACTGTCGCGAAGAAGACGCACAGTGCAGCGCACCGTTTTTGCCTTCCGACCGAACAAATTTGGTCTGGGCCTGGGCTGGGCTGCACTCGGCCCAGCCCAAGTCCAGCAAAGTTGGGCTTAGGCCCAATTTGGTTGGGCTGTCCTCGGCCAACCAAAAATTTTAAAATATATATTTTTTAAAAAAAATGTGTAGATACAGATTAGTCTTAATGGAAGGAAAATATATGTTCGTGATGCAATTGCAAATAGTTTGATGGGAGAATAAAAAATAATATTTGTTTTTTCATGAATTATTAATTTCATAATATTATTATCATTATTAAATTTACAATATTTAAAAAAAATTATATATATATATATATACACCCTTTTAAGTAATTTCACAAGTTAAAAGCAGTTTGGAAAGTTTGGAAACCAAACACAAAAACTGCTTTTTCTTCAACCTTCAACTCAACCACAGTTTTAACCAAACACTTAACTGCTTTTTTTGAAACTCCATTTTTTCAACCTCAACCGCAACTGCAACCGCAATACCAAACAGGCCCTTAATCTAGATTGCGAGGGAGGGCTGCAGCTGCCTTCAAAATCTCATTCCATCTTCAAAATCTAGAGATGGATCGGAGGATTGATGAATAAAAAAAGAAGCATCATGGATTTTTCGATTTGAAATGTTTTGATTTTGAAGTATTTTGGTATGTTGTTTTTAGATTTTTATTGTTTATGCATATATATAATTAAATATATTAGTTCAAAAAAAAATAATTTATATTCAAAAATAAAATTATTTAGAATTGTGCAATTTAATCTAAAAAAGACAATAAAATATTTTTTGTGAATAAAATTATAAACATGTATAATATTACGAGAATGCAATTATCAATCTCGCAAGGTCATTATATTTTCTCATTGCTTTGAAATTTTAACATAATATATATAAATATGTCAAGAGACTCCTTGTAAAATTCCATCTCAATCTAACGACCATATTAATAGATATGATTGATATTATAAAATTATTCATTATTAAAACAAAAATATTATTTGGCCAAAACGGCACGGGCGAAATGATACCGGCGTGTTTCCGTCAATATATGGCCAAAAAAATACAGAATGGATTGAAATTTTAACTGAGAAAAAAACATCGTTTAACTCGTTTTTTAACTAGTACAAAACGAAACCGACAACCCTACCTAGGCCTAAGAATGCTTTCAGCTGATCACTTGTTGTCAACTCAGTTCATGGCTAAAACTCAAATGGGACTACATAGGTCATGCTATCATCAATCAGATTGAAGAACTGATCATGAATGTTAGAACTGATAGAAGGAAATAGATAATAAGAGTCGATAAACAAAAATCTTGATGCACAGAGCTGCTTTAACCCTCTGATGAAGAACCTGTCTCTATGGAATTGAACAAATGCAGCACATCAAATTGCTTCACTGCCTCTACAAGACACCTCCCTCTATCTCACAGTGACGAGTGGCCACTTGTGAAGAAACTGGTCCAAGTTGCACAATAATGAAATTCAACGACAATGGTAGTTGAGATTGGTGATTGAAATGGTTCTTTAACACTTTTTAGGTCAAATCAACCAAGTATAGGGGAAGAATAAACACCAGAGGATTTATGATTGGTCCCATTTTTTAAAAGGAGTATTACACTACTTCTTATCCATCCAGCTCATAAGATATGGAAAAGAGAGTAGAAAGTCTGTGTGTCTCAACTCTTGAAGTATTTATTATAGCAATGAATAGAATTTTCCTACATGATGTTTAGTGTGCTCTAGAAAAATATGTATTTATTTTATTTTATTATATTGATTTTGTACTGTATTATCGCACTCTCATGACACGAATTGCAAGTTTTGTGAGTTACCCGATTGGTTAGGTTTTTTTTTCCTTTCTTATTTAACTTTTTTTTTCAATTTCATTCTTAATATAAACTTGCTGTATTTGCTTTCTATTAAGTTATTTTGGTCTCATGACATAGAAATAGTGCTTAACAAGTTAATTCAAGTTGACTCAAATTATTTTCTTGTGTTTTTTATTGAAATTTTTCTTGATTTTATCCTTTAATATTAAATTAATTGATAATTGAGTTTTATAATTTGATTTTATTTCTTTTCTCTACGGATATATCGGTCTTATGATCAAGGTCTTAGGTTTATACAGTTTAACCCTCAGTTAAATTAGGTCATTTTTTTTCTTTCTAAGAGATCATCTCAATCTCATAACTTTTGAGCATTGAATTTGCTTTTTATTTGGTTTTCTTTGTTGCATAACCTGGGTTGTAGGTTTGAGAATTAAATCAAGCCTCCACCATTTTGGCCAAAGGCCGCTAGCCACCAAGTCTCTAGGCGTTGGTCAGGTGAGAGGTTGAGGATTTTCTTGGTAAATCCATAAGGAAGCCCTGGTGAATGGACATGTTTTGGTTCCAACAAGCTCCCACACCCACAGATACATTGGCAGCAAACCTTGGAGGTGTTATGACACCATGTTTTAAAATTGATTTTATTATTTTTAAATTATTTTTATACAGTGCTATTAAAAATAATTTTAAAAAATAAAAAAAATGATGCATTTCTAAAAAAAAAACTTTCAAAAATACTTCCAACTACACTTCAACGAAGTTCTCTCTCGTTACCAAAAGACTGTTGGATGAACTGGCGCAAAGATTTTGATAGAGGAACGTGCATGGAGGCTGGGACGTGCATGGAAGGAGGTTGGTTGTGGGCTAGAATCCAGGGAGTATGCTGTTAGCAGGACTAAGTCAAGATCCATTCAATTGATGGGATGGTGCTGAAATGGGGAGTTAGATAAGTAGTCGCATCCATCTCCGCTATTTAATTCTTATTGCAGCTTAGGTTTATGGATTCCTGTTTTTAATTTCGGGTTGTTAACCGCTCGTATTGGTGTATAAAAATCAATGGACGAATTAATTAAGGGCATGATCTCTCTCTCTCTCTCTCTCTCTCTCTCTCCTGTTCTTCTTTCTTTTCTTCTCCACTTCGCTGCTTTCAAATTCTGCGTAACACATTTGGAAAAACCTCGACTGAGCCACGATCTTGTAGGAGTAACAGGATCTCTATGCCGGAAATACAAGAATCTTTGATCTTAAAAGAGAGACCATCATGCTTGATATAGTGGCTTTGGTCTGTTTTTGTCTAAGCAAAGCAGGAGTGCACAACAAAATTAGTTGAATTAGCAGTACTGAAAATAGTTAATTACACCAATTAAAAGATTCAAGAAATCCAAATGGCCAAAGCAATCCAGCGGCTTTCTTGCTAATGGCATCTTCTCCTATCTCTTGGATTTTGCTTTGCCTGAGTACTGTTACAAGGGAATCTGGGGAGTACTTTGTTTGTAAGAAATGAAGGAATGAGTATGTTTTGGAGGTTTAATGGAAGCTTTGGAGATAAATAGCAGTGGTACAAGTGAAGCAAATTTGAAGAGAAGAGGAAGAAGACACTGGTGAAGAGGAAGAAGACACTGGTTTTACCATTCGTACAATATAGCTAGTTGCACTGTTAAGGAATCATTTCACCTCAAAACTTAACTTGCTAGGTGAAACTCTATAATATGATTTATATTATTCTCTATCTCAAGTGAAAGTCATTTGGACTTGAAACTTGCACAAGCCCATACTATCTTGTGCTTGATTTTTATTAAATAGAATGGGGATAATGAGATTCGAACTCGTGACCGCTGAGTCAACAAGGCTCTGATACTATATTAAGGAATTATTTCATCTAAAAACTTAAACTTATTGGTGAGATGGTTAAGGGGGTTTATTCTCTACCATGCACTTTCCTTGCTGAACAGGTGATTGGATCTGGATCAAGTTTCTTGATTAAGCCCATGTTACAGCTTACAGCACAACAGCTGTTCCCACGAATTGGTTCAGGTCAGGTTCATTCAGCTAAGGAGCTCGTGTTAGCCAGCAACACGATGGCTGCCTCAAAGGATTAGTTCAGGCTCAAGCAGTTAAGGTCTTCAATTCGAATCTCTTAACTAGATTCTCAGCTAAGTTGTATTTCCATGTCCAGTTAGTCCCACCCACACATGTACTCGAAGAAGATAACTCTACCCCATTGGAACTGTGGAGGGTCAACAATAGAGTAAGGCCGTTTAATGATTTTGCATAAATTTCTGACTCAAACAAAAAGGTTAAAAAAAGGGGGGCCTTAAATTCCATTTCTCATAATGTGACAAAGGTAGAACTGAACTCGATATTTCATTTCATATCTCTGATGCTTTGCAGGAGCAAGGATCACTAAATCTTGCACCCTTGCAGTACTTCCAAGAACAGACTAAATCTAATGTACCGTTCCTTGGTATACAGATTATATACGGATCATAATTGCAACAGTTCAATCATCAGCGAAATAGAAAAAACAGCTGAAACATAAACCTTTTTTTTTTTTCAAATCTCATGCCTTGCAAACATTTGTAATACAATTGTTGTCAGACAGAATTCTGGTCACCAAAATTCTGCTAGTGTTATTCACTGTCCGAGCTACTAAAGATTAAGAGCTCCAACTTCTGCTATAATCATCTCCTCTTTATCTTCTTACACTTTCTGTGAAAATGATTTTCGAAAGTCAAATTAACTGAGATATACAATTCCAGTATGTTTGAACTAAAACTCGAAGCATCTTTGAAGAACTCCTAGTTTCAATATACACATCACTTTATTTCTAGTATCTTTGAAGTTAATCTATGAAGTAAACCACTTTAGACAGTCACCAATTGCTTTGTGGATGAAGTGAGAAACAAACATTCAAGAGTAAGCGGGATACAGACTCGACTAAGCAACTAGGAACTCAAAGAATTACATCTCTGGCATATGAACACCTTTCAGTTTATTTAAATAATTAGTCAAGGTAATTAATGCCTCTCTGTTTATGATTGTATTTTTTTCTCTGCAAAAAAATTGAAAGATTGACACCGAAAATGATGGCCAGAACAATAAGCCAATTAAGGTTTCAGGCAAGCAGTTTTGCAGGTGAACTTCATCATGCTTCTTTTTTTAAAAAAATATGTATCATTACTTTCAAGTGCATGAGTAAATTAGACTAATCCAAGAACCAAAACCCAAACAATTGCTCATTTTTGTTACCTTAAAAAGACAAGGCCATATGCTGCAAAGATATTTGAAAAGAAGCTATAACCAGATTATGAGGATCAGAAAAAACACTGGATAGGGTCAAACAAACCATATAGACCAACATGGAAACCATGTTATGCGACTGCTCAAGAATGCAAAGGTCCTCTATTGAAACCAACAAAAGCCTGAAGCAATGGAAGAACCATAAGACTGCCTATGAGACCAACCAGGTTATAAAGAACCTAGCTTTTATTCACATTTGATACGTGTCGCTAGCAATCCATTGAAAAGGGTAATAGTCCATAGTCAACAAACCAACTGGAGAACTAGGACTAAAATTCCCCAAAATTTTGCAATATGGAAAGCAACAACTGAGACACATACTAAAACCATTTCTCAACCTAGAGGATCAGAATGAGACCATAAACATTATGTGAAAGCTTTCCTAGATTGTTACCACCACCACCACCATGATTCATGAAAACCAGAAACACAAGAAAGATCAATTTGCCAAATTTGCCAATTTTGAAGTTCATACCAAGGCATGTAAATGAAGATGCACAGCACACATAACAAAATATGTGTCAGGTGAGACAACATCAGGTTCTGTTGAGAATGTGGACTTATGGGATGAGAAAGCAAAGTTTCCCGTAACCATGCCAGAGAAACCTGGTAACAATACAATCATGGACAGTCCCATCTCTGTGGTGCTGGACCACCCCCACCCCCATAAGTCCAATGGGTCAAGGAACAAATCAGTTTAACTTGCAATTCCATTCTAGTTTCACTTTTTTGTCGAGATCAGCTCTTTCCTATGTCAGATTCAAAGGAAGTTGTACACCAAGCAAGTACTGAAAACTACATGAACTGTAAAAGTAGTCTCCTTTATCCTTATCACCAACAATTTGCTAGACAACACTTATATTTCAGAAGACACAGACACAAACACAGACAGAAAGCCATGCTACCGACAAGATGAAGGTCATCATGCACCCAACAGTTATTTATTAGCAGAAGCAGGAGATAAAGAAGCAATTGAATTACATGAAAAATCATATGCCTTTCAAGACTAGTAAAAGAAATAACACGAACCACCAGTATATTTTTAAATCCTAAAAGTTAAGCAGCTGTGGTGGAATTAAACAAGAATCACAGGTCATCAGATTGATTAAATTATTGAAACCAAAGTATCAAACAGAAACCCAGTAAGAAAAAAGAAAGATATCTGGGGTGGCCAATAAAGAAACAGTAATTCCGGATTGAATTATATAAGAGAAAGAAATTGCAGGTACACAAAAGATACGGCATAGGCAAGGCAAAAAGAGAGAGTCACCTAGTTTTGAAGGAGGGGGGTCAGCCAACATGAAAAGGACCAATATCTCCAGTTCTAAGAGAACTAGCAAGCTCATCAGCAACAATCAAGCAAGTAGAAACCAATCCTACGAGTCCCACCCACACCATATTTGCAATCCATATAGCCATGCTCCATGGCATTGCCATTTCTCCTCTCTCCCTCTCTCTCTTGCTTTCTTTCCTTTCCTCTCCCTTTTAAGACACCAAGTCCACTGTTGTGTTTTCAGCTTTCAAGGGAGAAAGATAACCCCATTTCAGGATCAACAACCTGTTGTCTAAAGTTGCTATTTACAGATGGTGAAGTCAAAGATATAGAAAGACTTTGCGTGTATTTTTTTTTTTTAAAGAAAATACAACCTCTTGACAAAACAATTGATAAGCTAGTACCTCCAAATGTATTTTAAATATACTCTTAAAACAGTTTGAATTTGATTTAATATTTTATATTAGAATATATTTTTTTTTTATATTTGTAGAATATTTTAATGTACTAATATTAAAAATAATTTTGTTATATATATAAAATATATTTTTAATGTATTTCTGAATGAATTTTTTTAATATAAATATTTTTTTTACATATTAATATATTTTTATTCTTGATAATAATTAATTTAATTTTTAATAAGATTCTTTGACTTATTAGTTAATTAATAATTATAATGATTATCAATAGAAATAATGAATTGCGTTCCATTCAAATTCAATAAAACTTATTAATAGGCTAGTCGTTGTAAACTTAGATTCCAATAATATTTCTTAATTAAGTAGGTTAATCAATAAATACAATTTTAAAAATAAAATGACGTTAGTAAATCATTTCAATAGCTAATTGTTTTTGGGAAAATTATGAATAAGACTTCATATAAATTATTATTTTTATCTATTTACTAATTAGTTATCTATCATAATTTGTATCAAAATTCTTATTTAAAAAAGCCTGATTGATAAAAGTGATTATATTCCCAAAATTTTGGTCTACTAAATTAAAAAAAAAAAATTGTCTGCGATTAGTCTATTAAGTAATCCTTTTAATTTATAATTATGATGATTATTAACTAATCTAATAAGTTAAGAAATCCTATTAAAATCCAAAAGGATTGTGCTTGTGAATAAAATAATACCACAGTTTTCTTACAAGAAAACCTCGAAAGACTTTATATATATATATATATATATTTTCTTTTCTTTTCTTGTTTGCTGGGGTTGATGGTCTTGTAAGCAAGGACAGTGCTCTGTTTTGGGACATGGGTTTTGCGGCAAACAACCTCCGATGGCAAAAATAAAAATAAAAATAAATAATCTTTGATGTTACAATGGAAGCTAAGGTGGGCCATCTCAGACAAAAGTTTTGATTGGCAAGTGAAAGCCACGTGGCATGGTGTACAAGGATTCTGTTCTTGTTGAGTGAAGCTAATTCAATCATTATTTGGTTTTTACTTGTCCGTGCAAGGAGGCTACGAGACCCTTGCTAATAAAAGCATCAAAGAAAAAGTTTTAATAAATATATATATATTTTTTTTTATTTTTAAAAGCCCCTGCTTCAACCCAGACCAACCATCGGATTCCACTCCGGGCCTTTTCATTGGACCTTATATGTCCAGGACCGATTTCCCATAGAAAGGCCTGTTATATAATGGCCTGAGCCCATAACTTAACGCACATTCCCGCTCCCTTCCCTTTTCATCGTCCCATTCAAATTTCACCCTCTCTCTCCCGCTCTCTCTACCTCAACAAAGAAAGAAGATCCCAAAAGAGAAGCAGAGAACCTCTCTCTAAGAATGGCTCCTTATTTTGTGTTTCCACAAAATCTAAAGTCCTTAGAAGAAGAAAACGATGACAATCGTCTCCACGTTCTTAACCCAACCGACGTCGCTTCTCTCCGCCTTCCTGAAGTCGAAGAATTTGTCAAAGGTCAGTTCTATCCTTGCTCGATTCCACTAATTAAATTTATGTCCTAGGAATTTACTTCGTTTAGATTTGGAATTTCTTTTTTTTTTCTTTTGGTTAAAATTTCAATTAAGTTGGAAGGTAAGGATATAGTTTTGGTTGTGTCTCGATAAAGTGCGGGACAAAAATATTTTTATATATATATTTCAGTGAGCCGTTTATAAGGTAAAATTAACTCTTAACTTAGCTGTTCTTATGAATCATAGAGTTAACACAAAGATCTAATTTCCTTTTTTCTTTCGATTTGATTGCAAATTTTGAATTTTTATAGGATTGGGTGTTTAAAAATGTGATTAAAGTGCTCAATTTCGACGCTTTTTTAAAAATTAATTTTAAGGAAACGAGAAATAATTTTAATTGTGAATGAATCTTGAATTACTGATGGAAAATTCAATTTTCAAGTGTTCAATTTTTATTTTATTTTTCAGACTGATTTTTTTTTTTTGGTGGATTAGGAGTATCCTTTGATTTGTCGGATAAAGAGATATTCTGCATCGAGGAGCAAGAAGTGTTTGATAATGTATATTCTGTAGTTAAGGGATTTTCTAGTCTAACTCCATCTGGTAAAGTCAATCTTGTGGAAAGTCTTCGGTCGAATCTAAGTGTTTTACTCCCAAATGTGGATTCTCTCTTGCGCGTTTCTCAAGGTCAGGATGATGATAATGACAATGACAATGAGAATGAGCCTCCTCCAGTGCTTGATCGAGTTTCTTCTTATCGAAATGCTCTTAAAATTTATACGTTTTTCCTCTTCAGTATTGTGCTATCTGAGGAGTCGAGTGCTAGTTCGAATAACAAAACTAAGGTAATCCATTTGCCATTATGCTACTTGAGGGTTTCTTAAGGTGTGAAAGTGATACTGGGTTTGGTGTTTTATTTATTTGAATTTTGTGTGTGCCTGTGCGTGTGACTTGTTGGGTGTGATATTGTTGTTGGTTTGGTTTAGATGACAGGGACTAATAGGAAGAAGCAATTAGTACATTCATGGAATTGGGAACCGCAGAGGGGCCGGATACTTAATTTGATTGCTAATTCACTAGAGATCAACCTTGCGTTGCTCTTTGGATCGACAGACCCTGATGAAAATTATCTTTCTTTCATCACAAAGTAAGCTTACCTAGTAACGTAGTCCAGCTATGTTTGACTTTGACTTGCCATAATTATGTTTTGGTTTTGTGTTTGAAATTTTCCGATTTGGGGTGTTACAGAATTGCATTTGGTTTGTTTGAGAGTGCAACACTTATAAAGGATTCTGAGACAAAAGATGCCCTTTGCCGAATAATTGGGGCTTGTGCTACGAAATACCATTATACAGCACAATCATGTGCTTCAATCATGCACCTAGTTCACAAATATGACTACGTTGTTACCCACATGGCTGATGCGGTTGCTAGGGCTGAGAATAAGTATGCTGATGGCACCCTTGCCAGTTCTTTGATAAGAGAGATTGGGAGGAGTAATCCAAAAGCTTACGTGAAAGACACTGTTGGGGCTGAAAATGTTGGGCGTTTTCTTGTAGAGCTTGCTGATCGGCTACCAAAGTTGATTTCAACTAATATTGGGGTCTTGGTCCCGCATTTTGGAGGGGAATCTTATAAGATAAGGAATGCTCTTGTTGGTGTTCTTGGGAAGTTGGTGGCAAAGGCATTTAAGGATTTTGAGGGTGATGTCAGTTCTAAATCTGTCCGTCTCCGCACAAAGCAAGCCATGTTGGAAATCTTGCTTGAGCGCTGCCGAGATGTTTCTGCTTATACCAGGAGTCGGGTTCTTCAAGTTTGGGCTGAGCTATGTGAAGAGCATTCTGTTTCAATTGGTCTGTGGAATGAGGTTGCTGCAGTTGCTGCTGGGAGATTAGAGGATAAGTCTGCGATAGTTAGAAAAGCTGCATTAAATTTGCTTATCATGATGTTGCAGCATAACCCTTTTGGTCCTCAGCTTCGAATAGCTTCATTTCAAGCAACGTTAGAACAATACAATAAGAAGTTGAATGAGCTTGAACCGGATAAATGTGCAGAAAGTGTTTTGGATGGATTGCAATCTGATAATGAGACCTATGATGGAGGTGAGGTGCATAATGTGATTATGGAAGAACCAGGGAAGGAACAGCAGGAGAGTTTAACTGACAGTGTGCCTAATCTGGAAGAAGGGATTCCTCAGAAGGATAGCTCAGTGCCAGATATTGGGAACTTGGAGCAAACCAGGGCTTTGGTTGCATCTCTGGAGGCTGGCTTGATATTTTCCAAGTGTGTATCTGCCACAATGCCTACGCTTGTTCAGTTGATGGCTTCATCTTCTGCCACAGATGTTGAGAACACTATTTTGTTGCTGATGAGGTGCAAACAGTTCCAAATTGATGGTGCAGAGGCTTGCCTCCGCAAGATGTTGCCATTGGTAGGTTTTAATTCTGATCATGCCTGTGAAATAGTTACACTGCAAAGATGATATATTCTTAATTTTAAGGTTGTCTACTCTGTACTTTTATTTTAAACTGTTGAAATTAATACTTTCATCAATTCTGGCATCTGCAGGTATTCTCTCAGGATAAATCCATCTATGAAGCTGTGGAGAATGCCTTCGTTACAATTTATGTCCGGAAAAACCCAGTAGATACTGCTAAGAATCTTTTGAATCTTGCCATAGATTCAAATATCGGAGATCTTGCAGCTCTGGAATTTATTGTCAACGCATTGGTTTCCAAGGGTGATATCTCCACAAGCACAGTGAGTCCCTCTTATCATATGATTTTGGAGGGTTTAGTTGCTGTTAGTAATTAATTCAAAGTTAAAAGGTGTTACTTTATATTCTTTTACTTAATATTCATCTGTTCATGCCATATTTAGATCGCTCATAAAGCATTTGTTTATGCAGATATCAGCATTATGGGATTTCTTTTGCTTTAACATTAGTGGCACTACCGCAGATCAAAGTCGTGGAGCGTTATCAGTCCTTTGCATGGCTGCAAAATCTTCCTCTGGAGTTCTTGGCTCACACTTGCAGGATATTATTGATATTGGTTTTGGCCGTTGGGCTAAAGTGGACCCTTTGCTTGCCAGGACGGCATGCATTGCCATTCAGAGATTGTCAGAAGAGGACAAGAAAAAGTTGTTGGCTAGTAATGGTAGCCGTGTGTTTGGTTTCTTAGAGAACTTGATTAGTGGTGTTTGGCTTCCAGAAAACACATGGTATGCTGCTGCTGATAAAGCAATAGGTGTCATATATACAATTCATCCCACTCCGGAAATTCTAGCTGCTGAGCTTGTGAAGAAGTCTCTTAGTTCTGTTTTCATTTGTAGTGGAGGAGACGACTTGCAGAATGATATTGAAAGTAGTAGTGCTGATATTCTTACAACAGTTCAAGTAGCAAGAATCAGTAGATATTTATTTGTCGTAAGTCATGTTGCCATGAATCAGTTACTATACATAGAAACCTGTGTCAGGAAGATCCAAAAACAGAAGCTGAAGAGGGATAAATTGGGAGCTAATGGTATAAAAGAAGATGATACACCTAAGGTAGGTTGAAAATTTTGTACTATACATCATTTGTCATGTACAATAAACTCCAGCCTTTTAATTTGGAACATCTCTCTGACTATTTATTGCAGGATAACATCAATGCCGAGCTAGGTGTTTCTGCTTCTGAAGAAGCAATTCTTGATACACTCTCTGAGAGAGCAGAGAAAGAGATTCTTGCTGGTGGTTCCAATGAGAAATATTTGATAGGGCTTTGTGCACCTTTCCTGACAAAGCTTTGTAGAAACTTTAGTTTGATGCAAAAGGTGATTCTAGTAGCTTTTCTGGCTTTACAATGCCTTCACGCTTGCTTTCTTCTTTAAGAGATTTGTGTATGACATTATGCAATCATCATATTTTGTTTTCCATGAATAATGAATATCCTCCAATTTTTCAGTGAAACTAACAGGACTTTACGTTTTTCAGTATCCTGAACTACAGGCATCTGGAATGCTTGCTCTTTGTCGATTTATGATTATTGATCCAGATTTTTGGTGAGACCTCCCCCTTCCTCTTTATCTCGCTTTCAATCATGAAGATCTTACGCCTAACTTCTGGGTGAATGTTTTCTCAGTGATGCAAATCTCCAGCTTCTCTTCACAGTAGTGGAAAGTGCATCATCAGAAACTGTTCGTTCAAACTGCACTATTGCTCTTGGAGATTTGGCAGTTCGGTTTCCTAATCTGTTAGAACCATGGACGGAAAACATGTATGCTCGCTTACGAGATCCTTCGGTTTCTGTTAGGAAAAATGCTGTGCTGGTGCTATCACATCTCATATTAAATGATATGATGAAGGTCAGAGAACCTGCTAATCTCTTTCACCGTTCTTTCTCTGCTATTTTAGTGGTGCAATATCTGATTGTGGGCATTTGCTTATCAGGTTAAAGGTTATATAAATGAGATGGCTATAAGATTAGAAGATGAACAGGAGAGGATTTCAAATCTCGCTAAACTTTTCTTTCATGAGCTGTCAAAGAAAGGTAAAAATGGATACTTGACTTGTAATGCCATGCTAAGTCAATTGATCATTTGTCTTGGAAAATGGATGCTGAATTATTTTCATAACTATAACGCAGGAAGCAATCCTATATATAACTTACTTCCAGATATTCTTGGCAAATTATCCAACCAGGAGCTGAAAAGGGAGACTTTCTGCAACATCATGCAGTTTTTAATTGGGTCCATAAAAAAGGTATAGACTGCTTAACTGAGTTGATTTAGCAAGTATTTGCCCATAACGATGACTTGAACATTATACTTCCCTGATTCTCTCCAGGACAAACAGATGGAGTCTCTTGTTGAAAAACTTTGCAACAGGTTCTGTGGGGTGACAGGTATGTCTTTGTTCATTATATTTCTGTACAGTGTTTACCAGGCTGATGTGATCGTATGGTGTCAGATCATACTAGCCTGCTTCACAAAGGCATTATTTGTATTATGCAATAGTACACTGGGTACCGACTTACTAGCTGGGCAGATCTGATCTTATTCAAACTTATTCGATAGCATTGATTTTAATGATTAAGTGATTTATGAATTTTATATGGTACATGTGCTGCACCATACTTGCAAATTCATCTATTTCAATTATTGTTAAAATTTGTTCTCAAAACCATCGCTCACGTAGATGCTTGAAATCATATCTCCTTAATAAGCATGCGATTGTAAATGTACTCTCATTTCCTTGTGCATGGATGGAGATGCTTATTGCTTTTTCATTTTTAATTATTATTTACAAGTGTATGCAGATTTTTCCTGGACTACAAGGTCCTCTAATCTTACACTGCCTGCTTTACGTCAAAACAGAAAAGAGAAAAAGAAAAACATGCATGGATGGAGATTTTCCTTTTGTTGTCATTAAGTTCTTGATTTCTGGTTTTTCGTATAGCTTTATTTTGATTTCTCTCTCTCTCTCTCTATATATATATATATAGTTCTTCAAAGATGATTTTCGCTTACTGTGTGGACTGCTCTATTGCTGCAGATACTAGGCAGTGGGAATACATCTCGTATTGCCTCTCCCAACTGGCATTTACTGAAAAGGGAATGAAAAAACTCATTGATTCATTTAAGACGTTTGAACATGTCCTGTCTGAGGATTCTGTCATGGACAATTTTAAAAGCATAATCACTAAGGTATTGGCTTTCTGTAATCCTGTTCCTCTTCCATCTCCTAGATTGTAATAATTTAATGATATGCTTTCCATTTTCTTTATGTACAAATAGGCTAAGAAGTTTGCAAAACCAGAACTTAAATTGTGCATTGAGGAGTTTGAGGAGAAGCTTACTAAGTTCCACATGGAAAAGAAAGAACAAGAAGTGACGGCAAGAAATGCCCAAATTCATCAACAGAAAATCAGTGGCATGGAAGGCTGTGCAATGGCTAGAAATGAAGGCGAAGTGAGTGAAGGATCAGATATTATTGAAGGTTGGTACAGTAATATTTATTATTATTAGTTGGGGGGGGGGGGGGGGGGCAGTTTGGAACTTTCGCCGTGCTTCCAGATTTTCCTAAGACATTCATTGCTATATTTTGAAAGCTTTTGAATTACCTAGTTAAAACCATGTCCATGTCAATGACACTCATGATACACCTCTAAAAGGTAAGAAGCATCAATAGGATATTTTATATATTCAGCCTTTCCACAACATGCTTTGTAGGTCTAATCAAATCTTTGCTCCCCTTAGGTGATTAGATGTACTTAAGCCTTTAGTTGTGCTAGGATATATTGCCAGGCCTCGTACTCTTGCTAATAGTGTGCTAGTTCAAAATACAATTTGTTTACAAGGATTTCTTTTTCAGGAATTCTTTGTTGTTCCTTTTTTTTTTCCGGTTATCAATATCTCGTTTTTTAGTGTGGAAAACAAATATGGTGAACTATTTACTGATTTTGATTTCTTTCTGTACCGTTGTTCCAACTAATGTCAAATACATCTCATCTTTTCCAATTTAACACATTTTGTTTTCGAAAATTTAGTTCCTTGAAGAGGCTTCATTCGTTCCAAAGGGTTAAATTAGATAAGTTGAAGCCTTTTAGAACAATATTACGTGGAAGCGCTGTGTTGCTTCGTTGTTTGTGGATATGGTATAGGCAAAGACCGTTCGTTTCAACTATTTGCCTTTCAGGAATTGTGTTCCTTTTCGTAAGATCTGTGCTTATAAATGATACACTTTCTGCCTACGCCTGATTACCAATGAATCAGATGGTGAAATCAATGATCCATCCATGGAAGAAATATCTCAATCATCGGATTCTGAGGTCAACAGGTCAGGTGAGTATTCAGGTACTTCAAGTGAGGTGACAGACATGGAGTCGGATGGCACTGAAGTGCAGTCAAAAGGTAATTTAAGTTCTCTGACGCTTTAGGAACTACAGTAAACTGTTTTCTACTGTTGCTATAATCTGCTGTCTTTTACAGTGGCCTCCAAATCCAGAGCTACGGAAAGCAAAGCGAAAGTTGAGAGTTGTAGTATTTCTTCATCAACTAGAAGATCCACCAGGTCAAAGCAAAAAGGTAGCTTTCTAAATATTATCTACATGCATATATATGTCCCGCATGCTCGTGTACAAATTTACAAGGAAAAAAACAAACATGAGAATTTGGCATTATTCCTGATTGTCAGAGCTGTAGCTGCTCCGGTAACTTTTAGTTCTGGCACACCGTATCAGTTCTATAAAAGAGTATGCATGACAAGTTCATCTGTGATCATGCAGATAGAACACTAGAGTAGAGAAGGAGGGGAGCTTTTGCAGGCCAGTCTTTGCTTTGCTTTTCCATAAATGAAGAAAAGTAAAGCTTCAAGTTGTTTGAGGAAGGTATTTGTAGCATATTTCTTCTTTTACTTAAAGAATGCCTACAAAAATGTATTGCAGTATGTATGCATTTGTGTAATGAAAAATAGCACCACACATTTCTGGAACTAATGATTACTTCTTACCCCTTTTTGCCTGATGAATCAAAAACTAATTCCGTTCATTGTTTTCACTGTAATTATTTTATTTTATTTAGATTTACTTCAGCCAATTTTATTACTTGAGCTCAACTTTGGTCTTTGTTTTTGAAAAATGATCCACCAAAAACAGGTCTTAAACGAACTATTTCAGAAATTGATGTATTTCTACACTTCCAATATCAACTATCATGTGTCAAACAACAGAGTAAGGAACAACAGGGTACGGATCATCACCTGCTGTTGATTTTACATCAAGATCTGTTTCAGTTCTTTTTCACTGTATGTACTCACATGCATCATTCTTAAAGCAGTAAAAAAAGAAAGAAATTGCGATCATGTTGAATGTAAATGGCGAGGAATGATTCTCGCATCTCCAAAGGTTTATACTGGAAAGCATCTCTTTCTGGATGCGCACAAATTTGAAATTATTGGTTTCCGAAACATAGATGTAGTTAAAATGATAAATTTGAAATTATCTTGGGAGCTCCAATAATTTTATTATATAGATTTAGAGTTGTTTAAAATTTATATAAAAATTATTTGAACATCATGTTATTTTGTTTTAATAAATTGTCGCAAATCACAAGATGGTTAATTGTCTGAATTTTAATAGTAATTCACCTTTTAGGAGATTAATACATTTATGATTGAAAAATTGTTATACTTTAATAGTGTTAATTATTTTTGTATGTGTTTTAAGTGTTAACTTGTTGGGCTATACTCACATTATACATTACATGAAATAAAATGTATTATATTACATGAAACTCAGAAATCTTAGAAATAATAAATATTATTTTTCTATTTAAATTATATTACATATATTATTTTAGAATAATTTTAAAGATTTAATCAACTAGATCCCCACTTGATTTGAACTGGTGAGTTGACATGGAAACTCAACAACTACGAACCTAACCCATGTCGGGTTTTGTTCTTAATCATTGTTTACTTGATGGGTTAACTCACAACTTGGATCGAAACCATGGTTTTTTTTAATATAATCATAATAATATTGTTTTGAATAAAAATAATAGACTCCCAAGCTTTGTAGGGTTTGATAACCATGCCTTATGTCATCTCTCTATAAAAGCTACGATAAGCTCGTTCTGTGAGATAAATCACCATGATAGTATTATTTTTTGTGCGTGAATGTGGTGTTAAAATGCATTGATGTCCCTGCCTAAAGAATTAGGACAAACTAAGCGGTAGTTTGCGAAGTTCAAAGATAAGCTTTCGCAACTGGCAAGACTGTCTCTATAAAAGGGATATGGCGTGATAACTTTAGAATCTGCACAGCAGATCTCGAGTTTAAATGATATTGGACATTGTAAGAATCTAGAACAGTCAGAGTTTTACTCCTTTTTCGGGAGTAAAATTTCCTCACATTAAAAAAAAAAAAAAAACTGGCAAGACTAATTGCATTCAAATATGATAACCAAAACGATGCCAATTTGCAGCAATGATGGGCACTTCGCAGGTTATCAGACTGGCAAAAACAGGTCAAGCTATTTCAGAAATTGATCTATTTTCCATCAGATTCAAAATACCTTCACTTCCTACCAACCCAAGAAGCACTGTAACCTGCTCTTTGTTGTACAATCAAGCTCTCACAGTTGCCAATCTTCGCTCCTGAATAACTGTGTTTACATGCATCAATCTTAAAACCACAAACAAATCGATTACGTCTAATATAAAATTTCAAGGGATAATTATCGCTTCTTCAAAGGGGTTATATTTCTTCCTCTTCGAAAGGATCTCTTTCTGGATAGTCACCAACCTGAAATCATATAGAGTAGGCTTTGCTCATCAAATCGACCAACAAAATGGGCAGTTTGATATCAGACATTTAATATTACTGTAATCTAGATTTCAAATGCATGAAATCATATCTACTCCGTATCTAAACAGTAATATGATGTTTATTTTCATTGGATCATCAGTGAAGGACACATCCAAAACTGAAGCATCATGAGAGCATAGTTCTATACAAACCTTTACTTTGTCTGGCCTAATCATTGCACCATGAAGTGGAGGAGAGTCAAAGTAGCGCACTCCTTTAACCCTGAAAATGATCAAAAGATAAATAATTGGATGCAGCACAGAACGATCTAGGAGAAAAGATTTTAAAGGCCAATTAGCATAGCTCAACACCAACAATGTAAGCCAGGGTACCACAAACAAAGACAGCTAACTTGGTCAAAATCGCTCAAGAGGTTTTGATTCAGGAACTATACATATACCTACACATACCCAGGGCTGTGTGATTCAAATTTTCAGTACAACAGACTAATCAAAGAACACTAATTCCGTAACAGGCAGGCCAACTGCATATGTAAGGCGGAATTGGTGAAATGCCCACCATACTCATGTACAGTCAATTCAGACACCATTTACCACCAGAATTTGCTAAATCCGACTTTTGCAAGAAATTCCAACATTGGATCAAAATAACATTTAGGACTGCCTATCTATTCCTACAAAACATCATTGATATGCTGAAACAGAGGATGTCAGCATGATCTGACCAAAATAAAGGGAGAAAAAAATTATCCTTTTTTCCTCCTGAAATGCAAGACAAATCCAAAAGCATTGCACTTCGAAGTTCCTATGAAACACAGAGAGAGAGAGAGAGAGAGAGAGAGAGATTAGTAATACATACATTCCATCATGTTTTCCAAATGGTTCATCAAACTGAACTCCTACCCAAAAACCTGGTGTGAGAGATTCTGCTCGACCAACATATTTGACAACCCCTCTTTTCTCCCCTGGATCAATTTCACATCTATCACCCACCTAATCATTCGGAGAATTGGAAAACATAAAAAAGAAAATTGTTGAATAAGAAAGTGGATAGGACAAAAATGGGCAACAGATTTGCTACAAGGAAAAACTCAAAATGCAAGGGAGAAAAAAATTAAGAATCCATTTACACGGTGTACCTAAAAGTGGATAAAAAACTTAACCCAGAGTCTCAACCATCTCTGAAACCACCAAAACCAAGAAAAAAAATGTGAAGGGAATAACTGACCTTGATATTTGCACACAGGTCTTCCATGTAGTCATCTGTTATCTGAGAATGAAACACAAATGAGAGAACTAAATTTCCTCTCAATAGCTCATAGAATGCTGACCAAAATATCACTTTTTGAATCGAGCAAGATAAAGAAACACACTGAAAGAGACCATAGTATATACTTCCACACTACATTAATGAAGCAAAAATCATGAATAAAATAACACACTCAAATTTTCAGGTGCAAATTTGAAAATAGAGTACCGCAGCTTTTCACCTCACATGGAATGGTGCTTTCTCGCTTGAACTCGTAATCACCATAAATGGACTCCAAGTGAATGTCAGAAAGGGTATACACACACCAAAATTACTGAATAATTAATTACTCTCACGGGGGCTGTTCCTCCTTAAAATCTTCCACTCATATTATCGCCAAAACAAAAGGATTAAAGAACAAACAAGGGGTAGAGAACCTCAAATCATTGAAGATTTACCTTGGGCGCAAAGGCTGATGGATTTTGAGATGCCATTTTTTCTTTAAATTTTCTAAAAGTGCCTGAAAATCGCAAAAGAAAAAATTCCTTAACCAGTAAAACCCAAAATGTGGTCTGCAAGCACAACATCTATTTTTAAAAAAAAAAAACATTTTACATTCATAAAATAATAATTGGAAAATTAATCCAATCAAATAAAATCCAATTACTTACCATCACGTTTATCATAAGCTTCTTCAGAAATTGAATACTTCTCCACCGATGAAATATCTTCCAGCCAGCCACCAG
This sequence comes from Salix purpurea, assembly GCA_027405865.1. Classification (NCBI taxonomy): domain Eukaryota; kingdom Viridiplantae; phylum Streptophyta; class Magnoliopsida; order Malpighiales; family Salicaceae; genus Salix; species Salix purpurea. Next base: position 2,069,446 of record JAOWLH010000021.1, on the reverse strand, counting down.
CTGTTACTGATGAAGGATCCAGATCTATTATATGCAACCGATACCTTTTAACCCAACAAATAAGAAACCATTAATCACTCAATTCGAGAATCCCAAAAAACCTACATTTCCAATAATCAGACCTATATCTTTTTTATATAAAAAAAAAACTAACCCGTCAAAAGGAGAGTAGAAACCAAGAGGTCTAGAATCATCAGTTAAACTCGATATTTTTGAGTTTGCGTCATCATAAAGCTCAAGTTGCATTGAATTCACTGAAGTCCCACATTTTCTCCATAGCTTATCTTTCACAGCTTCCACTGAAGACTAAAATTAATACAAATTTATCCAAGTTTCAGTGAATAAAACTTGTGATTCAGCTAAAAGTGTTTGCGGGATTTGTACCTGAAGAGAGAAGCGAATCTCGGCAGAGAAAGACTTGATATTGGAGTGAGTGACTCTTAAGAGAACTGCCTCGTCAGGTTGAATCTGCAAGCGAGATGATGCCATCAGAGAGATTTGAGAGTTTGCTGCAAAACGATAGCAATACCGTCCTCTCTAGCAGTTTTTTTTTTATTGTTGTTGTTGAGAAATTGAGCACTGAAGGCCCGCCTGAGTTTAAAAAAAAAAAAAACCAGGGCTCCGCTGCTGTCTGAAAAATCCACTGGTCCATCACTATTAGTCCTTTAAAAAGCCCTTTAGTGAATGGGTCAAGTGTCATGTTTATCAATTAACACTTTTTTAAAATATATTGAAATAATTTCTTTTAGATTTTTTTTATATTAATACATTCAAATAATAAAAAAAAAATATTAATTTAATATTTTTAAAAAAAAATAGAAGTTTGCACACCTTAATAATCAATAAATTAAATGAAACTATACCATGTCAAATGATTGCGTTTATATTTGATATTTGATGTTTTTAATTTCATTTTTGAAATAAAATTAATTTTTTAATCTCGAAATTATTTTTTTTATACAGAAACAAATCTAATGTAAAATCAGATTCAAATGCAAGCCAATAAAAAATTCAAAGTATGTGCAGAGCAAAATTCAAGAGTCTTCACAAGAAAACTCGAGCATATACATGCCCACTACACTACAAAAAGATACAAAACCATGTGAACCTATCATTTATGTTCATAGGTCTTCAAAGACTATAAAACCCCATAATAGTTCACATTTTTTCTGAATTATATTTTACTGACAAATGATGGCGAGCTGTAAAATGATGAAAAATCATTACAAGATAAAATCTCAAGTGAGTGGGAGTTAGACATAAAGAATGAGATGGATTCTTTGTTGAAGAGTCAGACTCGGGAGCTAAGAACACTGTTTCAAGACAGAAAGGCTTTGCAAAACAAGTGAGTTTGTAGGGTAAAGATTGAGCATGATACAAGCAAATGGTTCAAGGCGGCAAGATTGATTACTCCGGGATATTTTCTCTAGTTCTGTAACCAAGAACAATTAAAGTGGTTTTGAGAAGAGTAACTGCAGAAAATCTACAGTTTGAACAACTAAATGTAAAAATAGGATTCCTTCGTAATGACCAGGAGGAAGATATTCTTATGCAACAAGTAGAGGGGTTTGCAATACACGAAAAGGAGAACCAAGTTTACAAGAAAAAGAAAAAAAAAATCATATACAGTTTGAAGCAAGCTTCAAGATAATGGTATAAGAAGTTTGACAACTTCATTTGCAGTTCTGGGTACTCCGGATCATGCTTGGCTGATCATTGTTTCTATGCCATACATTTTGATAACTCTTATATCATTCTCCACTGTTATATCTGGATGATATATTGATTGCAAGATCTAGTATTGAGGAGATTAACACAGTTTGAAATGACAGATTTAGGAACTGCAATCTAATGTATAAGATTTCTTGCATCTCTGTTATCGGCTCTCCAATGTATGCTATGGCTGTACCAGACTAGACATTGTCCATGCAGTGAGAGTTGTTAATCGATATATGAACAATTCTTGCCCCAATCGAATCTGTAAAGGAGATGGTCTGGCTGTAGCGTTTCCTGGAAGAATTTAGCAAGATGAATGAAAAGGGTGTTCTCTATAACGACAGCCGGACTGCAGTCTTCCTTGCCAAGAATCCAACATTCCATTTCAGTTACATGTTAACTAAAGGAGTTGCTCTTGATAAACTGAAGCTGTGTAATGCTTCAGTTGGTTTTCAAGGATAAAAAATGGATATAATGTCATTTATGTCCAAGTGTGAGATTGTTATGTATGAACATTAAATGACAGCTAACAACCATGTCAAATATTGCTTGGTGAAGGTTAAGAATGGTTGCAATTAGGTATCTGGATTTTTCATGTCCGTTCAGACATGATGATGCACTCAACGACAAAATTCATAATTGAATTTTTTATTTTTTAAAAATTATTTTTAATATTATTACATGAAAATAATTTTAAAATATCAAAAAATATATCCAATTATTATATATATATATAAAGTGAATTTAGGGTTTCTTTTTTCTTTTATCTATTCATACATGAGCTGAATTATTTTCAATCAAGGCGAGCAATCAATCACTGTCATCTTCTTCCAGGGTCAACTTAGAAAGTACAATACTTGAAGCAATCATGCATACGGATAATGCTGTCCGCCAGAGATTTTAATTATTTACTCTCGATTGACTTTGATCCATTTTCCTATACCACATTTAACTCCACTATTTATAAAACCAGGTGCAGTTTTTATCATTTTATAATCATTTATTTTTAAAAAAAAATCCCATGAATTTAACAGTTTATTTTAAGAAAAATAAATTATGCGCCACCCCATTTCTGTCATTAAAAAAGACTTCATCCTCTATAATTTTTATCTCATATTTTAATTTAAATACTGAAAGTATTGTTTTCAAATGTTTTTTAGACTACATGTTAACTGGTACTATCTAGTTAGAATCATGGAATATAGAAATTAATTCATTTCAATTATATCAATTAATTTATAACTTTATAATATATTTAAAAAAAATATATAATAATAGTAATAACAAGTTTTAATATTAAGAATCTTGAACTAAAATCAAGATAGGGTCTTTAAAATAAAAGAAATCGTATCAAATACTTTTTTGTCTAAAAATAAAAGAAATCGTATCCAAATACTTTTTTGATAGACAAAATACTTACTCATAACTGCAAATTCTTGCTTATTATTTTCCCTTCAAAATTTAAATTCACATACGAAAAAAGTCAACAAAAAAAACGAATCCAAAACGTTGACCAACATCTGAGCAAGTAGCACGCGAACAAAACTAGAAGTAGAAAGTCCCAATCAATCACCACCACCTGGTCTCTTCTCTGGTCCTCACATCTCCCGCAAAATCCACGTGGCAGGTTATTGACAGATCACACCCTTAAAAATATAAATAAAATAATATTCCTGTTCCAGATCAAAAACAAAGTGAAAACTCTCTCTCTCTCCCCTCTGGCTTTCTTACAAATTTTAATTTTGAAGGTAAAACGTTGTATTTTGTCTACTTATTTTTATTACTTCTTCTTTTGTATTAATTTTTTTTATTCTAAATTTAGTGTTTGTTTCTGTCGAAATTAATGTGTGTGTGTGTGTGTGTGTAAAATAGCTGTTTGATCTGATGTTGCTGTTGTTATTGAGATTCTAGGGTTTTGTTTTTTTAATGAATTCTGGTGATCAATTGTTTTTTTTTATTTTGTTGAATTCAGGGTGATTTTTGATTTTTGAGAAAATTGGGTGATGAGGGATAGTATTTGATTTCTGAGAAAATTGAGATATAAAGAGAGGCAACGTGTAAGGTTTATGAGAAAGCGGGAATGGTGTTTTATTAGTTTTTGTGATTAGAGACCTGGGAGGTTTAAGTATTAATCTGTGTTATTAAGGAGAATCTGGGCTGTGTGAACTGGAATACAAATCATTTGTATGAACTGTTTTTCCAATGTTAGTGTAAGCGGCAGTTTTTTGTGCACGCAGTAACACTTTTTTCTTTTTGCTTCCGGGATAAACTGGTCGCGGAATTTACTTAGTTCCGGCATTTATTCTAATTCCCGCTACCTAATTCTTTGCTTGAGTGCTACCCTCTATGCTCAATTAATCGATTTTTTTTGGTATTATTGACATAGCTTTGATGGAAATTATCTTTCCTTTTTTGTTTGCGTCTGATAACATTTGAGGACTGATTCGTGGATATTGATTCTTGTGCATGCCTTTTTCAGGTTAGACCCTTTCTCATCAAATCTCAGGGCATTAGCCTTTGAAATAAAATAAACTGTTGAAGGATATTGTGACATAGAAAGTTATTCTGCTCGTTCTCCTTTTCATTTGAAATATCAAGAGATGTCAAGTGGACCGGTGAGAAGGGTCTCGCCAAAAGACATACAAGTGGTAAGTTGTTTATCTTTCAATTTTAGAGTTGGTGAACTTTTAACATGTTAATTCTTGCTATTCTAACGTTAACAGTAGAATTATTCTGTATAGGGTAAGCAGTCAATGGGAATAATTTAGTTAAAAATGCTGGGTTTTTTCGACAAAAAATTCTGTGACCTTTGGCTTCCTCGAGCATCTTGTATAACAGCTGTAATTCCATAATGTTTTCTTTAGTTGCTCCTCCGTTGGAATTGATCTAGCTGACTTTGGAGGAGATAGATGCAGGGATTTTGAACCAATTACATTCATTTGCTAGAGAGCAGTTTCTTATGTATAACCCAACTGCATGTTTTGATTTCTTCCTCAGGCCTGGCATTTCCCTGGTAATTTCTGAAATGGATAGTTGGAGTTTTCATAAGGAAATCTATGTCCTTAAATAATTAAAATAATTCATAAACAGTAAATTTGGAAGTAGTAGCCAACGTATGACCTTCAATCTCTGCTTCTTAAGTTAGTGGAGTCTTCATTCAAATAACAGACATCATTTTACATTGTCTCTCCATGTAAAGGTCACAGCTAATGATACCTGTTGGGAATAAATCTTGTCCATAGATCCTTGGGAGTCCAAAGCATCGATGGGCCATTGGCCTTTGGCCTTTATTAACATAATTCTAGTCATTCATGTGATACAGAACCTCCTAATATCCTCAAATTTGTGATACAATTGCTGTTCCTCAGATCCCAATACACAAAAGCTGCAGCACAATAATTATTGGTTGAACTTCCATTTTTCATGTCAAATGCTGTTGTAAGGAAAAATATTTGTATTAATTTTTTAAAATTTCGTGTACAGATCTGGTATTTTAAGTACTGATTGGATTGTATTATCTAGAGTAAAGATGAATTGTTCTTGTTTTGCCCTAGGTTCCATTAAAGACTGTTTGTCTGCATATGCAAGCCAAGTGGGAAAAAAAAAGAGATGTACGAGCCAAATGGGAAAAAAAAGAGATGTAATTTCTCCCTTTTTTATCATGGAAATTCTCTGTATGCAATGGCCTGTTTGGTATTGCTGGTTCAAACCACATGTGATTTGGTGTCTTTTGGATACTGATCCACCACAAAGAATGTTTAAGGAAAACAAGTTACTAACAAAAAGAGTAGTGTGTGTGTGTGTGTGTCAGCACTCTAGTAAAAGATAGCTGTAAAGAGTGCTAGCCATTCAACACTAATTTCTCTAGTAAAAGATAGCTGTAAATAACTGTGGAGGATAAGATAGTCTGGATATCTGCTATGCTCAATCCAGTGTTTCCAATAAAATACCTTTATCAAGAGCTTCTAATTAGAGATTGTTTCTCACCGGTATCCTTTTCCTTGGAAATAAAAAAGGTTTCTGCATCAGAATTCTCTTTTCTTGGAGTTAAGGGATTATTAAATAATCTTTTAAATTGTGACATAACCATGCTATCTTCATAATTCTCCTTTGGCTTATTGATGTTTGTTTCCAGGTGCAAAATCTCATAGAGCGGTGTCTTCAGCTGTACATGAACCAGAATGAAGTTGTGGATACTTTGTTGGCTCAAGCAAAGATTGAGCCTGGTTTCACTGAACTTGGTAATTAATACTGGAACTCCATTTTTATGTGTTGCAGAATGTTTGATGATTAGATTCTACTCATGCTATTTTCCTATTGCGGCACCATTAAGGGTTGCTAATTGTTTCCCTGACCCATCAAGAGTGCTGATAAAACAGTATGTAGTCAATGTTAATGGGGCAAAAAAAAACACAAGTGATTGGGGCAAAAAAAGTGAAACCACCACTGAAATGGAAAATAGTTAAACCGCAAGATTCTTCTTTGCTTTTTCTGAAGTTTTTTCAAGAGTTTATCAATTAGTGAAAGGAACATTTCAGGCATCATTAGTCTCTCTATGTGGATAGGAATTGTCATACCTATTGGTGAATTCCTCAATTGTGCTAACTTTGGCCCCTGAATGGAATTTAAAATAAATTTAGCATTCAATCACATGAAATGAATGCTCAAGGACTGGAAAAGAAAAGTTGAGAGTTTGTGACTAAAATTGGTTTGGCTATTTTGATTGTTATTTTGGGAGCTTTCACTCAAACCTATTTAAAGAAAGTTATTAGATATAGGAATTATTGGTGTTGAAATAAAAATTTCTAGAGCTTACTCCAGCTTTTATTGTAAATAGGTGTTCAGATATGTTCTTTCTTCAAAAATAAAATTGCATAGGCCCACCAAATATGATTCCTTTTCTTTTACCCTTTTGTCCATTTTTTTTGGATGCAAGGAAACCCCACCCCCGGAAAGCACACTTTGTGAGCCTAGTTGAGCGAGTAAAACCTCGTCTATCCCAGCTTTTATAAGTGGTGCACACCCTTACTTAAACTCGAGATCTACTGTGCAGATCGGAAGCCATCTGTTTTCACGTCACATCCCTTGGGGACCCTTTGTCCATTGTTACATACCTTTAAAACCAATATTTTGTAGCATAGGAAGAACTTCAAGTTTGGTGATCTTATTTTATTCACAATGTGTAAATTTGTTTTCCAGTTTGGCAAAAGCTTGAAGAAGAGAATCGGGAATTCTTCAGGGCTTATTATCTTAGGTTGAAGGTAAAGCAACAAATAGAGGAATTCAACAAGCTGCTTGTGCAGCAGGCACATTTGATGCGTGACCTGAATTCAACTGGAGTTGTTTCAATGCCTGCTTCTAATGGATCTCATATCCCACAAAGTAAGATTGCTTTTCTTCCCATGAACATTTTTACTTTTGTTATTGGCATATCTAGAAAATTACACTATATAACTTTCCACATAATTGGAAATCAGCTTTGCTGCTGTGCTTCCTAATTGTTGTGATTTGATTTCATAATCATTATATATCTTCCAAACAGGCTGTTTGGTTGGAAAGAAAGCAAGGTTCTATAAGTGAGAGATCAAAGGAGATGATAAATGGTGGGCGTCTGTGGGGTTTTATATTAAAATCCACACATAACACCAAGTTCAGTGCAAATTTTTAAAGTTTCCCAACCCGAGTAATAGTGATAACAGCTTAGTAATAACCAGTAGGCAGCAAATTAACTCTTTATCATACTTCATACTGGCTATTTCCCCCGCATTTAAATGATTTTGTAGAACATGAGAGCCCACTTGTGGGAAAAGTTGGAGGTATCGGATCTTTTTCCAGTGGAAAGATGTTAAGGTGGTTTCCTTGATTTTTGCCTTAAAATAGACTTCAGAAAACTCTTAATCAATCTGTATTTTCAGAATTTTATAAAGATTTGCTTAATATAATGTGATAATAACACAATTTCCTTCCCTTTTTTGGACTTGAATTTCAAATTTTTGGTAGTCATTTTTGGATGTTTGCTGTAAGTTTGCTTGTGTAGATGGTTTTTGACATGTGACTAATTGATTGCTGAATCTATGTTATCTGAATGTCCTTATCAAAACTGTACCATAGTGCATTTACAAGGATAATTTGGTTGAATCTTTTTTGTAGCTTTCTCCAAACCTCTTATGCTTAATTTGGTTGAATCTTTTTTGTAGCTTTCTCCAAACCTCTTATGCTTTGAATGATTCGTACTTTTTTGGCAACTGATTTTGGTTACTTTGGCAGTGCACCAGAATACAGCATGTTATGGCTCAGATCATACAGGACCAGCCTTGAAACCAGGGAGCATGCATCACCCCATTGGCTCTGGTTTGACTAATGCATACACCAATGGTGGATCATCATTGCACTCAAGCATGCATGCGGCTGTTGAAATAGCTGCTCGTTCCAGTGAAATTGATGCACCTCCAAACATGCTTTCAATGCAGAGCTCAAACATAGGTCTGCTGCAAGGAATGAATGGGGGAATGATCAAATCAGAAGCCGGTTATTCGGGTACTTCTCCCTACATGTTTGTTGCTGATGGCAATGTCCTAGAATCACGCCCATCAATTGCAGATGCATCTGTTGCATCATTCAGTAGTGGAGAGTCCAGTTCACAAGCCTTGGGTGAGTCTATTCTGGATGCAGACACTTCTTCATTTGGATTTTTGAGTCAGATTCCTCGAAATTTCAGTCTTTCAGATCTGACAGCTGATTTTACCCAGAGTTCAGGTTTGTCTCCCTCCCTCTTCTCTCCATCTTTATTTACCAGTGCCCGACTTCCTCTTTAGCACACTTCTTTTGCACAAGATTTCTATTTTAATCTGTTTGTTGTTCAACTGAAAAGTTAAGCAGCAAACTTTTCAGTGGACTCAATTATAATCTGTTCAGGTGAGTACTCAATTTGTGTGATTAAGCAAGTTGGTGGAGTCAGCTCTTAATTTGGGTCCCCTGTGCATGTAATGGAACATTTAGTAGACAATTTACAACTGTTACATTTTCATTTTCTGCTCTTAGAAATACTGGAGAACTACCCGAGATCACCCTATCTAGCAGCAGACAATGATAACTTTCCAGATTCTCGAGAAAGAGATCCAGGTTGTTAATATTTTTTTAAGGCTTCGTAATATTTGGTACATCAGAAAGGAGGAAACTAATTTGGTATCATAATTTTGCAGTCGACAACAGAAGGTTGGACACTATATCAGAAGGCATGAGTTATGATGATTTTGGAAGTGAATAGCCTTAGAATATCTGTGGTGAGTTCTTTGTGCATTTTTTTTTATTTGTCGAATTGCTTATGCTGCTATTGCTTACTAGATAGCTATCTGTACCATTTACAAATCAGCTAAGTATATGCTGTGTGATACATTTTTGCTACATCAGAATTAAGTTCTTTCTCCATGTTGTCTCTATAGACCTAAGACTGCTAGAAATGGGTTGTGTAAGCACTTTCTTCATATCACATATGTTTGGGTTGATCTGTGTTTACTTGTAATTTTAGTTTTTATAATTTTCTGAAAGAAAAAGGAATTCATGCAAACATGGAATCATGCATCGAGTCACATCTCTTTGCCTTCCCTTTTGAGTTTGTTATAGCATTTACTTTGTTTTTTCCTTTTTCAATTTTGTTATTGCAGGTTTGTAAATAGCAATTTAGCTTGGGAGAAGCTTCAGAAATAGATCTGCAGGAGATTCATTGGCGTGTAAAATTTCGCTGACTGCAGTACATGTAGCGATGACTCTTGACATTAGGATTCTTAAGGGTGAATTTTTTTTTTCAGAATAACGCAACAGATTACCTTTTTTAGTACCATGAAAACTCATGGTTGATAATTTATGCTGTATCTAGGTGTTTGCAGAAGCATGTATTTGCACTTTGGTGTGGTTGTGGTCTTTTGCATTATATAAAATTGGGGTTTCATTTTTTTTAATTAGATTCTGAATTTGATATAACTCTTCTCTCTGTGGCTTGACATCAGAATTTTTTATGAAGACAACGGTGCAGATTGGACTCTCCCTGCATAAGAACGTCTGTTTTGCTCTCGGTTGTTTTTTTCTGAGTCCTTGTAGTTTACTGAAACAAAACAATTGATTCTTGTAATATAAAAATATTTAATTTTCTTTTGACTAGTGTAGATCAAGCTCATTTTAATGTTTTTCTTAAAAACAATTTTTTGGCTTGAATTTTCTTTTCCTATTCACGAAATGGACAAAATATGGAGATGAAGAAGAATTTAAAAACGCAGGAACCCCCCTCTCCCATTACATCAAACCTCCTTTTGCAGTTTATTTGAATGTGAAGATGTATCTGAAAGGGCGAGGTCCAGATCAGAAAACATAAACGATAAATGCGATTTAACGTATCAGTTTGGTAAAGATAGAATTGGACAGACGGGAAGTTAGGAAAGAGATGGAAGAAACAGACAAGGAAAGGGAAGAGACATGTTTCAGCAATCAATATGGGCCTCACCAGTTCCACCATGAAATTCAGAGCCTGTTAACATGAGAATGCATTGATGACAGAAGAAGACAGTTTGCAGACTGTGCCGACAAAAACAATGACCACGCCCTTTCATTCATAGAGAAACAATCTAATCAGTCACCGTTCACAGTAAAATCTTCCATGCAAATGCTTGATTCTAATGCAAGGAGATTGATTTCACTTCTTGAGCTGTATTATAATCTCCTTTTTGATATATTTTGAATTGTGATCGTATTTAATCTCATTTTATTACAAGAAGTTCGGAGAGTTACGATTGAACTATCAAGAGTTGCAATTACAGGCGTTAACATTTTATGATATTCCTTGGATCAACCCCAAAACTCTTTTTAAGTTGCATTCTTGTTGTTTAATTTAATTGGCAGAAAGACAATTGGAATATTTTCATGTAAAAACTGTATGCATGGAGCAACTCTATTCTAATCTTATATTGATCCCTGTATTAACCAGGATTAAGATCTAGAAGGGGGGAAGAAGATTATCAGAATTACATTGAACGAAAAATTTCCCCATGATTTCTCAGACCATGGTAGTAATGCCGCCATTGTATCTACGTCTAGTTCTATCTGGTGAAAGCCCTTCTTCCATAGTTTTCCTTTTGTTATTGTTGGGTGGTTGTAGAAGTGGTGATTGTTGTGGTTGTGGTTGAGGCTCTGGTTGCGGCTGCGATGGTGGTTGTTGCTGCTCTTCTGACTTAATTTCTGATTTTTCAAGCTTTTCTTGATCTCCTAGTTTTTCGTTCTTAATTTTGGTTTTCATCATGTGAGGTTTAAGCCTATTCAAATCAGCTAGCCGTACTGGCTTCAAGAAAAATTCCTCTGCTCCTTCCTCTAAACATCTGTAATTAAGTTTTATACGCACTAATCAGTTCAATGACATCAAAAGATCAAACGGCAGATTCCTCAATTTTTTTCACGAAATGGAAAAAGAAAGAAACCAATTCTAGCTTTGGTTTTTTATCTCTTTACCTGGTGATCCTTGCAGGGACATTTTCAGATGACATAATGACCACAGGTATGTTCCTGAGAGATGACGATTCCTGCAGATCAGAAGAAAAGGAAAATCCATTAATTTCTTTTAAGCACGATTTCTTTTCATGGAAAATAAAATAACTGTGCATTAATAATCTTTGGTGGGTGTAATGACAGAGGAGGGTGCCGCATAAGAAACAAAGAGAATCTCTGAATATCTTGACCTGGATTTGTTTAGATACAAAACAGGTAGCAAAGGGTTCCAAAAAGATTTTCTTTCAGATTCTCAAGCAAGTGGGCAATAATAGGGCACATGTTGACAACTACTACACTAACACATCATCATTTTAGACCCTGATGATTTTTTAAGCTGGGAAAGAATTTTCAGGGTACCCATTTTGCTAGAAATAGAAATGGGAAAAGATTGAGAAAAGAAAAGGGAATATATGATGACTCGAAAAGAAGATAAGAGAATAGAAATCCAAAAAGCTTACCTTTACTTTCTTGAGCAAATCATAGCCTGTCATGCCAGGCATACAGTAATCTGTAATGATAAGATTCACTTCCACTTCCTGCAAAAGCATCAAAAAACGATGAAAAAAAATCAGAAACCCAGAAAAGATGGAAAATAATTAAGACAGAAGTGGAAAGAAAGAGAGAAAGAAGCTTTACCTGATGATCGTTAGGAGAAACAGAAGGTACTCTATCTGGGTTGCTGTGGTCATCCTCTTCATGCAATCCCAGGAATTTTAAAGCTTTACTACCAGAATCAACTGCAGTAACTGCCAAGGCATAACATTCAGAACCGAACAGCAACAAAAATGTATAACCTTAAAAACAATTAGAACCCATGTCATAAAAATCTTTCCTTTTTCAACCAAGAAAGTAAATTTAGTACCTTGATATGATGATGTCTTGAGAAGCCTCTCGATCAGCTTTCTATCTATTATGCTGTCATCAACAGCTAAAACATGAAACTGTGAGTGCGATTCTCCTGTTATTGCCATTGCATCCAACTCCAGATCCAATATTATCACCTCAATCCTCAATAGAGCAATACTATGGAAGAAAGTTTTTGGTTTTTGGAATGGAAGGAGAAACAGGAGAAGAGACGAGGAGGGAGGCCTATTTTGTAGTGATGAACTGAGACCTTCCCAGCAAAATTCACACACCCCCACAAAGCAAGAACCAACAGATTTCTTTTCAAATCTTGCAGATTTTCGAAGTTGATTTTAGTATTGAATTACAGGGTGAGCACTGCTTTAAAGAAAAACAAAATGACCCAATAAAAATAAAAGAATAAAATAAACAAATAAAATCTTTATGGGAAATGTTGAAGGAGATGGGGATAGAACATGGGAGATTGGAGGAGGTCTCCACAGATAAATAAAGAGGGGGGGAGAGAAAATGGGGAGAGTGGCAGGAAAGTTTAGGAAGAAAGAAAAATAAAAAGGGGGAAAAATTGAAAGGGGTGGGAGTGGGACCCATCAAAATCCTCAAAGAGATACTGGTGACGTAAGCATAGTTGCTTTTTCTCCCCAATGTTAAATCATGTGGCTCTTACCATATCTTGAGCAGGTGGGGGGAGCAGGGGAGGGCAAAGACAGGCCAATTTCTGCCTTGATTCCTTTTGATTGACTATTTAGACTGTTTTGTTTGTTTTTATAAATGGTTTTTATTTAAAAATGATGTTTTTTTTTAATTTTAATATTAATATATAAAAAAATAATTTAAAATAAAATAAAATAATATTTTCTTTTAAAAATGCAATGTAAAACAGTTAGTTACTAGGATGTCTTTCCCACCCCCATACATTCCCCACACACACACACACACACACCCAGCTGATAAGGAAATCATAAAACCTTACTAACTATTAATTATTATTTAATTTCTTTATTTATATCCAAACATGTGTCCATGCTCATTCATTCATGCATCTAGCCAGAGTTTGGGATTGGAGAGCTGGCAGTTCATTAGTTTTTTTAACCCATGAAAATTAAATATTTAGAAAGATGCTGTGATTTAGGGTCTTTTTTTAGTTAAAATATATTAAAATAATTTATTTATTTAATGCGGTCCTCCTACTTATCTCATGGTTAAAGACCATAATAAATATGGGTTTGCAATTTTGATTATTAATTAACGCGACTTTATCACGGTTTTATAATTATATTGTAGTGTAGATGGACGGTTTAAGCATTAAAAGAAGGTGAGAGTTGGGTTTCATTTGCCATACCAGCTCAGACCCAGCGAATGAATCAAAGAAGAAGAACTTATTTAAGTAATGAATGATAATTAGAAGGACTGTATTGAGAAAATTAATTAACAAGGACCTGTGTATAAAGATTATGAAAATAGAGGGACTTCTCGGACTCTTGATAACCTGAATTCTTGACGCAGGGAAAAACAAGAACATAACATGTTGCTTCATCGGTAGACTACGAGAGTGATTGGAAGTGTGATATGGTTAAATATGATTATTTTTTTTTTAATTCACAACTCATTTGATATATGAAAAGTCATCACTGAAATAAAGTTTTATATGTTTTTCCTTTTTTTTCCTATTAAGTACATGCTTGGAAGTGTGGTAAAGATTAATTTTAAAAATATTTTTTTAATGCATTAAAATAATATTTTTTACTTTTAAAAAAAATGATTTCTACATCAGCACATGAAAATAATATAAAATATAAAAAAATTAATTCAAAATAAAAACACTTTTGAAACGTAGTATAAAACGTCCCCCAAGTTTTCTTTGTTTTTCTATGTTCTTACTTGTATTGGTGCTTAAAATTTAGATTTTATTTAGGGTGAGCTTCTTTAAGTGTATTTCAAAAGTATATTAATTTTAAAAAAATATATCAAGTTAATTTGTTTCAATAACTTTACAATAAAAATAACAAAAAATACATTCTAATGTATTTTTAATTAGAATTTATTATAAAAAAATAAAAATAAACTTGCATCAACAACACGCACTGAGGTGGAGAAATGACTTTTCGTACCGTGATAAAAACATGGATGCTGGACCATTTTTCCTTGAAATTTCGCAAGTTTGAATTGTAGTAGATTTTTTGTAGATCTCACAGGGATTTTTCTCAAGATTTGCTTGTTGAACGAAAGACATGTCCAAGCTGATTGATTCCTTCCTCACTTTCTAGAAAGCCATCCAATTTCTTCGAGATTGCCATCAAAATAGGTCAACAAATTCGACGTCAAATATCATATCTTCATGATTAGACCCCTCAATCTTTTGCTCTTAAATTTCTACCGCTAGTAGTAGACAGAGCTTACAGCTTACAAGTAGATTTGTTCTCGTGTATTACAAATATTCTTATAAAACAAATCAACAAATAACTGCATACCAGTCAACGAGGCTCCAGGAGATTTGCAATAAGTAAAGGGATCAAGAGAAGAGATTGAGTAATTAATTTCATGTTTGAGTTACGTTATTGTTAATATAATGATAATTAAAGATTTATATTATAATTAACTTATGAGTTTATAAAAGAGAAAGTTTGGAGTGGGCCAATGTAGCTTGAAAAAATCCTCAGCCAGCTCCTTTTTTTCCCTTTGATTGCAAAATTTAAACCTGTAAATGACGAAGAAAGGTGGTCATCATTTTGATAATCCGCGTTAACTTTCTGTGTGGATGCAGGAGCTGTGATTTTTCTCCCCTGCCTTTTGAAAAGCCCATATTTCTGCTCTCATGATTTTGACAAGGGACCTGAGAGAATCTAAAACCATGCACCAGCTTTTGAATTTTAAATTGTCACACTGTGTTTTATCTTTATCGGAGAAAAACTCACTCGGAAGTTGCTTGAACAATGAGATGCCTCCATGGATGAATACGTGCGAGTCGTTCCGTTCATGAATGGAGACTTTTTTCCAGCTAAAAGCTTCCCGATTACGAGTTAATTCTCATAACATGTTATGCTATGACGATGGGTTTTTTAAAAATATATATATTTTTTTTTTGCAGTGGTGTGAATATCCAATCACAAATTCAGAAACTTAACCCTAATTTTTTTATTAAGAAAAAACAAAACAGCAACGAGTTTCTTGTCTATGTTTTGATCAAGTTTTCATGGGTTATATTGGTTTATAGTTTAACTTGGGTTTTTTATTAAGAAAGTCATTTAGGTAATATTCAAGGATATCATCTGATTTTACTATTTATTTTATTATTTTAAAGAAATTTATTAAACTCAATCAGATTATGGGTTGACGAATTAATTCAATTCAATTTAAAATGATGATGTTTCAAGATTATTTTTTTTAGTTTAAATGATATCAAAAACTTTTTTAAAAAAAGAATAGATTTTGACTAGGTAGCAATTTGACTTGTAAGATCAATAGATTTAATTCAGAACCCGACCTAGACTAGGGTTTAGATTGGTGGGACCTGTCAAACCAAGTTTAATAACACCACCTATTCCATGTTATATTCTTTTAATTAATAAAAATAACACCAATCTTAACAACATATTATCTCAATTGTCTTTAAGAGGCGTAATGTAATGACAAATGACTTGTGATATACATTACAGGTTTCGAGTTTGAATCAAGGCATGCATCCCTTATAAGAGTTTTAGATAATTATGATTTTACTTACTTATCTGGACCAGTGAAGTATGCTTTTCTAGAGATAAGATTTATCCGTATCCAATAAAAAATATTATCTTGATTAAATTTGGGGGTAATGCTCAGGTATGTATCTATGACGTGATGCCCTTTATGAAAAATTTAATGAAGGAAACATTCCACATCCAAGTGAATCATGTGAACGATTGAACATGGTTTTGATTTCACACCGAAAGCAAGCTTTTTATAGTTATTACAGATTGAGAAATCTTGCAAAAAGTGCAGACATGCATGGCCATGCAATAATTCATTATCTCGATCCGATTAACGATACTTTGAATTACATTGAAACCCTGCCTGCATTGCCTCGCAAATGAGACGATTTCTGTCTTCCATTCCCACTTTCGTTGTTGTTCTTCTGGGATTTTGTTTTTTTATGTTTTGAAAGAATAGAAATTCCTCAAGATAAATTTGTTTTTTTTTTTAAATTTAAATGTATTTCTATCTTTTATTATTATTTCAAAACACTAATTAAACGTGACCTAGAAAAATAATAAAAACCTGACCACGTATAAATGACTCCTCATTGAATGATGATCCAGAAAGAAAGAAAGAAAAATCCACGGATGATCTTAATCCAAGGAGAGAGCACATGCTAAGAAGACATTGACATGAATTATGAGCAAATTCAATCTTTGACCGATGGCTAAAAATAGATAAATCTTACAGTAAAAAAGTTATTTTATCCATTCATCATTATTATTTTTAACTTTTCAAATCTACTCGAAATACACAGTGGGAAAACCCCATCCTCGAGGAAAATAAATTTTAGGTCAGTCGATTGTTTGCTAAAAAAAAAATCATGAAGAAAATTCCCTGCTTGGTAGGGCATCACTACATTCTAACATTATAGAAAAAATGAAAAAGATTCCCCGACACACTTTAATTCATCGCACAACCTGTCACACATAATCCGATCCTGCAAGATTACAAAAGCTTGTCTAGTGGAGCCATGCAAGTAATTGCCAGACATTACTTATCATACGACCCCTTCTACTTGGCTCCATCAATCCCTATAAAATCAAGATTGAAGATCTTTTTTATATATACAGTACATGCTGTCAAACCACTCGCCTTGATATTAACTTGGATTAATTAAAAATAATATCAAATTTTAAAATAAAATATTTTTTTAGTTTTATAAAATATCAAATAAAGAGGTCGTGGACTGACATGTCATGTCAAGTTAGTTTTTTTTCAATTGATTTTCTTGATACACGATCTAGATCGGGAATGGCTTGTTCGGTTCTGGATTATACCGTGGAGCGGGAAGGGTTTAAGTTTATTGATATTAGTTTCAGATTCCACATTTTATAGACCATGCTGGCATGGTTATGATCATGATAATGTAGCTATGATTTTTTTTTTTATTAATACAAGTGTTCATGCCAATTTATACACATCTCAATTAAAACTTAATATTATAATTACGATAATGTAACAACGAAAGGTTTTATTTATCACGATCTTTCTTTATTTTATTTTAATAATCACGGTATCCGGGTCAGTTTACGCGCATCATAATTAATCTATGGGTCCAATAAACAAGTAAAACACCACAAAGATGACAGACGTGCATTGTGAGACTTGAACTCTAGTGCAGAGGAAGGGACCTCCGCTAGGCCAAGACCCCACTTGCAAATCTTTTGTTTTGTTGATATGTTTGGTTCATGGTCCGTTGAGTTTGGGTCAATTGCATTGATGAAAAAAAAAATTGATGGTCGGAACATATATGATTTTATAAATTGAAAAGAAAGGTGTTTTCTTTTTACTATATACAAAAGACTTGAGCTCTGCAGTCCAGGGGGGGTATAGGATAAATGATATAAAAAATAATCTGTCTTGTTTTGTAATATAAAATTTAACCATGGTTTTATTTAATTTATATGAGACCTAGTTTCAAAACATATAAAAAAAAATAGAGTCAACAGATCTAATTAGTGTTAAATATTAGACGCGTTCTCTTGTATCCTTTTAATATTTTTTACCTATATATATTATTATATTTTCATATTTTCTTCTGTCCCTTTTATCATTTTTTTTAATGAAAAAAGCTCTGCAATTACTAATTAACTTTCAAATTAGCTACTTTTCTCTCATCTTTCTTTTATTTTTTTTGGTATGAAATTTTCAAATAATTTCCAACTTCTGGGTGATTTAGAAGGATCTATTTAACAAGTCTCCCTCTTTTAAACGACAAAGTTCTCACCACATCTAGACTCCATTGTTAACCACTGAAGCTTATCCTTTTTAACAATGACTTGTAATCCAGTAGCATATTTATAAAGTATTATTGTCAAATTATGTTGGTCCGACCATTGGGTTGAAATCCTAAATCTAACTCGAGTTAAATCTCTAACTAGAGAGTACTGTTACTAATCATGTTAAACTTGATTAATTCGGTTGACTTGGCTATATAATACCAATTTGATTTCAAGAAAAATAAAACCTAAATTTATAAGCAAACCCCAGCTCAAAACCTCAAAATATAAACCAATTACCCCAACCAAACCAAACCCCAGCTCTGTAAAAAATATTATATAAATAAAAATTCCTTTCAAAACCAAATAGATTATCTCTTTGTCCAGCAATTGCTTTAGATGGCGTCGGCCAGAAAGCTAAAATGGAATGGGTGTGCAGAGCTAGGGCATCGATATTCCACCATTCCAGACAAGCTGAGAATCCAAACTGTTTAACAGGGTGATCGTAGCCGAGCTTGTCTACCTAAGAACCAACCTCGCACGTTCACCCATCAGATTTCATGATCACCGTGGCCCTACCTTTGTTCCTGTGACATTTGGATTTGGTATTTCAGTATCGGGATCCTGTCTATTTTTATCTGTGGAGCTTACTGTTGGTGCATTGAGTTCTTGACACGGGTTTGAGTGGACACACACATGCACGCAAAAGTATATTAGATTGACTTTGAACTATATATTAGTTAAATAATCTCTGAACATTGAGGGTTTGAGACCCTGTTTTTTTATCTGGATGTCAAAAATTAGAATTATTATACTAGATTTGCGATTTATATTGCTGCAAGTCATGACACATCTAAAATCCAATCTCTCTCTGTCCTTTTTGGTATTGAATTTCAATTTTTTTTCAAAAAAGATGATTTTTTTTTTATTTTTACTTTAAATTAAAAAACACTTTTCACCTGTAAATTGTTTGCCATTTAGAGTCTCGAGGGTTTTTTTGGCGTGGGCACGTTCCCGAGAGAGCAAAAATATTGAACAAAATCAAGAAAAGAAAAACTCGAAAACGTGCATGGTGGGTTTGTAATCATGAAATGTAAATCATATTGTATAAATTATTAGGGCTCTAAGAGCGATGTTTGGGAGGCATCTCGTCATCACATGGCTTGTTGGAACGCACACATGCATATACAGAGATCTATGCTTTGATTAGAAATCAAATCTGTTGGATTAGAAATCTGCTGGATTAGAAATTAGGGTTTCTGGGTGCCAAATATATACATGGTCCCGGCCCCTCCTCCTTATTTTTTTTTATTAGATTTGAGAAAACCCACTCTATTTCTAAAAAATATACTTTGTGGGTCTAGATAAGCGATTAAAACACTAGTTGTCCTAGACTTTCATAAAAAGTACACGCGTTGTCTCGAACTCGAGACTTGCTGTGAAAAATCTCAAAGCATTTGTCGTTATGCCACACTCCTTAAACTCCTTGAAGACTATAATATTGACATATAAGTGGACAGTCATCATCATATGTTATAATCACTCTATCAAGAAAACAAAATCAAGATCTTTTTTAATCATTATTAATATGGTAGATATGGATGGTGAGAAAACTGTGGTAAGATATGGTTTTCATGGTTGTGTAATCATGCACCAATAAAACAATGAATTATCAACATAATTTTTTTTTTTTATTGAGTCACAAGGCAAATAATTAAATTAAATTAAATTAAATTAAATTCAAGTGCTAGTTTGACAATAATTTTATCTGCTGCATAGTGCATGAGGTGATTATCGATCCTAGTAAATCTATTAAATCACAAAATTCATCTTCTTAGGTTACCTTATTAGATATCTAGTAAGTCTTGGGATATGATAAAGGGTATAGCGTTATCAAGCCTAAATAGATTCAAGCGTAAATCTATATATAGGTCGAATATACTTAACTTATAAATCTAAAATGATACTATAATAAAGTTATTTAAATTAAAAGATTTTGACTGACTTATCAAATCAATTGAGTTGACTTTTGACCGTAATTATGTTCTGGGTCAATAAATTGCTGAATTTAACCATTGAACTGAAATTAATAAAAACATTAGTTTTTGATGGTCTACTATTAAATTATAGTACTTTTGGATATACATTAAGATTATATTTCTTTTTTCATCGGATAAAAAACTATTCATATCAAGATTAGGTGATTCATCCTTATAAAAAAAAAACATTTGCTAGGTGACTTATTATTTTTATTATTTGACTTATATAACGAGAATATTGTTAGGTCAGTGTCAACGAAATGATAATGTTGACATGCTCGAAATTCTTAACATGTGAATGGATGTGGTGGACCTAATTTTGTTCTCAGCGATGCATCATTTGAGTAATGACATCCTCCTAGGATGTGCCGTCTCAACTAAAAAAAAACATCCTTAAATAAGAGTTTTACTCTTTTTCTGTCTGTTTTTAAAAATATATATTTTTAAAAAATTATTTTATTTTATTTTTATATTTTACTTTAAATTTAAAAAATTTAGTGATTTTTATATCATTTTCATGTACTGATATTAAAATTATTTTTTTAAAGATAAAACAATATTGTTTTAATACATTTTTAAATAAAAAAACTCTTTTAAAAATAACTTAAATCACACTTTAAATAATCACTTCTTCGGAACATCAAACAAAGACAAAGTAGCTGGATAATACGCAAGTAAAAATAAAACCAATTTTTTTTTCTTTGGACAAAGACATTCAAGACAAAAAAAAAAAATCCAATATATGATCTCCTCATGTCTCTATTTTTGTCCTAATTATCCGACAAGATTCGGGGTGGAAACCATGATAGAAATTAAGAGAAGGGGGTTATACCTAATGGTGTTCAATGAGCAGTTGCAACTTGCAATAGAGTTTCGGCTCTGCTTGAAAATGTGTTTTAAAAATATTTTTTAAAAAATATTTTTATTTTTTATATTATATATATATATATATATTATTTTTATATGTTGATGTCAAAAATAATTTTTTAAAAATAAAATAAATATTATTTTGATATATTTTTAAATAAAAAATAATTTCAACCATACCTCTAAACATGCACTTTGATTCAATAAACCCTTCGAGAAATTAAGCTATTAAATCTATAAGATATAGTTGTGCTTTATCAGATCTCTTCGGGGAATATACACAACAATTAGATAAAATATTAGCTAAATGCTTATAATCAACACTATAAAAAGATATTGTTTTTTATATTATAACATTAAAATAATTTTAAAACATTAAATAAAAATTAAAAAATTAAAAACTACAGTTCAAAATTAAAAATCGTAGCTGAATCACGGCGCACAAACTTGAAATAAAATTATGTTTCATGTAAAGCCGAATCCCATTTGCCGAGGCTGGAGAAAATTATCAAGCAATATAAAATACCGCAGTTGTTTTGCAAGCAAAGAGCCTCAACCATTGTAGGAGTCGTTGCATTTGGACCTCGAGAGTCATAGTTAAGGAATTACCTTTTCTAATAATAATAATAATAATAATAATAATAATAATAATAATATTATTATTATTATTATTATTATTATTATTATTATTATTATTATTATTATAACAAGGCTAGTAGACAAAAAAGGTTAGATTAGGTCGATTGACTAAGGGATGGTGCCTGGAAATTAATTTCTTAAACAATCATATTTCATGATCCACATGAAAGATTACAACTTACAAGTTACAAGGTAGTTCGAAACCTATCTGCCTTGTTTTGATGAACCAATTGGCGGGTGCCATGTGTGAATAATTCCTAACCAAATAAAATAGTAATTAGAAATCATTATCGTCTGGACCCCAAAAAAATCAAGGGTAGGTCAACCTTCAAATGAAATGATAAAATAGATTTAATTGGATCTTCTTGAGCACATGAGTAGATACGGTGGGGACCTTTTGTTTAGTGTATACTAAGTTATTTGAACCGCTGAATATTTTTTAAAAAATAACTACAGTTATTTATAACATGTTTTTTTCACATAAATAATATAAAATAAAAAAAGTTCATACATGTATGTAATTAAATAATAAAAAATGTTAATAATAACTAAATACATATTTAGAAAAAAAATATATAGATTAAAATATTTAATCTCGCAAAATGTTATCATATTTAGTAACCACGAGGCTTAAATTTAGGATAGTCAGATAGTTCAATGATCTTTGTTATTATAGGAATAGGCAGAGGTTGCAACTAGTTTAAATTATTTTATAATTTTTGAAGATAGGAAAGACTATTTTAAAAATAAATTTATATCATCATCTCTCCGATTAAACATATTTTTATTTTTATTTTGCTTAACACAACAGTACAGAGAGGTTAGATGGGGGTTGCTGCATGATCTAAAGTGAGAAAAACTAAAAAGTGGTGATTTTTCTAGATTAATTTACACGCAAATCCAGCGGTGGCAAAAGGTCTGAGCTTAATTTGTATTTTACAGAGCAAACTAGCTCTAATTGTTAGCTCATGTACAGACAGATCCTGCAAGCAAAAGGGACACTAAATTGAATATACGTTTAGTCCTCTTACTTTTAATTTTTTTTCCAGCCTGGTCCTCTTGCTCTTTTTCATCCCAATTGTAATTACATATTAACAAGACAGAAGGGTCAAACTATGACAGAAAGAGAATAGATAGTCATCCGATAGATCGAGACTAGAGGGTTTGCTTTGTTAAAATAATTAAGCTCAAAACACTAAAACGGAGGCTACAATTTTTGGTGACTATAAATGCTTAGTCTCTAGAGGGTGTTTGGGAGTGTGGTTTTGGTTGCTTTTGAAAGTGCTTTTCGTTTAGAAATACATCAAAATGATATATTTTTTTATTTTTTAAAAATTATTTTTGACATTAGCACATCAAAATGATCTAAGAACACCATAATGAAATTTTTTTCCTTCAAAATTTGGCCAATCGGCGGTTCAACCGCTTAGCCAAACAGACACTTAACCTAATTACAAATAAACTATGTAAAGGTTAAACATGAAGTATTATTTCACTCTTAATAAATAAGACTATATAAATATTATTTAACATGATTCGCTTGTGATCTCATGTTCGAGCAATATGGTTGTTAATATGATAGTTATTGAAAACTTAACATGGTTATTAATTTTAAAACCGATAAAATTAATCGAGATATCTAAAAACTGGCCGGACACCCATGTTAATAATAATAATTAAAAAAAAAAGAGGGAACAGAGGGATGAAAAGCACCGTAAACCAGATGAAAAGCGAAGCACTTGCATGAGGCAATGGTCGAGAACAGAAGTCAAGCAGCAATCATCTTAGGATCTACAAATTGTAGGTGTTAACTGTTTCTAAAGGTGAATGGTCCCGATCGATCTCGGATCCAAGAGAGGACTCGGCATTCCAGAACAAAAGATCCTTTATAAATTGGGAGCTTTGCTTTCAAAGATCATGATTCTTGCCAGGTTTTGTGGGTCATGTTTTCTTTTTTAAAATAACATGGAAAAGGCTCCATGTGGGGCTCGGTTGTTCATGTCCTGTAGCTTCCTTTTTCTTCTCTGGATAAGAAAATAGTCGAGAAAAATAGATTTGAGGGGAAGAAATCTATATTTAAAAAATACTAAAAGAGATAGTGTTTTATTGTATTGATATACATATATTATTATGGATTTTAACAGTGAACTTATTGTTTCCCCCCTCCGCTCAAAAGTTTTAACTCCCGGTATATGGGTATTTTAGACATTTTCAAAGAACACGTGTGATACTTACAGATTGTTTGGGGGTGTCATGGTCTTTTTTGTTTTTATTTGCACAGTGAAACTATCTATTTATCCTCGGGCGCTAGTAAAAGAACGATGGATATATGAGGGCATTTTTTATTTTTTATCTTAAATTGAATAGTACAATTACGTTTTTGCCCTTGAGTGAGACACATATTAGGCGCTGGGGGTGAAGGTGTAGGGTTTTTCATGTTTTGTGCACAACGAAACTACTCAAGTACCCTCTGAAATCACAATAAACAAAGGCTTGATGCTAGGGGCATAATGATATTTTCATTCCTATTTTTTTCGTGATTATCGTTTGGTCCAGGAGTGTTTAGGTAATTGATTTTTTTAATTATTTTTTCTCAGGGTTACCACAGGCGTGTCTTCCGTACGCGTTGTCAGGTTTCATGTGTACGCGCGCTTTTCAGGAGGTTCGTACAATGTCATTTGGTGGTTGAAAATGTCTGGACATCGTGTCTACAGGTGTGTCGTCATGTGCTCTTCCTCGTGGTGGTGAGCGTACCGTGTTACGAATAACGGAGGATCGTCGGTCGTCAGGTTTTCTTCTTTTCCCCCTTTTCTCTCTCCTGTATTGGCAAAATACATGTCAGTCCTCTATGTTGTTATATGTTTCATTTCGGTTCTTTTAATTTTATTTTTCTTCAATAGAAGTTTTGATTGTTTTCAATTATACTCTTTAATTAAAATTGATCATATATGTTATTTTTCATTTCATTCCTTATTCTTTTAATTTTGGTTTGTTTTTTATTCCTTGAATTGTTTCAATCTGCAGGTTTTAGTTCGTTTCAATTTTGTCCTCCAGTTAAAATTGGTTATACATGATACTTTTTATTTTGGTCCTTATTCATTTATTTTTTCTTAGAAATTACACTGCTATTTTTATATAAAAAAAATCCCTTTATTTTTTTCTGTCCAAGATTTTGATTTGTTGTATTTTTTTGTCATTCAATATGAATTAATTATATATTTTATTTTTTATTTTGACTCTTATTCTTTAAATTTTTTATTTAGTATTAATTCTTTTGGGTTTTTCCGTTCTTGTTGGACAATGTGTATTTTTTGTCCTTATTATATATCTATGCTCGACCATTAGAATAAGAAAAAGATAATCAAAGCAGTTGTACTTCAGATTATCATGCAATTATTTTAGGGATATAGGATTTGGTGTTTGCTGTAATGATAGTCACAGATATTATCCAAAACAATATATTATAATTGATCTTATTTTATATAATTGTTTTTATTCACAAAATCTTCTCTGCCCGTGATCTTTAGGGTATTTTAAAGCAGCGATAACCCACTCCAAATCAAAGATTGTGACCCTAAGATGGCGTTCTGGGGCACTAGTTAGTGTCCCTAGGACATCCCTTTGGGGCACCCTAAATCTTTCTCCAAGCCATTTCTCTTTGGAGAAAGTGTTTTGACATATTAGTTAATTAGAGTCTAATCAAGCTTAGCAAAGTCTAATTCGAAGAACTAATCCGATTTCAAGCACAATTGTTTTCCACGTGGACATGATTTATTTTTATTTTTTGGGCATCCGACACCGTAGTGTGCTATTAAGCACCCCCAAAAAAAATCCAAATTACGGTAAAATTATCTGAATGAACTTTTTAGATTTTAGATTGTGCTTGTGGCTTGGCTGGGGAGCCGAGAATGAATATTTTGCCTGCTACAAAAAAGAAACAGGGACGCATTTGAATAAGAATGTACGAAACTTCATAATTCCAAAATTTTTAAACATATTTCAATTATTTCTTAATTATGAAGGATGGATTTCTTTTTTTTTCCTTTCTTACAGTAATAGTATTTAAAAAAAATGGATCCGTGAATTATGAGCGAACCCCAATACATTTTTGGACAATAATTTGAAATTGTAAGATTGTTTTTTAAAACATTTTTTTATTTTTTAAAAATAATTTTTAACATTTATACATCATAATATCTAATAATATAAAAAAATCAATTTTTTTGAAAATATTTTTCAAACACAAACGCTATATAATAATCAAAACGTTTGACAATCATAATACTTCATCATTACGACATAAAAAAATGATTAATTTATGTCTTCACAAAAAAGTTGAACTCAACAAAAGCAATCAATCGATAAAGACGTGTATATGCGAGCTTTTGGACTCGATAGTAAGAAGTTTTCAAGATCAAGCTCTCCAAGAAAATGAATTTTTTGACATCGAAGTAATCAAAAAAAAAAAAAAATATATATATATATATATATATATATCTGTTCATGGATGGAGTAAATACTGATTTAGCTTTGCTTTGTCTCCTCTTTTCTTTCTGGCTAAGTTGTGTGAACCCTAAGTCTTAAACCCTTTTCCTCTCCTTCATAAAATAATCATCTATTTAGCACTTGATTATGGATTGGACATTAGGCAAATTGGGACCATTTCACTTAAGTGCTCTCTAGACCCGAAAATTTGACCCCATGATAGAGATTTGTTTTATTTTATATTTATGCAAATGAACCCTAATCATAATCAATTTTCTTCTGAAACTCGAGTGGGTTGAATATATCTATTTTTTATTTTATTGATATTATAGATATTCACAGATTAAACATATAAAATCTCTTATTTTTATATGATTCTAAAAAAAATACACTTACAAAAGACGGGTAAACGATAGGTAATACAGTGATTCTTGGATGATTCTTCCCAGGGAAGACCACATTAACGAGGAGCTGCAGATTTGTATGGGCCTTTTTGCTGTTTATACCATGGGTTACCAGGTGTCAAACCCACGGTCCTGGTCCACATTAATGAGGAACTTTTAATCTTCATGGGCCTTTTCTTTCGAGATTCGAATCAGAGGTCATAACACGATAGACAGATCCGTTTAAAGTTTTGATTAAATAACCAATTGTTGTTTAGCCCAATTACAGCGAAGGTGCAGCCTGATTTGGGTTCAGCTCGGCAGAAAAGATGAAGGTATTTGGTTGAAATTGTTTTTTAAAGTGATTTTTATTTAAAATATTATCAAAATGATATATATTTTTTTGTTTTTAAAAATTATTTTTGATATTAGAATATTAAAATAATTTAAAAATATATATTTTTGAAAAAATTAAAATATATTTTATAATTTTTTTTTCAAAAATACTTTTGAAATACAATATCAAGATGTACCAGATATTACTGCCCCCACATCCATGGAGAAAAATGATTGATTTTTCAATGGGTGCGAGTGATTTGCAAAAGCCATAATTATAGAACCTCCTGATTTATTAATAAGTTAACCCATTAATTTATAGATTTAAAATAAGGTCCAAGATGGGTTTTATTTCAAACTGCTCCGAGTGAGCTCCAAGATTTTTTAAAAATATATATAACACAATTGTCATTTCATTAAAAATAATAATAATAAAATATTTTTTTGAGATTGACCAGAGCAAATTTATAATCTAAATTTTGAGTTGGGTCAGACCCCCACTAAGTCTGGTAAATGTGGTAGAAAGTGACCGGCTTTCAATGGGCTGTGCTTCCATATGGAGCTGCCTTGATATATTTACTCTCTGGTGTTCTTATTTGTTTTTGGAAAATATTAAATACACAATATTTTGATAAGTTCATCTATCACCTTGATGTGATCGATCAGGCTACAAAAAAAAAAAAAAATCTTAAATATATAAACCATGAATCTGAATATAAAAACTCTATCTAAACTTGAGTGGAAGACGATTTATGCTTACACGAAAACTTTATAGAGAAGATGCACATCTTAAAATTAAAATAAAAATGAAAAATAAGATGTAATAATAATAATAATAATAATAAAAAAAGAACTCATGTCATGTACAAAACATATCGGCAGTGTTTGTTTTAGCCGTCAAATATGTTTTTGGATTGTTTTAATATGATAATATTAAATAATACTTTTAAAAAATAAAATAAAATATTTTTAAACCAAAAAAAAAAATTAAAAACAACAATACCATCTTCCCAAGGCCAGGGTAATTCTATATGCACAATTCTATAGTGATTTCAACGATGCAGGAAATTAGTGGGTGTATACCGCGATCCCGTCATGGACAATTCAGTGACAAGGAAATCCCAAATGAATTTGATTGGATTTCGATGAGACTTTCATTCTATACTAGTTAATGCATGAAAAATATCTCAACCTAAACTCAGAATTAGTCATTGGATCAACGTCCAGGCAGGTCTTGTATCTGTTGATTCAAGAGAAATGGGAACACAACTCTTCAACCCTAGGCTCATAATGATGAAGATGCTATTTCTTTCGATTTGATCTGTCCATGTTGTCCTGTCGAATCATTTGTGTTTTTTTTATGCGAGAAAATCTTATGTTTTAAAAAATATATTTTTTAAATTTAAATGAACTGGTAAAATTCTAGTCATTATAATTTTTTATAAAAAATATAAATATTGATTCGAATTCAAAAACTGTTGTGCAAATCAAAAACTTTTTATTACCGCGTGGCACCCCTTGAAACTAGCAAACATTTAAATTAGAGGGTGTGAACATAACAAGAAATGCCTAGAAAAAACACCTTGATCTCGACGTGATCTTGAGTAATTAATTGGCGATAGATAAGATTATATTTTACATACGCACGTAATTGGTGTTTCAAATCCAAGATAACAAACTTTTCTCACCGTTAAGTATGTGGTACCTAACCTTCTTCCTCTAACTCTCCTTCCTGATCCTCTCATCTTTTCCCCGTGGCCATGAGCTCAAAGCTATTCTTAACAGCAACTATTATAGCTTTAACCTCTTCCTTCATTGCGATTAATCATGAGTTCTTGCATCGACCACCTGTCGTAGAAACACTTTCCGGTGGTCATGTCCACCGTAGGGAATGGGAAGCTCTTCCACTTGACGGTGCAATCGGACCTGAAAGTTTCGCGTTCGACCCGCTTGCCCGGGGTCCCTACGCCGGAATATCTGACGGTCGAATCGTCATGTGGGAACAACATGAAAGGCGTTGGATCAATTTTTCCTATGCTTCTCAAAAGAGGTACTCTCTCTCTCTCTCTATGTATATATATATTTTTTTTCAATTTTAAACAGTAAAGATGTTCCAGCGTCAGCTTTTGAAGTCTATGCTTGTTGTGATAACGATTGTTTCAATGGTTTCTCCCTTCTTTCTATATATATATACTAGCAAATTGCCCGCGCGTTGCCGCAAGTATTTTTTTTTATATAATTTACAATTTTGAGTTGAGTTTGTCACGTAAGTATAGATTATATCTTTTATAATATAGGTATTGTGTCATAAACGATCACAAAAGAGCGTACACTAACATTAGAAAAAAGAGCAAAATATTTGAATAAGAAAAAAAAAACTTACTTAAATCATTATTGTGCAGATAATAAAAGTATAAAAATCAATTAATAGAAAGCAATGTTATAAAATCCGTTCCGGGTACCGTTCCGGTTTTTTGTTTGGAACGGAACGTTCCGGTTTCGGTACCGTTCCGGGTACCGGTTACTGTTCATATTTATTTAATTATATATATGAAAAAAATAAAATATTAATTTAACAAGTATAATTTAAATTCAAGATAAATGAAATTTAAATTATACAATACAAACATAATCTCAAAATTAGAAACATATTTGAAATTCCAAAATATTATGAAAGTAAAATGTTCTAAAATAAAAGAAAAATACATCAAAGTTAGAAACACTACAAACAGCATTACCACATTACCATACTTTATAGTTTAATACTTTATAGTTTAATATTATATAAAGTAAAATCCCATCATGATGAACCCTAGCTAGCTCAAGCAGCCAGCAAACTCTCACCATCTTCCAAGACAAAAAGGCATCGAGACTTTTCATCCCTCAAAACTTCCCTCTCCAGCCCTTTTATCCCAGATTTCTTCCACTTCTCAAATCCCCCAGTTTCTCCCCAGTTTCTCAGCAGCTAAACCCCTTAAATCCACATCATTTCCCACACTCAGCCCATAATCATCCATCAGCTTCTTCGCATCACTCTCAAATTCTCAATACCCACCCCAACAAAAGTATAATCGTGTCGCTCAGAAAAGCATAGAGGGATTATGGGATACCAATGGGAAAGTATAGCAGTTGAAAGATCAAGCAGTCATTGCCAGTTGTAAGCTGGAGTGACGACTGGGTTTTCGAATCGTCGGCTCCTGTTGGGTCTCCACTCGATGTCAAGGCCAACTATAAGAGGATGGTGAGCAGGGTGGTTGTTTCGGAGGAGTTTTGTTGGGTTTTTCAGCGATCCATGTGTTGAAGGAGCCCGGAACGGAACGCCCGGTACGGAACCGGGGCGTTCCGGCCGGAATTCGGCCGGATTTACCGGTACTGACCGGAATTTTTACCGGAACAAAAACGTCGCCGTTTTGTTCCGGATTTGCTTCTGGAACGGGGCGTTCCGGCCGTTCCGGGCGGAACAGAACGGAACTTACATCACTGATAGAAAAAGCAAAAAAAAAAAGAGGAAAAAGAAGCAATATTAATTTAAAATATTATAACAATAGGAACATCGGAGTCTTAACATTTAAAATTATTATTGCCGCTAGAATAAAAACAACAAAAATTATTAAATTATACCGAGGGAAAAAAATAAAAAGCATGAACAAAACAACAAGCAAGAAAAACCAATTAAAAAATTATTATTATTATCATTATTATTATGAAAGAATAAAGAATCACTATTATTATAATAATAGAATACACAATAACTATTATTATAATATTAATAATAATCACTATTATTATTATTCTTATAATTATTATTATTATGTTAATAATGAAAGAAACAAAAATAAATGAAAGACTAAAAACATCCTATAAACTTTAACAAAAGATTTAAAAAAAAAACAATTATTGCTATTACTGTAAAAAAAAATATATGAAATTATCCGGAGGGAAAAAGAACATTAAAGAAAGGGCAAGCACGCAAAACAATTTAATTATTATTATTATTATTATTATTATTATTATTATTATTATTATTATTATTATTATTATTATTATTATTATTATTATTATTATTATTATTATGAAAGGAAAAAAACAATGAAAGACTAAAAACATGCAAGAAATTTTAACAGAAAAAAAAAACAAAAATTATTATTATTGCTATAACCGGAAAAAATAAATTATTATCAAATTATCGGGAGAAAGGAAAAAAACAGAGAAGCGTAAGAAAAAAAATAATTAAGTCATTATTATTATTATTATTATTATTATTATTATTACTACTACTATTACTATAATTTTTATTTTTATTATTATTACTATTACTATTATTATTATTATTATTATTATTATTATTATTATTATTATTATTATTACTATTATTCTTATTATTATCATTATTATTATTATTATTATTATTATGTTAAATACACTTTTATATATACATGGACAAAAGTAGGGATTATTTTAGAAATATAAAAAAATAAAAGTATAAGGACTTAAATGAAAATAAAAAATAAAGGGCTGAAATTCAAAAATTAAAAGTCAAAGGGCTGAAATGCAAATTACATTTATTCTAAATTGAAATCAGAGGATAAAAATGCAAAAATCGGAACTTTTGTACCGAATTGATTGAGTTATTTACAGCCAATCTGGAAATTGAAAGTAGAAGGACCGAAGTGAAACTTTGACATTAAATCAATTGAAATCGGAGGACCCAATCGAACAAAATGAAAACTTATATAACAGAAATTAGGACCAAAAACGAAATTAAAAGTATAGGGATCGAAGTGCAAAGTCAACATAAATGGGGGACTCTCCTGCACATTGACGTGCAGGAGAGAGAGAAAACGTGGCCGGCGACTTCAACCGGCCTCCGCCGCGTCCACGGACATCTGGTGGTTACACGCACCACCGCGGGAGGAAGACCACGCGGCGGCGCATCGTTCTGTCATCCGGTATACCATTTTCGGCCACCGGATAAGGCCGCACGCGCCTCCTAAACAGGGCGTGAGGCGGGAAACCGCCCGGCGCGTGCGGCTCACGCCCTTACAGACGCCGATTATTAAATTCAAAAAATAGGGTCAATTACCGTTCTAGCCCTGCACCCAATTAAGTGTTTTTGTCTTATTAGGGGCTAAAACCGTATTTAGCCATTTAAGAAAATAATAAAAAATCCAAAAGTTGCGGCGGACCGGACCGGGCCGGTCCGGCCGCACGCAATTATGCCGGTGCCCCTCAGCCGTAAGCCTGATTTTGTCTTATTATCGGGGATGAAATAGTCAATACACTGTTCACAAATGAATATTTAAAAAAAAATAAAAAATTAAAAGGAAAAACCGATTTTATCCCCGCCTGCCAGCTCCTTCTCACCGCGCGCCTGAGGGCTAATTTTGGGCGTGCACTGTCGCAATCCACAGTGTTTTGTGTGTGTGTGCACAGTGTAAAAACCTACGTCTTTTATTGTGTTTTTAATATATATATATATATATATATATTCAATTTTAAACAGTAAAGATGTTCCAGCGTCAGCTTTTGAAGTCTATGCTTGTTGTGATAACGATTGTTTCAATGGTTTCTCCCTTTAAAGAGGGTGTTTGGGTTTTATAAAATGTTTTTGAAAAAAAAAATATTTTTTATTTTAAATTAAAATTTTTTGATGTTTTTATATTATTTTGATATGTTAATGTCAAAAATTATTTTAAAAAAATATTATTTTGATATATTTTTAAATAAAAAATAATTTAAAAAACAATCACACTCCTAAACAATCATTAAACAATCATTTTAAACGGAAAATGAAATAAAGAAGGTGTATGAAAAAGAAATCTAGTGAAGGACATTGTACTGTTTCATGCCTGGCTTAGATTTGCTGACAACGAGCCTTGTTTGAAGATACCGATTTAATGCTAGAACAATTGAAATAGACCTGACAGCTGTTATTTGTCGTTTAGGAAGAGCCAATAGAAATAGGATAGGATTCTTCTTTCACTACTGATCACCGGAAAAAATAAAAGATATTCTCTTTTTCTTTTTTTAGAATCTGTTGCTTACTGATATTTAAGGATTGTTTATAAGATTTGTTGATATTGTTTTTGAAATTAATTTTTATTTAGAATTATATTTTTATTTTTTTAAAATATTTTTTATATCAATATATAAAAACGATTTAAAAATGCAAAACATAAAAAAATAAGACCTTAATAAGTCTGGTGAAAAATATTTTAAAAAAATGATTTATTGCTTACTAATAAAAAAATATCTTTGATTTAGATATAGTTTTTTTAAGTAATATTTATGCTCAAACCACCATAAGATTTTTATTGTCAAATAGATCCTATTAACACTAATTTTAAATACCGCGGTAACTAGAATAAGTATCAATCTCTCTCTCTATCTATCTATCTATGAGATTGAAAATAAAAAAAATAAAGTTTGATATCATATTTGTTTTTTAACAAGTAAATGGATTGATCACTTATTAAGTAAAATATACAAGGACCAAACTAATATCTTGAATGAAATTTGAAGTTGTCATCTATTTTGTTTGGGTGTTCTCTTTGGTTCTTTTATTTTAATTTATTTCTATTTTCAAAAATAAAAATGTGATCGACTTTAATTTGGATTAAAAAAATTAATCATGAAAAAATTGTTTAATTATCAAATTAAAAATCTAGTAAATAATAACCATTTCAATTTACTATATCTTTTAGACGATGTGAATGGAAATCAACACTATATGTTTAAGTGTATTTGAAAGTGTGGTGGATGTTATTTTTAAAGTTTTTTTTATTTAGAAATGCATTAAAATAATAATTTTTATTTTTATTATTTTTTTATCATCACGTCAAAATGATATCAAAACATCCAAAAATTTCAATTTTTAACAAAAATATTTTTTTTAAAAAAATAGTGTGAAACATTCACTTAGTTTTTTTGAAATCAAAAGTGTTTTTTGAAAAAAACAATATTTTTAAATTAATATTTTGATTTTTTTAGATCATTTTCATGTTCTAATTTTAAAATAAATATTATTTTAATATATTTATGAATAAAAAAATATATTTTTTTTTAAATATCAACAACAACTATCTAATACAGTCACTTTGTGACTATAAATTTTCTACCATTTCACTTACAACTTTCTTACACAACTTTTTTACAAATAATATCGTAATAAAATTTTGTAGTGCTAAGTGATAACATATAAATAAAAAAAATTAATTAATCCCCACCGACGTTTGAATCGACAAAGTGAAACGAGAATATTAGGAGGGAGTAAATAAAAATCAAGTAATTTAATGTTGAAAAAAGTTTATAAAAGTGCACGTGCTATGCTTATCATTTATATATTTAAATTGTTACCAACTATTTTATTTATAGAATATCAATATAATAGTAATAGTAATAATAATAATAATAATAATAATAATAATAATAATAATAATAATAATAATAATAATGAGCTCTGACCATCAATGTCCTTAACAGAATAAATTATAGCCAAAATACCGTCAACATCACATATAATATAAGTAACTTTTTGGAAGCATAGTTGATATTATTTTTTAAAATATTATTTATTTAAAAATATATTAAAATAATATTTTTTAAAATTAATATTTATATTGATATATTAAGATTATCTAAAAATTATTAAAAAATTAATTTAAAATAAAAAATAAAATAATATTTTTTTTCAAAAATGTTTTACAACGCATTCTCAATCACTTCTACTCGCCCACACTTGTCCACACTTGTCCACACTTGTACTTATAGTGTGTACACTTGTTTAGTCTTGGTTTGTCTGCTCCAAGTTATTGCACATATCCGTATCATTAGTTGATCAAGTGAATATATGTGGAATAATTTTAAAATAAAATAAAATAGAATGGTGATTTTAGTAAAAAAAAATCAAATCGATTTTTAAATAGATTGGGCTATCAAATTAACTGAATCCAGTCTAGCTTCAAGTTATTTTTTGTTAAAAACAAACTTGATATACATTGGAGATCACATAGGTTAGGTCTTAGATCAATTACCATAAAACAAAAAACAAAAAACAAAAAACAAAAAACAAATTTAATAGCTTTGATTTGCTTAGTTTAGTAAGTTGATTATGATTTAAAAAAAAAAAATAGTTTAGCAAGTAGAGAGAATAAAAGTATATTGTTAGACTTGAATGAATATTTAAATTGTCACTTGTCCGATTTTAGGTGATTTATTTTTATCTTTATATATATAATAGATTTATAAACTATAACGTATGCAAATTCTCATCTCTTTTAGCAACAACAAACACTATTCCTATCCCGTGACGATGCCCTCCAAAAAACTCCTGTCCACGGCCATACCTCTTCTTCTCTCCACCCTAGCCATCTTTATTTTCTCTTCTGAAACATCCAACTCCGAACCTCTTTCCATTAATGCCAAAGCTAGAAAACTTGAAGAGGTTCCGATTGTGGGTGCCTTTGGCCCCGAAAGTTTTGCATTTGATTCGCTTGGCGAGGGTCCCTATACCAGTTTATCGGATGGCAGGATAATCAGATGGCAAGGAAGTAAAAAGGGGTGGACAGATTTTGCTGCAACTTCGGCAGATAGGTATGCGTGTAAACAACAACCCTAGCAAGAACCTTTGCTTACGTTGGTATAATTAAGATTAGCAAGTTCATCATGGCTCGATGTTTTCTAGAAAGTTGCTAGAAAGTTATCAGCATCGAGATGAACACGATGAAGGTCTAGGTTAGTTTCTGCAAATTGTCTTGCATGTTGAGCCTTATCTTTTTTCTGTTTTCTGCTCTTTAGTATCGGAAAAAAACAGGAAAAAAAACAGGTAGGAGATGGAAGTTGAAGGCAAATAGAAAGGCATTCATTGCTCTTACCTTATCTTTCACGTTTTTCATAAAAACAGTAAGAGCCTGATTGGTATGAATTATTTGTGTTATTTTATTTTAAAATATATTATTTTTTTTTCTAAAAATGTATTTTTGATATTATATGACCTGAATCGCCAAAAGCAAATTAATATAAATAATAGAAAGTCTTTCCATTTTTTTAAAAAAATATATTTTTAGAACATGAAAACAAATTAGCTTCAAATATTTTCACTATTAGCTTTGTATTTTTAAATCTTGATCGGCAAATGATTGTATTAGCACTCTATTTTTAAATCTTGATCAGACAATCGATACAGGATGGTTCAAAGGGTTAATCCAGGCTTATTATTATTATTTTTTAAAAATATATTTTTTGTTTTGACAAAAAAATAATAAAAAGTCAATAATTGGGTTTTACCCGAGTCAATTAGGCTACTAGTCAATTCATTTTTTCGATAAGGTCATTTTATTTTCTTGTTTTTTCCCCACCTCAAAACGGTTTAGGTCTGAGATAGTTAAAAAAAAATTGGCCAAAATATATCATAATCCAATTGCAAATGGAATTGCATCTGAGACAATTCCTATATCAAATGGAACAGTTTCTTATTTATTTTAATGGAATTTTTTACATACTAAAATATATAAAATAAAATAAAATAATTTATTATATTAATGGGATTTTTTCATGGACTAGTTTAAAAATGCTAAGATTGACAGCGCCTACAGGGACGGCTGTGGAGGGCCACACGATCACCATCAGGCAGAGCACATTTGCGGGCGTCCATTAGGTTTATGCTTCGACGAAACACACGGTGATCTATACATTGCTGATGCTTACATGGGATTACTTAGGGTGGGGCCCCAAGGTGGCTTGGCCACTGAGATCGTGACACATGCACAAGGAATTCCCTTGAGATTCACTAATAGTCTGGACATTGACCAATCAAGCGGTGCCATTTATTTTACTGATAGCAGCTCACAGTATCAAAGAAGGTATGTGACGCTCTCTATCTTTCCTTATTTATTCAATAATAATATTAGGAGATTTTCTTCTTTATATGAAATTTATTAAACCTCGACTCATCATCCCCCTGAAGACCTGGGCCAGGGGTTCAGTGATTAGCCCAATTCAGTTAAAACACCGATATATATGAGAAAACTTGATGATTTTTAAAATTTAATTTTTTTTCAAAGAGTACTTCACTGTAAAATATAAATAGATAAAACAAATAATTAGATAAATAAATGGAATAAAAAAGAGGAGAAGGAGAATGAGGCCGGCCCAGTGCATTTACTTTTACGGGTCTAGATGGCCAGGCCCATCTACCTACACCGCTGGAAAAAACTTGGGCACGTTCTAGACTCGAAGGGCCAGGTAAGCGCGCCTAAGCTCAGCGTTTTTCTTCTTCCACTCGAATGGCGTGCTGCCTGTTAGCTATTTTTTAGTTTATAATGCAATTTAAAGATTTTGAATTGCAACCTTCCCATTATAGATACAAGACTAAATCATTGTCCATGTTATGTTCTGGGTCAGATTAGTTTTTAAAAAAAATTAAAAAATATTCAGGTGTTGTTAATGTGTTTTTTAGTATAATTGTTTTTAATTGTATAGTGATTGGCTTGGTCAACTTGATAAATTCATAAACAACTTGAATAACCAATAAAAGTATAGTTTGTCTAAAACAAAATTAAGACGAAAACTTTTTAAAATGTTATGATGACAATATATTTCCAATAAACTTAATGTTCAGGGATTTAATTGAAAAACAATAAAAAGACAAAGGAAAATTATCTCAAGTTAACCTGAATTAAACTATCAAATCCGAGAGAGGAGATCGAGATGATTTTTTAGGAAAAAAATCAAGTCTCAATTAACTTAATGTTAAAGAATATATTCAATAAAAATACAAACTTGAATCGACTTGGCTATGCTACTAGTCATATAAGTTTTTTTAATGCAAAACAAAATCAAAATGTTGCTAACATGTTAGGAAAAATCAAATTTGCGTGGAGAGCACAAGAAAACAATTTGAATCAATTCAACTTAATTAATCAAACCCGCAACTCGAGTTATGACAATGATACTAGGATAAACAGACCTATAAAAAAATATTTTTTTAAAACAATACGAAAACTAAACCTTAAAGTAATAAGTTCTCCTCCTTGACTTGTTTATGTTTATAGTTGTCAAGATTATAAGCTTGTAAATAAAACCAGGTCATTAAACTACTTCTCAACTTGCTAGTCGCTAGTTAGCAATTTTTTTTATTAAAATAGTAATTTTATATTATTATTATCTTGGTGTTCACCCGTCGTAGTTTGGTTTGAGTTTGGCTAGATTAGTCGAATCACTGAAAATATGTGGGACTCAACCAAATTGTACTAAATCATTGTTCAGCTAGAAACTCAATTCATACGTTAGATTTCTCAAGTCAACCTACCAAAACCTCTTTCAATTTTCTGGCAAAAAAAAAAATAGAGCAATAAATACGACTGAAATTTTATCAAGTACTGGCCAGCCTGAACATGCATGTATGTTTATGACAGCCTGAATGATCGATAGATGCAATTTTGCAGGCATTATCTCTCTGTGGTGCTGAGCGGGGATAGATCAGGAAGGCTGATGAAATACGATCCAGCAAGCAAGCAAGTGGAAGTACTTGTCAGCAACCTCGCGTTTCCAAATGGAGTAGCTCTGAGCAAAGATGGCAGCTCCATTTTACTAGCTGAGACGACCAGTTGCAGAATTCTAAGGTACTGGATAAAAACATCAAAAGCTGGAACCCTGGAAGTCTTTGCTCAGCTACGAGGTTTCCCAGACAACATAAAAAGGAGCCCCAGGGGAGGATACTGGGTCGGTATGCATTCAAAAAGAGAGAAGCTCTCGGAGCTGCTCTTTTCATATCCATGGCTGGGGAATGTTCTGCTCAAGCTTCCATTTGACATCACGAAGCTTCAGTCCGCCTTGTCCAGGTACAGAGGGGGTGGCTTCGCTGTGAGGTTGGGTGAGAACGGTGACGTATTGGAAGTGTTTGAAGACGACGAAGGAAACAGGTTGAAGTCTGTAAGTGAGATCATGGAGAAAGATGGGGAGTTATGGATAGGGTCAGTATATTTACCTTTTGCTGGGAGGTGTAAGATATGATCAATGAACATGCAACTCTATATTATCGTGGGTATTTTCTTGAAACAGTTAAGAATTACATGCAAATATTTTATTTTTTGTTTTAATACGTAGGCAATAAGTATATACACATAAATGTACATGTAATATTAGATTATTTTTGTATTTCAAAAGCTATTTTGAAAAAATATAATATTTTTCTTTGATTGAACTTATTTTTTTTGTTTTTTTTATAATTTTGATATAAAAAATAAACTTTAAAAATTAAAAAAATATATATTATCTTTATATATTTCTAAAAAAATATATCTAAAAAAACAATCATCGTAAGAGCATCTCCAATGGCGGGAGCCATTTTGGAGAGCCAAATCTTTAAAATGGCTCTCTGAATAGTAAATATATGGTTTTTTTTATTGATGTGTGCTTTAATGGTAAAAGTCATTTTGGAGAGCTATTTTTTTAATATTATTTTAAATAAAATTCAATTATTTTGTATATAATTTAATTATACAATTAATAAGAGTAAATTATATAATTAAATAATTGCTTTTGAAAAACCCTACAACAATAAAATTATTATTGTTTATTTATATTTAAATTAAAAAAATAAAAAATAAATTTAATTATAATTAAAAAAATGAATTTTATTATAATTAATAATAATTATTAATATAAAACCTCACCCACCCACCCAAACCCTACATTCCTTCACATTTTCCCAATTGTGCCGCCCCCACTCCCTCGCCAGCCCCCTCCCTCGCCAGCTCTCCAGCCTCCCTCGCTAGTGAATTGATATTGCTCTTCACTGTGTTTTTTTGTGTCGATGTTGATTTTGTTCAATTCATTGTTCGTCTTGTTGCTGTGTTGATGTGGTGATTTGTTGGTTGATGTGTGTTTTAATTCCAACGGTAATATTTGATATTTGGCTATGTTGGAGAAATATGTAGGAATAGCTTTCCATTGACAGAAAAGCTATTTTGGCTCTTCATTTTGCTCCTCCCGCTGGAGACGAAAATTTACCAAAAAAAGCCAAATATTTGAAATTTTGCCTTTGGCTCTCGAGATGGCTCCTCCCGCTGGAGATGCCCTAACACCGTCAAATAACCTATTAGTGCGGACAAGAATTGATCGACTGCTTTGAAGGGCAAGATAGATTTATTGCTGGGAATTGACTGGTGTAAAAATAAAAATATCAATTATCAAATTGACTAATTTTGAGCTACACCTTAGATAATAATATAAATCATATTATGAGGCCTCATTTACTAGCTTAAGCTTTTAGATGAGATGATTTCTTAACATGATATCAGAGTCTTGTTGACCCAGCGGCACGAGTTCGAATCTCACAATCCTCATTGTATTTGATAAAAACCAAGCACAAGATGATATGAGCCTATACAAGTTTCAAGCTCAAAGAGGTTTTCACCCGAGAAAATATATTAAAAAATAATATAAATCATATTATAAAATCTCACTTACAAACATAAATTTTTAGATAAAATTGTTGCTTCACATCGTAATTTGATTTCAAATTTTCAACCACCGCTGTTCTGTCGTCTGGTCGATATCTGGTGCTGTCGTGTCGTCCACTCTGAAAGCCGACCTCATCAATCATGGGAGCTTTCAAAATCAGAAACACACAGACGTGGTTTAGAATTCTTCTGGTATAGTCAAGCCAGCCAGCCCCCACTTATCCTTACACGTACGGTCTCTGGACAGGCATCGATTTCAAAGCTGTGGGCTCTTGATATCCACACCGTTCATCTTTATGTCAACATCTAATCTTGACCATGGCTTTTTTGTGGTAGAAAATGGTTCCTCGACCGGATTCTTGCTTTTCCTTCGAAAACTCCAACCACAAACTGAGAGCCTGTGGTTTGTGCTTCATGTTGCCTTCGCGTGGCTCACAATTCTTGCTTGAACGGCCACTCCTGGGAGTGTGATTTTGATTTTCCCTATCACCAATGTGATCGCGTGGCTGACAATCGCGTGCTTGAACGGCCACTCACGGGAGCTGATGCGAAGAAGGATGGAGAGGTGTAAATTCTTGAATATATATGATCCACTTTCAATAGCATGGTGTCGTGTTTATGAGTTATTGACAATAAAAATAATAATTAATTCATATTTAAAAGTTATTAGTTAATCGAAATATTATTTAAACTTTAAGTAGACATGGAGTAAATATTATTTATAATTTATTGAGACTGTACTGTGTATGTTTTTTAATTTTATCTATATTGAAAAGACTTTTTTTTTTTTTTTTTACAAAAAACAACACCAGCAATTGAATTGCTTTTCATGCATAGTAAATTAAATCAATTTAAATGATTGAGTAAATCGCTATTATCCAGAACTCTTATAATGAATACACATTATCACTCGAATTTCAGATATCATTAGCTCTTTATTATCATGTTACGTTTCTTGAAAATATTCAAACATTTCCAGCAACACCTCGTGAGGCGTGATTTGTAGAAATCATGCTGGTTCATATAAAAGGTTAATATGATAGATTCATGACTCAAATTTTAAAATAAATTATATCCCAATTAGTGAGATGAATATGTTAAAAAATACTTTTCAAAATGGGTAACAAAAACACAGAGAGAAGAAAGCAAGAATCCATACAGCTTTGATTTTTCTCTGCCTGTCACAACGGGAAATAAAAGTAGGAACATTCCTTTATCTTATTTCGCGTGCTCTCACCTTCCTTTTATCTTATCCAGGAATCATCGTCCAAGATTAAAAAAGATAGGTCAACACGCAAAATAAAATATCAAGATTTCGAGTATATCAACTTATCTTGTTTTTTATTTGTTTTTTGTTTTTATTTACACAATAAAGTTCAAGTGGATGCATTTCAATCTAATATTGACATGTTCATTGGACGATGATATGAACACTAACATCTAACATAATTTTCAAAGATAATGTCATTGACGAATTAACATATTAACAATCGAAGTTTTACTTGCCCATCTGGACCCATAAAATATGCTTTCAGAGGTATAAGATTTCCATGCATCCACAAAAAATAAATAAATTGATTTTTTCATAAAAAAATGTACTTGAAAATTAGAAAATAATAAGTTTAAAAACACCCACGCAAATATAACCTTTTGTTCTAGAGACCAAGATCGGTGGAAAAAAAATATAAAAAATATATTATTTTCTATAGAATATTTATATTACCAACATATATCTTCTCTTAGACACTTTATTATATAAAAAGAATTTGGAAATCTATTTGAAGAAAATAAAAATAAAAATTTCAAATTTAGCACTCGAAATCACGTTATTCCTTGATAATTTATTGTGTACCAGCTTGCATATTTTTATTACAATTGAGTGTTAATATCTAATCCCTAAACTTTTATGATTACCATAATGTTACTATCCAAAATCCATATAATGGCAAAAATGTAATATACTAGTACCTACAGGTCCATTATCGTAAGCTCCCAAATCAGCTGACACTCTTTTAAAAACTCTGCTCTTGCCACCTAGGAAACCAAACACACAAAGAACCATTGCCGGCATAAATGTACCTAAGATCATAGTACTAGCAAAATTAAGGTTGTAATGGCAGCAGCAGGAACGAAACTAACGATTCTTTCAAGATTCTTCACTAGTAATGTTAACAGCAAACCCTTGAGGCTAATGGGATCTGGGCCTTCTTTTAACGGGGTAGCTAAGTATTCAACATCCGCAGCTACAGTGGTGAAGGATTATGAGGATTATAGGAAGTCTTTGTACGGTGATATTACACATAAAGCTTTGCTTGTTGATGCTGTTGGTACTCTTGTTGTTCCCTCACAGCCCATGGCTCAGGTACTAATGAGTGTGTGTGTTTTGATTTCCGGGTTTGAAATGTGTTGGCTGTGTGGATTGTGTTACGGGGTTTCCAAGAGGCGATGCTTGTGTTAAATTTTGGTTTTTATTAGCGAGTTTGTTGATATTCTGGGTTCTGAATTTTGTAGTTGACTAGTCATGTCATTCTCAACATAAAGATCAAAATTTCATCCTCAGAGTGATAAATTGTTGTTTTGTTGCTGTAGATATACAGACAGATCGGGGAGAAGTATGGAGTTAAGTACTCTGAGGATGAAATATTGAACAGATACCGGTGGG
The DNA here is from genome assembly GCA_027405865.1 of Salix purpurea. Taxonomy (NCBI): domain Eukaryota; kingdom Viridiplantae; phylum Streptophyta; class Magnoliopsida; order Malpighiales; family Salicaceae; genus Salix; species Salix purpurea. The sequence goes on along the minus strand of JAOWLH010000021.1, from coordinate 2,026,510 downwards.
CTTATGGGCAGCCTTGGGGTCGATCTCGTCTCAGGTCTGTTCCTTTATTATTATTATTTTTCTCTTCGCATTTAGATGGAATTAGTTTATGATCTCCTCGATGGAAACCATGCACTAGAACTTGTGGATTTTCTTAAAAGATCACTATTCTTGGCTTCTTGCATCTTCTGCTCTTCTGGACTGTTGGAGTAGCAATAATAATGGCGGCAAAGAGATTCTTGAGTCGTTTTGTTATGTTGTGATTGCTATAATGGCTCGTACTGTGTCTTCATTCCTTTTCTTAGGAATAAGTTCAACAACACAGTCAACGAGTTAGCTTCCTTCTGCTTGACAGATACGTGATACCAGATTCACCATGTGTAACATATCTAGAATTATTACATGCAAGTTGCTCGAAACTGCAGCTGCAACTTCTTATAATGTCCCCACGGAGGATTCTAGTAGACAAATCATGGTAATTGTGCTAAGATCTTTTGCAAATTTGCTTAGATGTATGGTTGGTAATGTTATCATTAAGAATATATATTATATAGGTCATGTTATTTATTATTCATTAAAGGTAGAATAGTCTCTTGCTTTAGCCTATCTTTTGTATTTAGGTAAAGTTAAGCATGTATTTAACATTATAATTATGAAACCCTAGCCTCCTTTACTTGATTCTCTCCTTATGTATTGTGAATTGTCTAACAATCATATTACGTATGGGACTGCTTTTATTTTTCTGAGGCATGACCCCTCAAGGTTATTATGTATCTGGTTTAAAGTATTTCATTTTTTTCCAGTATACTGGGCATGTTTCGTAAGAGCATTTGATGTGATATGGACAGACTGGACTATTAAACAATTTAAAATCCTTCAATGGATGCTGGAATGATTTCTAAGAAGATGTTCCAGGGAATCTCACCGATTCTGGGAAACAAACTAAAAGCATGGATGGAAATATTAGCACATGGAAAAGAATCAGTTCCATTTTAATGTTCTTTACATATAGCATGGTTGTGTACTGCATCTCGTAGATTCTCATACATTCCAAGCATGCAACTTTGTAAAGTTGTTGACTTTAAACAAATTAAAATCCTTAAATGGATTCTGGAATGTTTTCCAGGGAATCTCACTGATTACAGGAAACAAACTAAAAGCATGGATAGACATATGAGCACATGGAAAAGAATCAGTTCCATTTTAATATTATTTATGTATAGCATGGTTGTGTACTGCATCTCCTAGATTCCCACACATTACAAGCATTCTACTTTGCAAAAGTTGCTGAATTTCCTGTCATTATTCTGATGCTCTCAGCTTCTTCTTCTTCTTCTTCTTCTTCTGAGGGTCCAATAATGACAATTTGGCTTCTAGTCTGTACCTTCCTAGCTAGATACAATGTGCAAAGGCATATTGTCTGCATGACAAAGGCCATTGATCATGGACGCAGTATATGTCTGTCAAAAATTTATCTTGCACTTGTATGCTATGTTTGGAAAGAATCTGTTTTTTTCGTGGTCAACAGCTTGATATATTTTTTAATGTTTTATGGCAGATATGTAAATGATGGGAGACCCTTCTGGCAGTATATAGTCAGTTCTTCCACTGGCTGCTCAGATGCTCAGTACTTTGAAGAGCTTTATAACTACTATACCACTGAAAAGGTATGGTAGATTGTTCAAGGATAGAAAAATTCTCACCTTTGTAATGCATTTGTTATTCTGGTTACAACTTTCATATGCTGTGTTTTTCAAGGCCTGGCACCTCTGTGATCCTGATGCCGAGAAAGTGTTTGAGGCCATCAGAAAAGTGGGTGTAAAATTGGCTGTTGTGTCAAACTTTGACACGCGTCTTAGACCTCTCTTGCGGGCTTTAAACTGTGACCACTGGTTTGATGCCTTGGCAGTTTCAGCTGAGGTAAGAAAATCGCTCTCCCTACTCCCCAACCCTCCCAACACACGTACATAGAGACATGCATTGGATTATTCTCTTTTCCTCTCTTTGAAATATATCTAAAATGAGAAAAAGAATTACATGCATGGATTACTTACCTTAATTTTTCATGTGTATATCAGATACTAACAGATCTGTTGCTCATCAGTAGTCATTACTCCTGTTGTTAAGAAACTCAGAAACAGATAAAATAAGTCACTCCAAATTTGTAGATTTGCTTTCTTGTCTCATAGTTATTTTCAAAGAATTGATAGGTCTGTAGTCTGCATAAGGTTCTTTTGATATTATTATGCAAACTAAAGTAAAGTGAAATTGATTTATTGGATGATAAATTTAACGTCCAACCTTTACATGACTGAATTTTGTTTCATTTCTGTTGCATTCAGAATTGATCATATGCATGAATTGCATTGCATTTGGTGGTATTCTAATGATATTAAGAGTCTTTCCACATGACAAATTTTTTTGATGAAGTTAAAGTTCCTTGGTATTGACAGTCATTCTGCTCTCTTTCTCTAATCAGGTTGCCGCTGAGAAGCCAAATCCAACAATATTTCTTAAAGCTTGTGAGTTGTTGGAAGTGAAACCAGAAGATGTTGTGCATGTAGGCGATGATCGTAGGAATGATATATGGGGTGCAAGGGATGCAGGCTGTGATGCTTGGCTTTGGGGAAGTGATGTCCACTCCTTCGAGGAGGTAGGCTTCAATAATCAATATAGAACTAGGTGAAAACTGAGGGCGTGGAAGAGATCACATTAATATTTCTTGGAGAAAATAATTTCTTGGAGTCCTTAATGTTTCAAATCTCATGACAGTATTTGATCACCAAAGCTCTTGTAAACTTGCATGGAGATGTGTTCACAAACTGCAGCTAGGATTCTTGTATCTGCTTTGAAATTGGAAACCAGCCTGTTTATTCTCATAATAATTTTGCTAAAACTTGACATAACATGTCAACATCTCTACGGGGACTGTGACCTGACATGCAAAATATATTTTCGTTTCTAGAGGTTATTTTCTGGCTGTGGTTAGTATGTCATCCAGCTATAATGGGTCCAGTTTACTGTAAATAGGATTCAGGCTGCAGTTTGCCATGGTTTTATGCACGAGACAGTCATTGCACACTATGTACTACGACTCGTAGAAATTCCGATTATCACCGTCATGATCATCATCGTTTGTAATTATCACTGGATTGAAAATAGCTTGAATGATCACTTTGATTTCACCATGCAGGTTGCGCAGAGGATAGGAGTGCGCGTTTGAGAGATTTTTACATGTGTACCAACAATCTTTAAGAGGCTATCTATATATGTACAGGTTTACCTCAACTTTTAAGAAGAGCCTGTGGATAGTGTTCCCCGCTGTAGTTTGTAGAAGGACAAGATAGTAAATAATGTAAGATGAGAACATATGAAATTACAGGTAGTGAGGAACAATACAGCCTTTTCCTTGTCAAGTAAGTGGTCAGGTCCTGTAAATCTCGCCTATCTATCCAAGTTTTCTTATTCATGCAACCTGTTTCTTTTCTTTTTGATGGCTATGTTCTTGATGTTTTTCTTACTTTTTGGTGGTCCATTTACATGGAACGTAGGGTTCTCTGCTAATTTTTTTTCTTAGATCCATCAATCTAGAGAAAAGAAAAACAATACTGACAAATCCTACAATTGAAGCCCGGAACTCGATATCTTTGGAAAGGATCAGCGCTGTAGATTTTGGGTTGTTTTGCAGTAGACCTTCTAACTAAAGGCTTGCTGTGATACTTCAAGGTATTATAATTATAAAGTCTTTGAATTTACGAAATTAACAAGATAATGTTTATGATGCAATAAGGGTAAACATAATTCATAATTACTTATTTTGTTTTTTATAATTTAGATACTGTTTTTTCTCCAAGGTGACAAAAAGCTTTATATATATATATATATATTATTATTATGAAATTATAATTGATCGTTAGTAGTTATGTAATTGTAGAGGAACTCGCTAAATTATAAAAAGATAAAATATTTTTCTATAATGCATTAAGTGAGTCTATTATTTAAAATATTTTGTAAAACGTCAAAACAAACAAGTTTTATTTAATTTAAGATGAATATATTTATGAATTAAGACAATATTTGCTTAGTACAAAACTTAGGGATGCTCGATAATAATAATTTTTTAAAATAATTTTTATGTGGAGATGCGTCAAAATAATTTTTGATATCAATACATTAAAATATTTTAAAATACTAAAAAATTAATTTAAATGAAAATATTTTTTTTATATATATTTTTAAAATACTTTTAAAACAGAAAAAAAGTTTTTATAATGTAACAAAAAATAAGACTTAAATTATTAGATATAAATAATACATTGTTGTATGGACCTGTGTAAGAAGTCACACAGCTTTCAGCTTCGCTAATTACTTGATTTGTATCAAACATATATTTTTCCTTACCAATTAACTATGTGTGTGGTATTGTGATAACTTTTTGTGGTTGCCGTTTTTTAAAAAATAGATTTAAAAAACAATACTTTTAGTTGTAAATTTAATTAATTTGGATTTAAAAGAAGACATGTTTGATTGAAACTGTTGTGGGGTAGATTTTTTTATGCAATATAAATAAAAGATATATTATTTTAATTTTTACAAAATAAAAATTTAAAACTTAATTACATTTTGAGCTTCACTACAAAAAGAAAAAAAAACTATTTAATTAGTTAAATAATTTTTGCAAGAAAAAATCAAAAGCATTAACAATATCAAATATAATCTCTAAATATTTGTTTGGTATAAACTAATGGATGAAATCCATTAGAAAAAGTCTATAAAAAATAATTTATAAAATCTTGGCTCATAGACTAATTTAGTTTTTATAATTTGAAACAAAAAAATCTAATAGATTTATTTTAATTTTATTCAACTTTGTTTTTAAATTCTAGATATCATTTGATTTAAGGCTTGTTTGAGAGTATGATTATGATTGTTTTTCAAAATGTTTTTCGTTCAAAAAAATATTTTTTATTTTTAAAAAATAATTTTTAACATCAACACATAAAAATAATTTAAAAATACCAGAAAACTTAATCTAAAAAGTAAAAATATATTTTTTAATTTTTTTTTAAATATAATGCCAAACAAACGATTATTCAAGTTATTTTTCAAACTAAATTGACCGAGTCATGCTCAAATAAACCTGTTAATTTTTAAAATGTAGTTAAAACTAAAAAACGTTAAAAAAGGTACTCTATAAATAGCCCATTTACATAGCCAGGCCCAGATAAAAGCAATCTGAAAACACAAGCAGAGAAAAAGGAATCTCTCGTAGGCGGGAAAAAAAACCGAGCAGACCACAAATAGTGCTTTTCAAATTTTCAGACATCAACTCCGGACTACCTCTCTCCAGAAAATCGAAAATGGAGAGAATCCACGTCGCCGTCAGAGCAAGACCGTTATCAGCAGAAGACACAAAAACAACTCCATGGAGAATCTCCGGCAACTCCATTTTGATCCCTAATTACTCCAATAAATTCGAATTCGGTACTGTCAAGTTCACATTTCTCTGGTTTTTTAAATAAATTATTTTCAGGGTTTTACCCCCGACTTGCTAATTTTCCAACTTTTTTTGCTGCTCAGATCGTGTTTTTGGTGAAGCGTGTAAGACCGAAGAGGTTTATAGATCTAAGACTAAAGAAATCGTTACTGCTGCCGTTCGTGGATTCAACGGTAAATTTTGAAAGTAATTAGGATTTTAATTAGTGAATTGGATTAATTTAAGAGTGTAATTATGGTTTTTAGGGACTGTATTTGCTTATGGACAAACTAATAGTGGAAAGACGCATACAATGAGAGGGACAGCAAATGAGCCTGGTGTGATTCCTCTTGCCGTGCATGATTTGTTTCATATAATACAACAGGTAATTTTAATTTAATTTTAGTTGTTTGTTAATTGCTATTTCACACAATTTTTTGGGTCAATATTGATATTTTTAATTAGGTTTTAGAGGGCAGCGAGCCTTCCCTTTTTGGGTCTTTCTAGAAGAGAATTCAAGTGTTTATAGAGAGGAGAGGAAGAGAGAAAGAAATAACGAAATCTGTTTTGTATTGCCTTCGATGGTTAAAATGATAAACGAGCTATTAAATGATCTGACTTCTATTAACAAAAGCAATAGTTTGACATGCAGCTGGACAACAACCATTGCTAACTCCATAAACTTTCCATTTGATTAAAAGTCTCCATTTGATTCTCTTTATTAACACCATTAACAAAATTTTTATAGCTTGCTGCCGTTCCCGTATTAGCTGTTTGATTAGGTAAAACTCAATGATTATTTCCCAATTTCTTGAAAATCTTGTGGCATCATCTGGCACGCACCATTCTAAACTGTTTTTGCACTCCAACTTCATAAATCCAATAATAATGATTTTGTGAAATACCACATAACCATCAGCATTTACCCCCAAATGATTAACAGCGTCTACAAAAGATTGTGAATCCCGTAAGGCCCCAACATTAGTCCCTTACAAACGAGCACTAACTTTTCTCCCCCCCCCCAAAAAAAAAACTCAACCTTACTCTTTTCTCAAAGAACTGGTTGTTTTGGGTCATGACACCAATGACTGAATTCTTCAATTCAAGAACTTAAGAATCTTGATCTGGGACCTTTCTAAAATTCTGAACCGAGCCCTTCAGTTTCTTGATTTCTGCGATTATGGTCCTTTTCTATAATAAAAAAAATTATAGTAACAAGAATTAAGTGTTTATAGGGAAGAAGAGAAGTTATATAAAGGAAGACAAAGAAATGATTCTGCTTTACATTTTCGATGATTACAACGATAAACGAGCTAGTTATTTATACAAGGTTACCGATTTTGTTGTAGCAGTTACCTAACCTTACCACATGCCACATGTTGCATCATCTTCATTGTCCACAACCATTCAATCAATGCCACGTGTCACTCCAATAAAGTTTTACTTTGATTCATAACAATGCCAAACTAGACTCTTTTAATCTCTTCAAAAGATTGTGCATTGTATTGATGGACTTCAAATCACAAGGACACGGAAAGTTCATTAGTGAAACACAAGAGAGTGAGAACTTGGCATCCTCGATAATAATTATAATTTGTGAAAATAGCTGCCTGTTTGAGTAATCTAATAAACTCTTGCATCGCAAAAATAGCCTTAACAATTTAGTAATAGTTTAGATATGTGTTTTTAATTTTGCAAAGAATTCTTTTATTACTCTTACATGACGGGAATTTAATTTGTAAATTAGGATGTGGACCGGGAGTTTCTGTTGAGAATGTCTTACATGGAGATATATAACGAAGATATTAATGACTTATTGGCTCCCGAACATCGAAAGTTGCAAATTCATGAAAGTACAGAGGTACTCAAAATTTTTGTTTCTAGGAGATTATGTGCTATATTGCCAAGATCGTTGCTAGGTATTTGTTTTTGTTTTGTGTACGTAGAGAGGAATATATGTAGCTGGATTGCGTGAAGAAATAGTTGCCTCTCCCCAACAAGTGCTCGACCTTATGCAGTTTGGAGAATGTAAGTTGTTTTTAGACGTACTCTTAATACTTTTGGAATTTTGTTAGAAACCACCCTTTTCTTACGTTGACTTTTTGATGATTAATTGATTTCTGTTTTTACTTAAATGAATTTTAGCACACAGGCACATTGGGGAGACAAACATGAACTTGTATAGTAGCAGGTCCCACACTATTTTCCGTATGGTAAGATCAAATTCTCCTCCCACTGATTTTGTTTGTTTTATGAGATCATTTTCCTTATATTAATTATTTAACAGATTATTGAGAGTAGAGATAGGACAGGGGATGATGATAGTAGCAACTCATGTGATGCTGTACGTGTATCGGTTTTGGTATGTGATTCATTGCATTGTGTTTCCTTCTATATTTATCGAGGTTATGCTTCTTTCTGTTGCCGTTATGGTAACAAGTATGTATGTTTTTTTTCTTCCTAGAATTTGGTGGACCTTGCTGGTTCTGAACGGGCGGCAAAAACTGGAGCAGAAGGTGTTCGGCTCAAAGAGGGTTCACACATAAACAAAAGTTTAATGACACTAGGCACTGTCATTAAGAAATTGAGTGAGGGTGCAGAAAGCCAAGGGTATTTTTCTATATTTGTGTGACAATATCTTTACTTTTTTTTTTTCTTACATTTTATACACTTTTAACTGTTTTCATTATTCAATTTGATCTAGGGGTCATGTTCCGTATAGAGATAGCAAACTCACACGCATTTTGCAGCCCGCTTTGGGTGGAAATGCAAATACAGCTATAATATGCAACATAACTCTTGCACAGGTAACATTTTGTAGCCATTCAAATTTATCTTGGTTAACATTGTTAAAAGCATAAGTATAATGATTTTTTTTTTTATGTTGCTAATCACGTTTGTTGATAGTAGGTTCATGCAGATGAGACAAAGAGTAGTCTACAGTTTGCAAGCAGAGCGTTGCGTGTCACAAATTGTGCACATGTGAATGAGGTATTTTCTTGCCGTCTTGCACTAACTAAACTGTACAGTCCTTATTTTTATGCTTTCTAAGTTCAAAAACTATTAAAGTGTTTCATAATTTGAGCTTATGTTTTGATGTCAGCTTGTCGTCTTTGGATGTCATTTTTTCTCTTTTGGAGGAGTAACCCAAGTTTTCTTCATGCTAGATTTTGACAGATGCTGCCTTGTTAAAGCGTCAAAAGAAAGAAATCGAGGAGCTTCGGGAAAAATTACAGGTTAGCCCACTTGACATGATAGGTGCAGTTGTTTTTTCTTGCTTCAAAAAATTTGCTCACATTTTAACAATTATTGATTTCAATCCAGGGTTCTCAATCCGAACACTTAGGAAAGGAGATTCTCAATCTTCGAAACACATTATTACAGGTTCGATCACCTTGCTATTGATATTAATTATTTCATATGCCTGGAACGATTTGTGTTTAGATGTTGAAAACATTTTTTGCAGTCTGAACTGGAGAGGGAGCGCATAGCTTTGGAATTGGAGGAGGAAAAAAGAGCTCAAGTTGAACGTGAGAAGGTTTTGCAAGAGCAAGCTAAGAGAATTGAAAACTTGAGCTCAATGGTGCTGTACTCTAATCGGGATGAGAATCGTGATCATCATAAGAGGGTTTGTATGACTTCCTTGTCAATATAATTCATCAAAAACTTATGTTTGATGCACCTTCCTATAATTTATGTGAAAAACTGTAGGAGTGGTGGATATTAGTGGTGATAGGCACTAGTTTGGGTAGCACAGGCTGATGATTAGCTACTTTCTTCTAGACTAAGAAGGGTGATTCCTCAATTGCATTGGTAATGGAGTTTGGTGCACCTTTTTATTTTCAAATTGGATCTCAACTCCCAAGGTCACATAAATGGATTTTATCATGCGTGTGGCGCAAATTTGGAGCAGTTGAGATTGCTCAAGATATGTTTTTATTTCTAATTGTTTTTTGATATTTTCTTTGTATTTGAGTGAATTTGAGTTAGAGTGCATTGGTTGTATTCTGGGGAGTGAATACCTAGGCGGCTGGCCAAATTTTTGGGATGTTGTCTTTTGACTGCATTCACACTTAGAGTGGATTGTCTGTCATAAGGCAGTTACATTACTTCGATTCCATGGTGGAAAGATTTGAGGAAAGACTAGCTCACAGGAAGGGGCATCTCGTTTAGAAAGGACTAAGGGAATGCAGGCCTAGATTGAATATCAATGTCTGATTTACTTTATTTATTTGTTCAAGTTTTGTTTTAGTAGTGCAGATGCTGTAAAAAGTTGCAAAACATTTTGCTGATGAGAGACCAACAAAGAGTTAAAAAATAACCCCTTACATAGTTCGTACGGACTTTCATTGCATTCTGCAGGGGAAGAGACGAGACACATGGTGCCCTGGAAATCTCGCACGAGAAACTCTTCAAGAGGTATTATGTTTGCTGTTACTAAAATGTTCAAGTTTCTCTTCTGTTAGTCATGAAACTGGAAACCCTTTACTAGATCATATTTGAGGTCAAAATTCAAGAGTGAACCTATGCATGTTGAAGTAGATTTTAAAACAGTGATGGATATCTGTTGCAACGGTTAATCACTGAGTATAGGTAACAGAATCCTGTTTGCACTTGGACACAACCACCCAGGAGGCTGTAAGGGATGCCATCTCTCAAGCAACGAGAACAGGGCCGTGTGGCCTGCGTGTGTGGTTCTGTAGTTTAACAATATTCACTCAAAGAAACTGAACTATAATTGAGTGCTTTTAAGTATACACAAGTAATGAAAATTCAAAATCCAGTTTTAACTTTACTTTCAATTGTTGAACAAAGGTGGACAGCATCTTGCTGGAAGTTCTCGCACAGCCAAAGTAGGACATCCTATAATCATAGAATATAATAAACATTTTTTTGATACAGTGTCCATATATAGTAGTTTGTACACTGTTCTATCAGGAATTGACTTGGTCAAATGAATTTGAAATTTTAGGTATTGCCTTATTAATAGATTATCATCAATTTGAATAAATAGAAAACCATGGCACAGGGCTTTGATACTTGTATGTGTTATGAAGTTATACTTGATTTATGACCGGCATTCACAGGGATTTCTGTCATATACTCTCCTGTGAAATTATTGAGATGATCAAGAACATTGATAACTAGTTTGTACTGGAACCTGGAATTTGCACTGTATGGAATAATGCACAATAAATTGGATTTAGGCTGATTAGCTAGCTTATAATCTTCTGCTTTGCTTTAGGTGGATCCCAATATCCAGTCAAGGCCTTCTGCTCTAAAACCAATGAGAGATAGAAGTGATATGGGACCACTTTTACCATTTCAAGAATTGGTCAGCAAAATTGAAGTTGGGGATGACGTCAATATGCAAAGTGAAGATTCAAAAAATAATGCATCAGAAGACTCCACCCTTCCCGATCCATGTTCTTTATTGCATGTGACAAATAGGAGAAAGGCACCAACCAGGAAGAAAGGCTCAACTGCGGTTTGTGCCTTTTCTTTTTATCTATATACCCTCTCATTTATCTGTTGATGCACTAACATGTGTTCGTGTGTCAGGAGGACCATGAATGGGCAGAAATACAAGTGGAATATGAGGACTTGCTTCAAAAACTTGAAACTCAGGTTGTTATTCTTCTTTAGCACATCTGTTTTTAGGAGATGGATGTGGATATTCACTTATTTCTCTATTTGTTTAATTATTATATTTTTTCCATGCAGAGAACTACGAGTGAGATACAGATTGATTGTTTAAGAAGACAGCTTGGTGAGCCTCATTTGTTTGAATGTGTGAAATGTAGAAATTGTCTCACTTCTGATGGCAATACAAGTACCAATTATTTAGACAAAAACGTTAGTCTAAGGGAGTCCGAGGCCATTGTTGTGATCAAACAACTTCAAGAAAAGGTTTGTTTTTTCCTTCCTCCTCCTCCTTAATGTCTTTTGTTTGTTCATAACCTCTTGTTTTTAAATCTATAAATTTTATGTTTTTTTCTCTGGTTCATACTGTTCCTAGAATTTCTTCATCTTCTGTTTCCACTATACGTGATCTAAACTTATTTTTTCATTATTTAGATTAAAATGTTAGAAATGGAGAAGTCCTCTAGTCAGCAAAATCTAGACAGTGTTGTCGAGCTAGCAACAGAGCAAAGTATATGTGCTAGGGAGACGTTTGAAGAGGTAAGTAAGAGCCATCAATGAATCTTCTGTGTTTTCTATGATGTGAATATGGGCAAGTTTATGGACTGTTTGAATATGATACTATAGATACCTAATAAGATGTTTCCAAAAGATGATATATTAGTGATCTCTTTGCTGTGGTTTCCAAGAGGCATTCATGGTCTTCAATAGAAGTGCAAAACTGTGTGCATATTAATGTTGGTTTTTTTTAACTTCTGTTTTGTTGTCATTGGTTAATGAAAGGTAACTGGTATTTGTTCTTCATTTATGCTATGCCTTTATAGCAAAGTTTATTGTATTTACTTTATGTTGGAAAATTTGTAATGCTTCTTTCTCTTTTCTATTGTGATCTCTTAGCTCCATGAAGAGCTCCAAAATGCACGAGAGGAGGCGAGGATTGCTCATGACCAACTTAACATTGTTGATGTATGTGCCTTTTACTTTTGTCTTAATATTTGTGAGCATTCCTAGTCAGTCCTTGTTCTTTATATTTTCCTTACTTTATATTTGTATGTATTTGTCGACAATGTTTTTGTTCCTATTGATACTCTTTGGACCATGCCTAGCAAGCTTATTCCTAATCTCTTAACCAGAGGTGAATTTTAACTCTGATGAAGGTTTCATTGGAGATTGAAGACATCATGTCTGAAGTTAAGAGCTCAAAAGAAGTTGTTGAAAGCTGTTCCTCTCTTTTGGATGACGTTTTCCAAAGTTTTTCTTCTATATCTAATTCAATAAGTGTGAGTAATCTTGAAATATCAACTGGTTGCTTATTTTATTTTATGATTGTTCATTGTGTGAAGACCTTTTGGATGTCTGTTAGGCCATTTGTTTTCATTGAATCTCTATATTAGACTATGTTGTAGTGGGCACAGTTTGAATAAAGTCATTCGTTGCAATGCAGGATTTCAAGGCTTTGATCAACCAGAGCTCTCATGAACAAGAATTAATCATTAGTAGTCATGAAAAGCTATACCATTGCATGAAGCAAAAAGTTGATGAAGTGGAGAATGAAAAGGTATGGCTGTTTCTTTTCTGCAATGCATGGAATTGTAGCTAATTGAACTGCAGGAGTGATGAAGAGATAACACTGTTCAATTTGTCTGGTACAGATAAAGAAAACAGGAATTACTAAATGAAATCTTCTATTTCCTTTTAGTTATTTTCTTGCTATATCTGCTAATAAATTAAAATTTTCAAACGCAGGTCCTTTTGCACAAAGAAAATATGGATCTTCTGAAACAGATACAAGAGCTGAGACACAATACTCAAAATTATGAAGAGTCCTTGGGAGTAAGAAAACTTGTTTACATGGTTAATTTGATTAAACTCACGTATGCATAACATGCGGGGCTTGGTGTACTTGTCTGATTCCATTGGTTGTTGCAGGCACTTGCAGAACAACAGAATTTTGAAAAAGAGGAATTTCTATCTCAAATTCAAAATCTTCAAAAGGAATTATCATATTTATCTTCTTGTTCCTTGGCAAAAGAAAAGGAAAATTTGAGAAAAGATCTCGAGAAAACAAAAGTGAAATTGAAAGAGACCGAGTCCAAGCTCAAGAATGCTGTTCAAGAGAAAACCAAACTTGAGGTTTGTTCTGTATACATAATTTCCTACCATGCCAATTAAGTCATGATTTAGATTATAATTCATCACTTCACGTTTGTAGGGCCAAAAAGCATTTGCTGAAAGGGAGGTAAAACGATTGCATGGTCAGAAGACTCTTCTTGAGCGTGACATTAGCAAACGTGACTCCTTGGCTGGTAGAAGACGTGATTCAATGGTTGACAGGAGTTCAAAGATGTTTGATTCAAAAAAGTCTAAAGGTCTTGCGGCTTCTTTTGAGCAGACAATGCAGGTAGTGACCTTGAATATTAATATCTGTTTCGTACACCTTTGCATCAAACATATGTAATCTAGCTATCAATTACCTCCTTGCTTGAATTAATCATGCGGATGACTTCATATCTTATCTTCTTTTTATCCCATGTCGTTTTTGTTTTGTTTAGGAAGATTACAGAAACTTGGAAGTTCTTGCATTTGAAATGGAAGCAACTATTGCTTCTTTGGAAGAGGAAGTAACTGCTGCACACAAGGAAAAGGAAGAGGCTATATCAAGAAATGAAAGTTTGGCTTCAGAGTTGGAGGCCCTGACAGAAAAGCTTAACATATCAAATGCTGAAGTGAACGTGTTGCATGAAGATGCTTCACGCCTTGTGAGTTTTTCCTCTTACATCTCCCCGGTTCATCAGTTTCTTTAATTCTTCATTGAAGCTGAAAGACTAATGTGCATTTGTGCTACTTTGTGGATCTTGTTTTTCGGTCTCTAGAGACTGATGTTGGAAGAATCCACTTTGAACCAGCAAAATTTGGAAAGTTCTATAAGATTGCTAGCAGAACAAAAGGAAGAGTTGGCAATGGTAAGCTCATGTTCTGTCTAATTTCTTAGAAATTAATTCACTATTTTTCCTGTGTTTATTGGCAGAATGTTGGTCATGCGATGTTGTCTGATTTTGCAGCAACTCAGTGATTCCCTTTTGGAAATGGAGGAGGAAAAGGCAATATGGTTTTCCAAGGAGAAAGCTTCCATTGAAGTCATAGAAGAAAACACGAAGTTACAAGGTGCAGAGATTACAGCATTCACCAAAGCAATGTCAGAGGTAAGCTACAAATTCCACTCAAGAATTTTCAACACGCCATTCTATTTCAGATTCTGTGCCGTGTTTAGGGTCTTGTGGGGATACTGTAGTGTCATCATTTGCTTGTCCCAAATTTGTTTTGAGAATGAGCACCATTTCTTTTATGTATATGATTGCTTTGTTTGAAAATACCCACTTGTTTGTTAGATTGATTATGGATGTGTTAAAACAGGTCAGAAATGAATTAGAGTCCTGTAGGGAAGAATGCAAGGTCCTCACAGAAAAATTGGCATGTTCAGTGGAAAATGCTGAGCGGGAGAAGAAATCAAGGTATATATTATAGTCTAAATAACCATGTTTTCTGTATTTTTTGCATTATTAGTGACATTATTGCTGGCGACTGGCTATTACTATCCTCAAAGTTGAACTCTTTTCCAATCCAGTGCAGAGAAGTCTCTAGAGATTGATCAACTGAAAAATCATCTTATAAGGGCTGATATTGAGAGCAAACAATCTCAAGAGGTGAGATGTAGGTTCATTTTCATGTGATAATTTTTTTTTATACAACATACTATTAGTTTATTACTCTCTATGGAAATCATAATATATCAATTTATTTTTTCCTCATGCTCCAGACGTTGAAATCAAATCTGGACACTCTCTCCATGGAATTTGATTGTGCTCGTGGGAAATTGAATGCACTTGAGAAGGAAAGGAGTATTCTGAGCAAGGAGCGAGATGATCTATTGACTCAAATTGGAGGGTTAGATAAAAGATTAGAACCAGAAAATGACTTCCAGGTTCGATCTACATGCATTGTTTGCAAAAGGAATTTACATTTGAAAAATGGGAAAATTCTCTCTCTCAATCTAGTGATTTAATTTGTCACATGTGATTTTGACAGAATCTTCAAAACCAACTACTCAGTATAACAAGTGAAAGGGACAAGTGGATGAGACATTGTGATGAAATGGTAGGTTGGCCATTAACTCCTTTGTTGATTGGGCACCCCAATAATCTCAAAACGGTCTAATACTATGAATTTGTTCCAGTTACTTGAGTCTAAAGTTCGAGTTGAGGAACTGAATGGGAGATTGTCTAGCATGGAGGCCAAAATGAAGAATGTAAGTATCTCAAATGCAATTTCAAGCGAATCCTTCTTGATCTAGTGGAATGTATAATGTGTTTCTCAAATGCAAACAACTTCCTGTTATATATTTCTCCATGCAATTTCAAGCGAATCCTTCTTGATCTTGTGGAATATATAATGTGTTTCTCAAATGCAATCAGGATGAAGCCATGAACAACAAGGAAAGGGCAAAATTTAGAATGAGGCTTCGAGGGACACAAGCAAAGTCAGATGCCTTCCATTTTAGATACAAGGAAGCAGTAAATGAGCTGGCATTCATGAACAGAAACTTCGAGGTGGCTTCGAAGAAGCTGAAGAACCAGTTAGCTTCCTATGGAATTGAGATCCTCAACCTTAAGAAGCAAATCGCTGCCTTTCACGGGCAAATTGATCATTAATCGACAATAGTTTTTTTCATTTTTCAGAAAATTGATCATTTTCTGTATGTTAGCTAATTATTGATCTAGGATACAGCGCAGCAGCTTACCATTGTCAATATGTACATTGACATCCGATTTGTCTAATGAAAATAGAGTAGAAAATTCACGAGGAGATGCTAAATTTCATCAATCAAGAAAGTTATCGTAGAATTGAAAGGCCCTTCAATTTAAACAGGCTTTTCAGTTCAGTCCTGTTTAAATTTTTTAAAAATTATTCGATTTGGTTGGATTTTTTGGTCCAAAGCAAACCAACCGATGGTCACCTCTATTTGCTATTGACCCAAATGGTGACATAGGAGCTTATAAATCGGTTTAAACAGGGGCTCTTTAGTAAACAAGGCACCGGTGTAATATTTGTGTAATTAAAATATTAGTAAACAAGGCTTTGTGGCCATGGCTTCAAGTGATAAAGTGTGGGCTTTGTTGGGGTTTAAATCATGGCCTGCGAATTTGGGCTTGGGAGAAGGTTTACAGTCAAGGTATAGTTCCGGCAATCAGTATAGAATATTTAACATTGTTACAAAATAATATAAATCATATTTTAAAATTTTATTTAAAAATTTAAGTTTTTAGACGAGATGATTAATTAACATAGTATCAGATTTTTATTAATCTAACCGTCACAAGTTCGACTATCCTCATTCTATTTGATAAAATCAAGCATAAGGTAGTGTGAATCTGTATGCAAGTTTCAAGCCTAAAAAACTTTCATTTGAGGACGTGTTTTAAATAATAATATAAATCATATTCTTGAGGGTGAGATGATTCTTTAACATTCTCCTTCTGGAACCGTTGATTAATTAAGAATTATACTGCAATACAAAAAGATAAAGAAGTGAAAATTGAAAGCCAAAGAGCTATAGAAATACAACTATGGGGACCAAATAATGACACGAAAACGAATTTGGAAGTCTCGAATTTGGCTTCTACGCCGTCACTGAAATAAATTCTGTGCTTTTATAGAGGTGCGATTGCTTCAGTGGTTTAATTTTTTTAAATAAGAATTAATCTTTTTTTATTTATTTCATAATACTTCAGCATGATCAAGGGAATGCAGCTTTGTCGACACTTGAATGCCTTCAACACAAGCAAGATTTCCCTCTTGCATGCAAACTACCATTCTGCTTTGTGAGCTGATAGCTCCTCTGTGAATTAAGTTGCGTATTTTTTTTTTAAATAAAAGTTATTTTAAGTTTATTTATCGAGAGTAGATCCATAATTAATTAGACTTTGTAGTAATTAAATTTTGTTGAAACAGTGGACACAAGCTTCGCACGAAGGCTTCACAGTCCAACTAAATTTTGTAATTCATTAAAATCAATCTTTCATCAAGCATGTTCCTGAAAGTAGTGGAGAAGCTAGAATTTTTTTAAAAGGGTAAAAAAGTGTAAAACAATATTTTTGGGCTTAATGTGGGTATGTTCATGATCTTAGCTGGTTACAATAAGATAACTCATTATAGAACTATACTCGCAGAAGACACCACCTAAAATTCTATTCGATTCAACAATCCAATAGAATACCATATGTATATTTAATTCATTAGATAACTCGTTTAACTTTCTCAAAAAAAAAAAATGTTTTCTTTGATTTAGACTTGCTGTCATCAATTCACATACTAATCTCAGTACATAATTGCCACAAAATGTATAATCATGATTGACAGAAGCCCTGATACTGAAGATCAGGTTGTTAAGCCAGAGAACAAGAAAAAGGAAGGAGAAGGATCTGCGAAGAAGGGCGAGTCATTTGATGCTAGGGTTTGGAAACCAGGGTCCATATATATTCCACACGTCCAAATATACTGCTCAGGGGACCTGCTATATGGGGTGCTGGGGCTTGCCCCGGGCTTTCTTCAAACACAAGGCATCAGATGCTTGCTTTCTTAGGAGGTGGTAGTGCTGCAACAAAGTGAGTCCACAAAGTTGTTGCTTTGTAGTGAGGTTTTGGCAGGGAATCTCTAATCGCAATGAAGTCCCCACGGCATAAATCGAAGGGATAATAAGAGAAAATGCGGCGAAGGAATAATAAGAGAAAATCACGTCCCAAAAGAGGCTGAGGTGATATGGAGTTTGTGATCTATACAATAGAGTTCGAGTTCGAGTCACTGTACGTATTCTTTATAAAAGTCTAGGACAACCGAGATTTTACTCAATCACCTAAACCCACAAAATATATTTTTCAGAAGATAGAGTTTTCTCGTATAAAAAAAAAGAAGAGAAAATCGACGAGCTGAAAGGAACAATCAAAGTGAATGGAACATAACCATCTAACAATGACTTGAATTCTGTAACCGCTAATATGATGATCATTTGAAGTTTATATGGTCATTAATTTTAAAATTTATGGAATTAATCGAGGTACATGCAAATTGATCTGAATATCCACGTTAATAATACAAAAAATGAAAGCAACATAAACTGCCACGTATCCATATATATTGTAGCAGTCCTGCGAAGGGAACATTAAATGTGATAATTTCAAAGATCAAAGTCTCTGCGCACGCCCAAGTGGCTGTTCCTTTCCATCTCTCGGTCAGAGGGTTTTTCAGCAAGAAAATGGCAACTGTGTGGGGGTGGGTCACCTAACAATATATCATGTGATGAAAGCTAAAGAAGGGCTAATTACTAAATGATCATTAGACGCACATAATAATCACAATTCTCCAGGTACTTCCTGTACGCCAAACAGACAATTAATGCTCCTAATTAACTCTTTATTTTATTAAACTCCTATCCAGTAAACTCTTAATTACAAAAATAAAATATGGCGCGCACATATATATATATATATATATATATATATATATAAAAACTAAGTATATAGATAATGGTCTGCTAGAAATATGTAAAATATAGAAGGAGCTGCTTTTTATCGCGATTAGCGCTTTACATTTGTGAAAGAAATTGAATTGCTGAGTTGTTATTCATTTTTTGTTTGATTAAATACAATCAGAATATCAAAGGTCATTTAGACATAAATGCCGTTGGCTATAACAGATAAGCCTAGGCTATAAATACATGATAAAATAAAAGATATATTTACATGTTCTAATACACCCCCGTAGTCGAAACTGGAGGTTGTTGAACGTTGAGACTATCCCGAAAATCATCAAAAAGTTGCAGCGGAAGACCCTTAGTGAAGATGTCAGCAATCTGATAACGCGAAGGAACGTGTAAAACTCGAACTTGACCACGAGCGACCTTCTCTCGCACAAAGTGAATATCCATTTCAATGTGCTTAGTGCGCTGATGTTGAACCGGGTTGCCAGAAAGATATACTGCACTAACATTGTCACAATAAACCAAGGTAGCTTTCAAAACAGGACAATGTAACTCCAAAAGTAAATTTCGGAGCCAACATGATTCAGAAACAACATTGGCCACCCCGCGGTACTCGGCCTCAGCACTAGATCGAGACAAAGTAGGTTGTCTTTTTGCAGACCAAGATATTAAGTTATCCCCAAGATATACACAATACCCAGATGTCGACCGTCGTGTATCTGGACATCCACCCCAATCTGCATCAGTATAGGAAAGCAGATCATGAATCGAAGATGGATATAGATGAAGACCAAAAGCACTAGTACCCTTAATGTAGCGAATGATACGCTTCAAGGCAGTCATGTGTTGAGAGCGGGGATCATGCATAAATAGACAAATTTGCTGCACCGCATAGGAAATATCTGGTCTGGTAAAAGTCAGATATTGGAGAGCACCAGCAAGACTACGATACTCAGTGGGATCATGATAAGGATTTCCTGACGTCAGACTGAGTTTGGCTTTTGTGTCCACTGGTGTAGAAGATGGTTTAGAAGATGACATACCGGCCCGCTCAATTATTTCTTCTGCATACTTCTGTTGAGACAGAAAAATACCCCCTGAATGTCTGGTAACTGAGATGCCTAGAAAATAGCTTAGAGGCCCCAAATCTTTCATAGCAAACTCTGAGCCGAGCTTAGACATAATGGATTGGCGAAGAGCAGCTGAAGAAGCAGCAAGAATTATGTCATCCACATAAAGAAGGATATAGGCCATATCATTTCCCTGACGATAAATGAATAATGAGTGATCTGATACACTGTGAGAAAATCCCAGGGTAGCAACATAATCAGCAAAACGTTGATACCAAGCACGAGGGGCTTGCTTAAGTCCATAAAGAGACTTCTTTAGCAAGCAAACATAATCTGGGTGTTCAGCATTTCGGAAGCCAGGAGGTTGATGCATGTAGACTGTTTCATCGAGATTCCCATGTAAAAAAGCATTTTTTACATCTAATTGATGAAGACACCAAGATTTCGATAAAGCAATACTGATCACCGTGCGGATGGTAGCGGGTTTGACCACCGGACTAAAAGTCTCCCCACAATCAATACCTGTTTGCTGACCTGCACCATCACCAACAAGGCGAGCTTTATACCGCTCAAAAGATCCATCAGATTTTTTCTTATGCCTGAAAATCCATAAACTGCGAATGATATTAGCATTAGACGGACGGGGCACTAAGTCCCACGTCTTATTTTCAATAAGAGCATCGTATTCGTCTGTCATTGCCATTTTCCAATTATGATCATGTAATGCATTAAGAGGATTTGTAGGTAAAGGAGAGATGGATTTTGCGGCTGAAGTATGCAGGTTAAGAAGTTGACGGGGCTTAAAAATGCCATGTTGGGATCTAGTTGTCATTTGTGGAGAGTGAGGTGGAGGAGCAATGGGAAGAGTTGGGGAGGTTGCCATTTGTGGAGAGGGGTTGGGAGAAGTGGTTTGTTCGGTCGGGGAAACTAATGGGATAGGTATGGGTGACCGAGCTGGAGAAATAGGACTTGAAAGAGGGGATTGTTCGGTTGGCTGAGACGGAGGAGTTTCGGTAGGAGAGACTTGAGTATTAGAGGACATGGACGGAGCAGGTGAGGGAGGAAATGGTATAAGACCTGTATCCAGAAATTCATAAGAGGAAGATGTAGGAGCATGTAATTTAGAGAAAGGGAAAACATTTTCATCAAAAATTACATGTCTTGAAACAAGAATTTTACGACTCGATAAATCATAGCATTTATACCCTCTATGATTGGATGGATATCCTAGAAAAACACACGGTGTGGACCTAGCTTGCAATTTATTTCTAGAAGTGGAGGGAAGAAGAGGATAGCATAAACACCCAAAAACACGAAGATGAGAGTATGACGGGTCTTTGTGATATAGAATTTTTGTAGGTGTTTGGAAAGCAAGCTGTTTGTTTGGAAGAATGTTAAGGAGATAAGTAGCCATTTGAAGAGCATGATGCCAAAAAGAGGGTGGTAGGGAGGCATGAGCGAGCAGAGTTCGGATGATGTTATTTATGGTACGAATTTTTCTTTCGGCTTTTCCATTTTGAGATGATGTATGAGGGCAAGAGAAACGAAAACTCATTCCATTATGTTGACAAAATTTGTGAAATTGTCCATTGTCATATTCTGTTCCATTATCACATTGGAAACATTTTATTTGTCTTTCGAATTGAGTTTGAATATGATTGCGAAAAGTGAGAAAAATGGAATACACTTGAGATTTTGAGGCAATGGGAGAAGTCCATAGAAAATTCGTGAAATCATCGAGAAATAAAACATAATACCGATGACCACCCGAACTGAGTGTAGGTGATGTCCAAAGATCACTATGCACAATATCAAAAGGAAATAAAGTGCAAGATAGAGAATTATAAAACGGTAATTTAACTTGTTTTCCAAGAGTACATGACTGACAAAGAAAATTATCCGGAAATTTGTTGAAAACAAGTACATTGTTCTTACGAAGGGAGCTTAAAACAGGAGCTCCTGGATGTCCTAAACGACTATGCCATAATTCAGGAGAAAAAACAGTAAAAGCAGACTGTGTTGAAAATCCAATGGGAGGACTGGTGATGACTGGATATAGGTCACTGGAGCTGTTACATCTCATTAAAGGCATCCCCGTTGGAAAATCCTTCACAGAAAAACCGAAAGGATCAAATTCAACAGAGGCATTATTGTCAATGGTGAATTTTCGCACAGACACAAGGTTTTTAATTAAATTTGGAGCATGCAAGACATTGTTCAAAGTAAGTGAAGAATTAGGGTTAGGTAATAATGCATTTCCACAACCTATAATAGGAATTTTATGGCCACTACCAACAGTAATATTACGATTTTTGCTCATATTGAAATAAGACGTAAGATTACCTCCGTGCGCGGTCATGTGAGAAGTGGCTCCGGTGTCCATGTACCATTGATCATCCGGGGGAACCATGGAGAGCGTGTGCATAGCTGCTTGAATATCAGTCGGAGTATAAGAGCTTTGGGCCGGCGGTGTTGTGGCTGCCATGTGGGCCTGGGGGGGGCGAGGCCCAAGTAAACCGGGCTGCTGGTGAGTGGGCTGCTGGGCTGCTGTGGGATAAGGGCATGGGGGCGTGGCCCAAGACTGCCAAGGCCCGGCCCAAGGATATGCAGCCCACGGCTGCTGCCCGTTTCTGCCACTAAATTGTGGCCCATTGCTGCCAATAAACGGTGGCCCATTTCGGCCAATATAAGGCTGCTGCTGTTGTTTCCACGGGGAAGAAAAACCGGAGTTGAAGTTAGTGCTTCCACGGCCTAAATGTCTCCCTTTGTGTCTGCCACCACCACGGGCACTGCCACCACCACCTCTGCCACTACGGTTGTTGGGGGTCCGATTCAGATTGTGGGTATGACGATGGTGATGGTGATTGTCACTGGAAGCGTCCACTGGAGCGACGAAGAAGGCAGAATTTTGGGGATTTTGGGCTGCCTTCTTCGTCCTTGCCGTCTCCTCCAGAACTAGCATCGATCGAGCTTTGTAGAAGAGAGGAAGAGTGTCGCCATGGCGAATTTGGGAACCCACTCCTGCATAGGCGTCAGTTAAGCCCGAGAGAAGTTGAAGAACGAGACGCTCGTTTGAGACAGGGGCGCCGACGTTTGAGAGCTGATCGGAGAGGGATTTGAGATGTTGGCAGTATGATGAGGCATCGGAAAAATCTTCCATCTGAACCTTTGAGAACTCTTGTTCCAGGTAGAGAGCCCTGGAATTTTTGTTGTCGGAGAATATGTCCTTCAACCGTTCCCAAGCAAGTGCAGCAGTGGAGTCTCGTTCAAGGATGGTGTTGAGGAGGTCTTCGGAGATGGTTCCATAAATCCATTGCAGCACAATGGCGTCAACTCGGGACCAGAGAGCTGGGTCTGTAGTTGGGTGAGACGAGTCATGCTTCATGTGTTCTGCCGAAGAAGGAAGAATGTGGTCAAGAACTTGGTAAGCCCTAGCATGAATTTTGAACAATTCTGACCATGTGATATATTGCCCTTTTTCAATATCTAAAGTGATTTTGATAAATGTATTTATGTTTGACACTGCAAGAGCTGGGTGAGATGGAAAAGATTTGGGAGGAGGAGGAGGAGAAGAAGGGGAGGCTGCTGTATCAAAACATTGGTCTGCCATGGTAGTTGTGTGAAGAAGAAGAAAGCAGAGAAGATGAAAATTGAGAAAAAGGTACGGCTGCTAGGGTTAGAGCTCTGATACCATGAAAGAAATTGAATTGCTGAGTTGTTATTCATTTTTTGTTTGATTAAATACAATCAGAATATCAAAGGTCATTTAGACATAAATGCCGTTGGCTATAACAGATAAGCCTAGGCTATAAATACATGATAAAATAAAAGATATATTTACATGTTCTAATAATTTGCCATGGGATTCTCACTATCAACAAACATTTGACTAAAATGGCTAACTTTGTCTTCCTGCTCCAGAAGAAAATTTTCTTCTGTGCTAGCTTGGAAACATCTGTATTCCATGGTCGTCTGCATGTTCCCATGCAATTTTGAAGACACACCATCTCTCTCTTTCTCTCTATTATTTACAGATATTTTTCTTTTCCCTCTTTCGTCCCTCGATCATCAACTTTATTCTGCTGAAAAGAAGAGGGTGGGAGGGGAGAATCGAGGAATAAGAATATATATTTTTCACAGAACAAAGTCTCCACTCATCAAAAAAAGGAATCACTCAAAGTTTTTGGTATGCTTTGCCAATGTTTAGGGGCATGCCATCTTATCTCTAGTGCCCTAAAAGAGAGATGAATCTTTCCTTCTTTTTTCTTTTCCTTTTCGTTTTCCTTCCAAGAAATCTGTCACTAGAGAGTAAGGACCAAAAAGGGTCTCTTTCTGAATTTCTAATGTGTTTGTCTTTTGACTAATGAACGAGAGATGAGCATACCATTAAATACAATGACGCCATTACAGTTTCGTCTCGAAGAGTCCAAAGATAACATTATGATGCTTCTTTCACACTCCACATCAAATCCGCGATACAAGGAAACATTTTAAATATGAGATACATTTTCATATGATTGCTCCATTAATTAATTTGATTGATGAAAACATGGGTTATTAAAATTGATCGACGACTAATTGTTTAAGTCACTGAAACCAAGATAAAATTTTGATTTGCATGGGAAAATGAAGTTATAAACTAGAGCGAGTGTGTTTTACTTGAAAAAAATAATTAAATTTATATTTTTTTATATAGATTTGTTGTTTTGATATTAAAAATAAATTTATATGATATCTATAGATGATGTTGGTTCAAATCTCTAATTTAATTAAGTTACCCTTTAAAAATATATATCAAGATATTGCTTTACTCCTTGAATATATAGTTTAGGTTCATGTCTAGCTGCTAGAGTTGATTTAAACTAAGAGCTACTGGACAAAAATCTTCATTTACCAAAAAAATTCCAAGTATCAGTAAGGTGTATTTATTTATTATATTTTATAAAATAAAGATTATCCCAACCTAATAAAAGTCCTCAAATACAAAATAACAATTATTTAAAGTCCCACTCGTCAGATATGCATAAAAAATAGCAATAAAATATTTGCTGTTGTTGGTTTTTTTAATATATATATATATTCTCGAACTTGGGGCCATAATCAAGCATACGTCTTCATAATTAAGGTAGAATTGATTTCAATTAGAGGAAGGAGAATCTTTAAAATTGAATGTTTATTGATCATATAATACCTTGACGATTTTTAAAATGAAGATTTTGATGTCATTTTGGAAAATGACAGAAATCCTTGGGCGGCATGTACAGCCATAAATCATAATTAGAGTGGTTAGAACCCTCGACCATTTCCTTCCATTTTAAGCAACAACCAACCATTGGCTACAAATCATTCACGGCCCTTGACTCTGCACACTTGATCAAATCAAACCCTCCATGCTCGGCTCGATCTTATCAAACCTTACACTTCCATCAATGGAAACCTAAGACCCTCTGTCAGATTCCATCTTAAAACGTGGAGTTTATACGGCAATCTAATCAGTATGACATTCTAACAAAGGAGACCGGGTCACCCTCAATTAAAATTAGAGGAATTGATCTGACCCAATTTTAATCAAAGGGTTGATTTGATCAGATGTATAAAAAAGAGGGACCTTGCGATTAGTTTAGCCAACAATAACAAGAAAGAGAGACCACAGCAGTTAATAAATCAGAGCATCGTTGGAATAGGTCTTCTAATTTGGTTGCATTAAAGCTGATTTCTTTCAAATTGTTTGATGAAGGATCGATGGTCTAGATGGGGCTATTTAATAATTGTCATTTCACAAGTCCCAACCTAACTTGAAACACGTGAAGACCCCGTTAATTGCGACACCTAAGCTCATAACCATATCTATGAATTGTGTTAACTTTTTTTTTTTCCTTGATGATAGAAACCATATGTTTTAGAAAATAATTTTTTAGTGCAGATGAACGAGTAAAACTCTGGTTGTTTCAGGTTTTTATAAAGAGTATATATCTTGATTCAAACTCGAAATTTTCTGTGTATATCGCTAACATTGCACGCTCTGACTCAAACTCAAGATTTTCTATACATGTCGTAAACCCTCTACCTTCACGCCACATCCATTCATAACTAAGGAACCTTGTAGAAACTCCTTTCTAGTTTCTTCTTTGCCTTCTTGGACATCCATGTTTAAGCATGGGTGTGATCGTCCTATGTTTGTCTTCAAGCTTTGAAATTTTTAGAGCCCAATTTTTATTTCATGTGGGAAAAGATCGAGTATCAAGATTGTAGGAAATGTGTATTGGATTTTTAAACAAAACGTGTTCTGGGATATGATTATTTTAACTAAACAAACTGACTTTTAATGTCGAGTGTCCTGTCTTAATCCTTGTAAAATATTTTAAACTTATTTATCGAGAAATATCAAAGAATAAGATATGATTAACCCAAGATGTGGAGTTCAGTAAGATTTCTTCAATTATAATTATGATTATTTGCTCTAATATACTGGATAGTAGATAAGAAAAAAAACACAGACTTTCTCACTGAAGAAGTGAAGCCGGGGCAAACGTAGGTCAACTAACACCAAAAGTTAGCCCTTGTAAGCCATGTTTCCAAGGTTTCAGCTGAATCGGATGCCTTGTCTTTACCTTGTTGATCAAGTAAACGTAGCCGTACGTCTATCCATTATGTTTATATTATAGCCTTCAAGAACTATATTATATAAATAAATTGTTTTTTCTTTTAAATGCAGTGGGATTCACACAAGAATCCAACTGTTAAAGGTGCTGCAGCCTTGCCTCAGCTCCAGTCAAATTGAAGAAAAAACATAGCCTCTTTCAGAGACACCACGACGTTTCATTTAGCTGCAGCAACTTTTGAGGAAAAGCTCACTTAAAAAAGAGGGCACGTACCCTACAATTTAAGGACTTGCAGTACATATTTTATCCTGTGGAAGAACCTGGCTGGAGATGATCTAGTATGAACAGAAGGAGCGCTGTGAGTGAGATTGTGGGATCAAATTAGAAGAAAAATTGAAAATTTTCAGCAGAAACAGGTTGGCGAAAATCTACGGTCAATTCAAGGATTGAGGCCAGAGTTGAGAGATATAAATTACACCTACTCATATTAATTGCTTTGAGAAATTTTACAAACGAGCATGACTAACTATTAGGATTGTTGACTAAGATTTAGCTTCAAAGTTATTAAACCTACTTATCCATTCAAATCTTGATGAACTTCGTTTTTGGAATAAAACAGGTGTAAGAGAGAGTTAATTTAAATTAATATGATTTGACTATTAGTTTGATAAATTAATTAATTAATAACTTGACTACGTTCATGATTTATTTATTTTCAAAATAACATGGTTTGATTTTAGAAAAAAAAACATTTAAACTATGTTATTTTGATTGATTCAATTCAACCCGTCTAACCTGCTAGAATTATAATTAATTGATTGATAACTCAAGAATAGGTGGAGTAAAGCTTACGCCTGTTTGACCCTGTGTTTCTAAAGTGTTTTTTTTTTAAATATTTTTTTTTATTCTTTTAAACTAAAATTTTTGAGTGTTTTTAGATCATTTTTATATATTGATGTTAAAAATAATTTTTAAAAAAATATTATTTTGATGCATTTCTAAAAAAAAAAATACTTTTAAAAACAACCATAAGCATACTCTCACAGTCACTTATAATCAAGAAGAATAAGAAATGCTTTATAAGGTTTCATCCCATGTCAAATGAGGAATCCAAAAAGAATTTCCGAATGGGAGAATATGGATCAAAATCATGCTATTTCTACATGCATAGTAACTTTGTTTAGCTTGAATGATTGTGTAATTTAATACTATGGATGGGAAGAAAATACACAAAAATATAAAGTTTTTATTCTCTCAAATTAGTAAAAGTAGATGTTTATAGCGAGGAAGAAGAATAAAAAGGATTTTTTTATTAAACAAATAGCACAACTAATTAAGAATATTAGTGAAATAGTACGGTAAAAATACAATAATAAAATGATATAATTTATACATGATTAAAAAAAATATATAATTTTTGTAGTTTGGAGCTATTTAGAATAATAATATCTAATAAAACAATATTAAATAGACATGATAGATGAGAAATTGAGGGGGAAAAACTCAAACATACACAAAAATTCCAATTATAATACTATCAATATATTAATAAAATAAATTTAACACTAATAAAAACCATCCAACAATAACTTATTGCTTAAAGACAAGAGTTTTCAAAGCCCAACAAAAGACAATAATTGCTTAGTGTTCTTAACATGAAAAAAAAAAAAAAAACGTTTCACATGTCAAGAAAGCAAAATAAACCAACCACATCCTAGGATTTTGGGGTCAATAAGGACAGGCTGGAAGGATCTAAACTTCAAACCCCACTTCCATTATTGTTTGACAAGAGAAGATGAAGAAGAGAGACAATCATCAATCCACAGAACTGCCTGCTAGTTCAGACATGTTTGGAATCGTGATTTTAGTTATTTTTTAAATTTTATTTAAAAATATATCAAAAATAATATTTTTTTTAAATTCTTTTTAATATTAAAACATAAAAACATCAAAAAAATTTAATTTAAAATAAAAAATAAAAATAAATTTTTTTAAAAACACTTTATAAAAGAACTCCCAAATACCTGCTCACAGTCTCACACATAACTACACAAAAAGAAAAAAAAGTATTCTTGAAAAAAAAAATGTAATTAAAAACAAAGAATCAAAGAGAGTTTGCTAAAAAAAGCCTTATGCTCTCTCTTTTTTCTTTTCCTTGTAGCCTCTGCTAAGCATCTTTTCCTCACTTTTTCCTGTGCTTTTGCCTCTGTCGCCGTTCTTTCTCTCTTGGAAGACAATTTTGTTGTAGTTTTTTCTCTTTTGATTCTCACATTCTCTTCTCCCTCTTTAAGCTTCTCATGCAATTTGCTTCTGATATATTAGTCCATCGCTTTTATTTCAAAGCATTTGTTTCTTTGATCAGTAAAGTCTAGTTCCTTTCCTCTGTTTTTTCCCACCCTTTGGATTTATATTTAAATTTCCCACCTTATCTATCCAAATTAGCTGGAAAATTATTATGCTCTGCTGGAATTTACTGCTCCAATCATTTCTGGGTTCTTTTGATCAAATTGTAAAATAATAGTCTTGATTTCAGTTTCCTGCTTACTTTTTTTTGTTCAAATGGTCTAGATATCTGCACCTTTTTTTATTCCTTTTAATTCACTGTGAAATCTTCTTTCTTTAGCTTCAAATCCTTGAATCTAGTCATTCACTTTCTTTGGCTTTTTTGTCTCTTGAAATGGTCTAAATTTCTGTGCTTTTCTTCGAGTTTCTTGATCATAGGTCTAAGCTTTCTTGATTTACAAGTAATTTCTCGAATTATCTATTCTGAGTCCTTGTTTCCATGGGACTCTGTCATGGAAAACCCGCTGAGCTCCAACAAAACCAATCCAAAAACAACACGCTCTCCATTGAAACAGACTCAACAAAGGCACCGAATTCACACTCTAGGAAGAACTCATACATCCCTTTTTACAGTCCAAGTCCATTATCCAGTCTCTTCAAGACTTCACCTGCTGTATCAAGTGTAAGCTCCACTCCTTTGAGGATTTTCAAGAGGCCTTTTCCACCTCCTTCCCCTGCAAAGCATATACGTGCATTGCTTGCAAGAAGGCATGGCTCTGTCAAGCCCAATGAAGCTTCAATTCCTGAAGGAAATGAGATTGATATTGGTCTGGACAAGAATTTTGGGTTTTCTAAGCAGTTTGTAAGTCATTATGAGCTTGGTGAGGAAGTGGGGCGTGGACATTTTGGGTATACTTGCTCTGCGAAGGCGAAGAAAGGAAGCTTGAAAGGCCAGAATGTGGCAGTCAAAGTTATTCCAAAGTCTCAGGTTTACTTCTCAACCTCTCATTGACCATTCGATTTTGACTAGCTTTTATTGGTTCGATTAATTCCTTAGATTAGCTTAAACCTTCTGGATGTCTACAGATGTGATTTATTTTAATGTTTGCAGGCACACCTTTCTCTTGTTACTGATATTTAGCATCTATAGAGGTTTAATGCAATTTTGGCTGCTATGTGTAATTCTAACTGATCTGCGTAGCTTGTGTTGTGATAGTGTGGGAGTGTACGATGAGAACGATGGATTTGCTCGAGGTCCTTCCCAGAAAATGAAGTGCTTCTCCTTTGTTTAGGACGCTTGTAGCCTGTATCTTAACAAGGCCTTCCTTATTAATTGCTGTATTAGCATTTTTTAATGAATGCTCTATTTCATGTTTAGGCAATCCAGGCTCAAAACACTCATGGTTGATGTGTCACTATCCTCTAATTAAGTCAGTGATAATTGAGTTAAATGGTTTGTTTTTTGTCCAATTATCCATAAAGTTTTGGCAGCTCATCAACCTGTCGTGATTATGATATTACATCATAGCTTAGTCCAATGCAAACAAGTTATTCTGTAATATTCTTCATATTTGAAAATATCGATCTAATTGTGAAAGCATATCCTATTTTTGTACTAAATCATTGGGCAAAAGTACACGGATCACTATTCGTTAAATTGTCTATTTGGAAAATGACTCTGCAAACCAACGAAAGTCGCATTCTCCCTCCATGATAAAGGCATTAGTAACAGTTATTGATGCAATAAATGATAGTTCATTTGACCATCAACTGTAGAACCAGTGAGCTGTTTGTCTTTTCCTCGTGTAATTCGGGCGATGTTTTACAGATGACCACCGCAATTGCTATAGAGGATGTGAGACGAGAAGTGAAGATATTTCGGGCTCTAACAGGACATAAGAACCTAGTGCAGTTCTATGATGCCTACGAAGACGAAGACAATGTCTATGTTGTAATGGAGTAAGTTTTGACTGCACTTATTGTTTTAATGTAAAAATGTATTTATGAAAAATCTCACGAACCTTTTGGCCAGTAGATCATCAATGTCAAAAAATGTAGACCAATTATATAAATGATCCTGCTTTTTTCAATCAAATTTTCTTTTAATGAAAAGCTTGATGGAGTTGAATACGGCAGAGTCTTTTGGAAAATATAACTATGCGAGTCTTTTGGTACATTTTCATGGATATCATCTGTAAAACATCTGCATCTAATTATCAAGAAGAAACGGAGCTGAAAGAAGTTAATCCATTGGTTAGTTAAGTTTCTGCAATAGACATCAGACAGAGAGAGTGTTGGAACTTACCTTCTACATGTGTTTTTGTTCTCTAGGTTGTGCGAAGGTGGTGAATTATTGGATAGGATACTCTCAAGGTACTGTAGTCTTCAATGGTATTTTCTTCATGGTATATCCATGTCTTTGTTCTGTGAAATTCTAACTGGCTGAACTCCTAGTCATATTATACAGGGGTGGAAAATACTCAGAAGAAGATGCAAAGATCGTTATGGTTCAGATATTAAGTGTGGTTGCCTACTGTCATCTCCAAGGTGTTGTTCATCGTGACCTAAAGCCTGAGGTAAGAAACTAATAAAAAGAATAATACCTTCTGGTCTTGTTACTTTTTTCTGGAAGAAGATTGATTTACTTCATGAAGTTAAATGTGACACTGTTAATATTTAGTGGAAGAATATGAAAGTTTTGGGTGGGAACTGGGTGGTGAAATTGTACACTGATATACATTTACTTTCATGCTGACATATTCTTGTTCTTTTCTTATCATTTTCTGCTAATTTTACTCCAGAATTTTCTCTTTACCACCAAGGAGGATAATTCCCCATTGAAAGCCATTGATTTTGGACTCTCTGACTATGTAAAGCCAGGTCAGTTGTTCTTGATACATCTCCTCACCTTTTTTTTCCTGGGTATTTATTTATTTATTTTTCGGGGGGTTCGAAGGCGGATGGGAGTTTTGACTATTTGGAACTTCTGCAGATGAAAGGCTAAATGATATTGTGGGGAGTGCATATTATGTAGCTCCTGAAGTTCTACACAGATCATATGGAACCGAAGCAGACATGTGGAGTATTGGTGTGATCACTTACATTCTTCTATGTGGTAGCAGACCCTTTTGGGCCCGCACAGAGTCTGGCATCTTTCGAGCTGTTTTGAAAACAGATCCAAGCTTTGATGAAGCTCCCTGGCCTTCTTTATCTCCAGAAGCTATTGATTTCTTGAAGAGGCTGCTGAACAAGGATTATCGGAAGAGACTAACAGCAGCTCAGGCTCTTAGTAAGTTCCTAAAGCTAAAGTCCTGATTTGGTCACCTACATTTTTACGTTTAGGTAAAAAATATAATTCTAAGTGCATTTTTATGTTCAGGTCACCCATGGCTGGCTAATCATCATGACATAAAGATTCCACTGGATATGATTGTATACAGGCTTGCAAAAGCTTATATATATTCTTCTTCTCTACGAAAATCTGCTTTGGGGGTAAGTAGGATCATGTGTCCTCCATTTTTAGCTGTAACTCAAAGTCCTAAGCATTTCATCCGAAGTTAAACTGTCTATGATCAGGCAACAACCATCTGAGGTTTATGTTCTGTCTTATTCCCATAAAAAAAGAAGAGTGTGGCCTCCTTGAGGACTACTGTAAAATGTACCGACAATTCAAATAAAATCTGATCCATGCAGGAAAAAATATCATATCATGCATAAACTGATGGGTATATAGGATCAATCAAATGCACGAGGGTGCGTAAGGTAACGGGCACGGTTGTGTAGAGTTTATCTGAATCATAAACCAAAAGCCATTTCAAGCTGGAGGAGCCACAAACTTGTTTGTTTGTTTGGTGTGGTGTCTTTGATATCTATCTCAAATTCTTGCTGTGAAAGAAACAAACTTGTCGATTTTGATAGGCTCTGGCGAAGACATTAACTGCTGCTCAGCTAGCTTACCTACGGGAACAATTTACATTGTTAGGGCCAAGCAAAAATGGCTATATTTCTATGCATAACTTTAAAACAGTGAGCTCCTTCTCTTCCATAATCTGGCTCTCAATATTAACTTCCGTACTCTTCCCCCCCCCCCCCTAATTTCGTTCTAAAAGATTGTGGTATTCACAGGCTGTAATAAAGCACTCTACAGATGCCATGAAGGATTCCAGGGTCCTCGATTATGTTAACATGGTAATGCTTGACGCATGTCCTGGTTTATTACCTACTTTTTGCTTAATTGTTTGTACCATTATATCAAATTTATTTACTAGCAGAATTTATTTAGAGTTGTAGTTAATTGTCCACTCCTGCGTGTTTCAGGTTAGTTCTCTTCAATACAGAAAATTGGATTTTGAAGAATTTTCTGCTGTTGCCATAAGTGTGCATCAGCTAGAAGGAATGGATTGTTGGGAGCAACATGTTAGGCGTGCCTATGAATTGTTCGAGAAAGATGGAAACAGACCCACCATGTTCGATGAGCTTGCCTCAGTATGCTCTCTCTCTCTCTCTCTCTCTCTCTCTCTCTCACACACACACACACACACACACACACACACTCGGGGGCTTGCACACAGTGGCAGAGCTAAGAATTATATGTGGGGATGGTTAAATATACTAAAATGAAAAGGCCGTTCAGATATGTAATGGATGGATTTTGAAGTTGCATATCAGAGGCTAGTAAGTGAAGATAAGTTTATGGATGCATAAACTTAGGGGGCTTACTTGAACTTTGGAGGGGCCGTGTCCCCTGCCACCCTAGCTCTGCCCCTCTATGCTCTTTTTTCCTGACGTTTCTCTACAATTTGACAGATTTCTGAAGTAATTCAATAGGAATGTTCTTCTAGTCGTAGAGCTGAATTCTAGGTGCAAAAGTACCATTGAGAATTCTAAAAAAGGTGATAACAGTGGGAAACACTCAAATTTGAAACATCCAATATGTCTCTTAAAACATAGGAAAAATGGAGGTCCAGCTCTATTTTACTTACTAGCATCGTCCCTTCCCTGAGGAAAGGAGGAACTTTGATGATGAAGCAAATCTGCTCCATCGACAGACTTGTTTTGTTCTTTAAGTGAATTCAATTACTGAAATTATTTGCTTCTCTGTTTTCAGGAGATGAGGCACTCAGATGGTAGATTAACCTTCCTGGGGTTTGTCAGGCTTCTCCATGGAGTTTCATCACGAGCATTTCAGAAGGCTTGAAGAGAATCCTACCGGCACAAACCATTTTGTCCTCTGTCCTGTTCCTCCTTGAAACTGCATTGCCACGAGGGCATGCACTACCGCTACCGCTACCGCTACCGATGAAGCCACGTACGGCATGGTCTCATGTTAAGTATTTGCTTTCCACTTTCTCCATGATTGGTGCAGCTGGGATTAGATCAGAAAAGTGGATTTAGGGTTAGCAGAGTTCTGTGTTTTTAGGTTTATCCCTTTTGTACTAAGTAAGTTATCTAATAAATCCTTCATGTGATCTGCATGAAGTTATCAAACTATGAACTTCGATTCTCATGGTGCTAACTTCTTAGTTCATTTTCACCTCCACCCTAAACCATCGATCCATTCATTTACCATTTCGCTATAAACTCCAACGACCAAGAAACAAGGGGTTCGGAAAGATTTGTGCATGAAACTGTAGAATTACACATTTTCGTGGTGTCGTCAATACTGTTTTTCTCTGAAATTTTAACATAATATATATAAATATATCAAGAAACTTCTCGTAAAATTTCATCTCAATCCAATATCGGATTAAGATATATGATTGATATTATAAAATTATTTATTATTTAAAAAGAATATTCTTTGACCGAAACAAAATGGACAGAACGAAACAAAATCTAAACTAAGATAAAAACAATACTGTTTTATTTTATTATTTTAATTGATACGAAACAATTGAGTAGAAATAGAAAGAGATAGACAAGTATGGGTGTGATTCTTGACGTCGTGTCAGTGATAATCCAGATAATGTAACAGGACTGGCTTCTGCTCGATTCACCTTGTGTGATGGTGCAATGTTGGGTTGGCACTCGACATAATGACAGCTGAACTGCCCTTGTAATAATGATATTCGCTCACCCAATGCCTGAACAAGAGATCTTGTTCCCCGAATAGCTTGTAATTCAACTGAATTTCCTTCTCTCGTAAATTTCCAGAACTATATTGTCAACGCTCCATTGGTTTATATAAAATGTTTGATGTTTCATATGAATATATATGAATTCTATCCTTCTTTTTTGTCAACCAGTTAAATAGTTATGTACTCTTAATGATTAGTGTTAGTAGAAATGTTTATACAGCGTGTGTGTGTGTATATAATTGATCAAGTTTTTAATATATCTCCATTTTTTTTGTCTTTTTTTTTTTTTATTAAACTCTCTAATATATCTTCGTGGTTAGTTCAAGAATATAATTTTATTTAAAAAAAACAAAAAAAATTATTTTAAATTTTTGACTAACTTTAAAACTTTTTATTTCTTAAAATATTTTGAGTCATTTTGATAAATTTTACTATCATGTCCTCATTTATCTCAAGGAAAAAATTAAAATGAGAAATATAATATGTTTTATTTAAATGAAAAAACTTGGTTGAAGGATATATGTTCAAAGAATAAATTGAGTTATTTATCTATTTCTTATAACATTTTTACAGCGTTAAAAGATAGATAAGATAATCAAAGAATTATTATTATTATTTCATTTTCGTACCATGAATAATTCTTAAGAAGACCAATATATTCGTAAAAATAAATTATCTTTACTTTTGATTTTTTTTAATTCTTACCATGAAATATATGTCTAGAAGAATTGATGATAGTTCATTTGATTTTTTTAGTATTCAATTTTCATCATTTGAGTATTTTAATAATAATAATTAAAAAGAACTATCAGGCAAGAGCAAATTAAATTGCCCATTACATATTCAATAATAATTAAAAAAAAAACTCTCATTTTGTACATCCATTAATGCTGACCTGGCAAGATCTTGGATATAAAAAAATTAAAAAATAAAATTACACATGCTATGATAGCAAATAATAATGACACTCTTCACACTTGAGCTCTCAAATCTCCTTCTCCATTTTTCTGTCTCTCTGCTACTTCAATCCTTCAATGGCAACCATAAACAAACCACTAAAGACAAAACCTTTTTCAAAACTCAGATCCCCAATTCTCACTTTAATATTCTGCATTTCAGCCATTGCATTGTTATACTTGTTTTTTTCACTAAATTCCACAGATGGCTTCTCTTTTTCATCTCCAAGATTCATGAGGAACTCTGTAGAGAAGCCCAAAAGACAACATACCATTCATGAAAAGTACTTGTATTGGGGTAATAGAATTGATTGTCCTGGTAAACATTGTGATTCTTGTGAAGGTTTGGGTCATCAAGAGTCTAGCCTTAGGTGTGCTCTTGAAGAAGCCATGTTCTTGAATAGGTAATGTTTTTTTTTTTTTTCTTTTTGCCTTTTTTGCGTGTAAAGTTATGTTTTTTGTGTCAATATATTTTTGGTGGGGTTATGGATTTTAAACTCTCTTTATGTTGATTTGATTTGGTAAGTTACTTGCTTAGGTGATAATGACATTGAAGTTGGATTGAGTGAAATGAGCAAAGTTTGGATCAAGTGTGATTCTTGTTAAGAAACTTTGTTGGGTATCTAGATATTTAGCTGTTTGTGATTTAGGGAACTTGACTTGCTGTTATTATTATTTTACTCTTTAGCAACTTTAGGTTTGAGTTGATTTTTTTTTTTTTAAGAAAATTGAAATATGAAAGGAAATTGTGACTGGATTGATTCCATGTGTGTAGCTATTAAATGATCAATAACAATGATTTATTGAAATCAGATGTTTGGTTGTTGTTTTAGCTGTTAAGGTTAGCAATTAAACACTGCAGAGTTGAGATTGTTTGTTTTAGCATGTTTCTTATATTTCCGTACTATCTTGTTGCAGAACTTTTGTGATGCCTTCAAGGATGTGTATCAATCCAATACACAATAAGAAGGGGATCCTTCATCACTCTGACAATTCAAATACAGAGGAAAGGTAAGTTTATTGAACTGTTATGTGGACTGTTGTTATTGCCAGAGCTAAACTGTTGCATAGAGTGCTAAATCCAACACTGCTTTTTCTTGTGTATGTTTGTCTTCCAGTTCTTATGAAAAGAAAGACTATAATTCAATAAATGGGTTTGGCGTCAATTTTTTAATGAATACAAATGTAATGTTAATCTATCAGAAAAGGTTAAAATTCTGTGATCTGAACTTGCTTCCTTCTATTTGGCAGGTGGGCTGAAAGTTCTTGTTCCATGGATTCTTTGTATGATATGGATCTCATATCTGAAACTGTGCCTGTAATCTTAGACAATTCAAAAGATTGGTATCAGGTACTATCAACAAGTATGAAGTTGGGAGCTAGAGGAGTGGCCCATGTGGAAGGGATTAGTCGAGTTGATCTCAAAGAGAATAGTCACTACTCAAACCTCTTGCTCATTAATCGAACTGCGAGCCCACTTTCATGGTATGAAATAAAGCTGTGATTTTGGCTTTTTCATGTTTGTTCTCATCAAATGACTCAGACTGTTAACTGTATGAATGGAAGCTATGTGAAAATTGTGGAGAGGTGATTGTGGGAAGAAAGATGGGTGTGTTAGTTTGAATAATAGTGTTTAAGAGTTCTAAATAATCATAGTTCACCTGCTTTGCTTTTTAAATTTCACAATCAATACAGATTATTCTTGATGTGCAAGATTTGCTTACATGTTTTCTCTAAATTTTTGAAATGGAATGATTAGCCTGGCTGTAATGAAAGGATTGGTTTATCTTCATGTGGTATATAGAAGTTGGACCATTCTAATAACCCAATGTTGGATAGGAAGTGACTGCTCTATTTAGAGGGGGAAAGGAAAAAATAAAAGGAAAAGACTTGTGACTGCAATACTCTGGGAAAAAGAAAAAGGAAAAAAGTTTGTGCTTGCTATTTTCATTGTAGCTATTTGTCATGAGATAATCTGTCTTTGAGATTATTAGAATCATGCAAATTTCTTTCTAGGTTCTAATCATGATAGCCATTCAGGTTCATGGAATGCAAAGACCGAAACAACCGTAGTGCTATAGCGTTGCCATATTCATTTCTTCCTACAATGGCAGCAGATAGATTAAGGGATGCAGCAGATAAGGTTTGTATCATGTGATATTGCTAGGGTCTTTCACACCATTTGTCTGCTTCTGTTTCTTCTAAAACAGAACTTCATTAACCTGCAATTCATCTCATCTCATGTGCATAGATTATGGCACTTCTTGGCGATTATGATGCCATCCATGTTCGTCGAGGGGATAAAATAAAAACTAGGAATGACAGATTTGGGGTTTCTCGAACCCTACATCCTCATCTTGACAGGGATACCCGTCCAGAATTTATACTCCATAAGATTGAAAAATGGGTCCCACCTGGACGAACTCTTTTTATTGCTTCAAATGAGAAGACACCAGGATTTTTTTCACCTCTCGCTGTCAGGTAAACATCCTCGAACTTGAAAAAATTGAAAATTATACACTAATTTTTAGCTGTGAAGCAGCGCAAATGATTTGCCCATGACAGATTATACATACATATCTGAAAATTCTCAGAAAGAAATAAATTAGAGATCAGCATTGATGCTTTAAGAAATAAATTTGCATTTATGCATCTGTGTTAATTTCTTGTTTTCTTGTAAGTACATCTTAATTTTGACTTGCTAAATTCATAATGGCAAATATCATTCTGCAGTGAATATCTTTGCATGATTGACTCAACCTGTATGGATGCTTGGCATGACATATTTATTCTCTTTGATTAAGTTGGTTGAACATGTTTCTGATGCATTTCTGCTATAAGCTTTTTCGAAGTAGTACTTCCTTTCTCTATAAATCAATGGCTCTCGCTTTGTGCCTTTTACAAGATATCTCTGATCCTATAGAAAAATCTCTGCATCTTCCAGGAAATTGGAAGAGACCTTTTTAAATAAAAAAAATTGTTAAATAAGGTTTTGTTGTAATTTTTATACAATGGTGAAGTTGATGTTGAACTTTGGTGGGTCATAATTTGCAGATATAAATTGGCGTATTCATCAAACTACAGCATGATTCTGGATCCCGTGATTGAGAACAACTATGAATTATTCATGATTGAAAGGCTTATTCTGATGGGAGCCAAAACATTCATCAGAACATTCAAGGAAGATGATACTGATCTCAGCCTCACCGAGGATCCAAAGAAGAACACCAAGTCATGGCAATTACCTGTTTATACCATGGATGAAGCAGAGTGAGGAAGCTGATAAAGCATTTTAATCATTTCCCCTTCTGTCTCCAGTTCACCCCTTGAGTTCTATCCTTGCATGTCATTCTTGCATATATGGTCATTCTCACGTGACGATACGGTGTGGTATACGGTATACGCTTGGGTCGGTTACCATGGATGAGTCTTGTAGCTTTGTTAAAGATAATCATCCTGATGTTGGTGCTGAGGGCCAACGTATATTCTGAGCTTCTCGCAAGTTTTAATACAAGGCTGTATGCGGTTTCTTAAGATGTTGATTGTTATTGAAGAAATATTTTGTAGAGAAAGGAGCAACCTTTTTTCTCTGTTCATGTGGAAACTTCTCCATGAATTGCACCAGCATGCATAGAATATCATCTGGTAGATTCTTGATTTTTACTGTAATGGTTTTTCATGTACCCATGGTGCGCATGAATCATGAGCACGTCTAGATCATCCCATGCTGTCTCCAAATTGAGAATTGAAAGGCTCATCCCATCAATCATGAAGTGGAAAAAACGCATACATGAGGAACAATGGTGATGCATACAGATCTCACCGTAGAAGGCATGGCAAGTGTAAATGGAAGGTTTAATCACGAGTGGCCCTTGATGCCTTGGCGCCACGTGGCATGTTTTTATGATAGCTTCGGTTGTTCGATGTTAAAGTTCGCTGTGTCCTCTTTTAACGGTTCACATCATGGGACGTTACCTCTTTTGTTCGAACATGGCTGCAGATGATAGTGTCGCTTTGCCCGTCCAAATCTAGCTGTGTCCTGCTCAGCTAGGAAAGACATGTCTTTTTCAAGGGAGATTGTTTAACGTGGAGCACTCAAGCCTCGAAAACCAATCAATCTTCACCACCTGTCCTGATATTTCCACGCCACACCCCCTTCCATCTTCTGCCACGTTGAAAGGCCACAAACTCACTCGCACGTACTAAATCAGTTATTCACACGTGCTAACCCATCGCCTATAATACCCGCCACTCTAAAAAATCGCACCAGTCAGTAGCCGTAGACGAAGATAAAAACAAAATCAGCATAAAAAAGAGAGATTCCATCCTTCTCTGGAATATTCCCTCTCAGGTGAGCTCAAATCACCTAATTTCGAATTGATCGAAAAAACTATCAATTTTATTATAGTTTTTTTTTCTGGCTTCTCAGGAGAAAATAAGCTTGTAATTTTGTTATTATATATATTTTTGATGCCGTATCTTGTACGCGAGAACCTTTTCATCGGAAACATAAGGGACGCGGCGGAGGTTCTGCAAAACGGAAGTGCAGAAATAACTCATATATTATCGGTTTTAAGTTCCGTGTCGATATCGTTCTTTACGGAATGGAGAAGCGGGGTCATAATTCCGACGAAGGAGATAAAGAAAGTGCGTGTCGGTGATGAGTGGAGGAGTTGTTTGGCGACGAATAAGGTCTTGTATTCGTTAGAGCATGCAGGGAAGGAATTGAAGCTGGTGAGAATGGCGGTGCCGATTAGGGATATGGAGAGTGAGGATTTGTTGGATTATTTGGATGTTTGTTTGGATTTTATTCAGAAGACTAGAAAAGAAGGAGCTGTATTGGTGCATTGTTTTGCTGGCGTTTCGAGAAGGTATTATTTCTATTGTTATTTTTTAACGTGAGTTAGGATTTAGTTGTTAATCTTAAAGAGGTCGATAATGGATTAGAGTAGTGATGTTATTTGTTTCGAGAATAGTATGATCTGTATTAGGACCCGCCAGTCAAGCCCGTTTTAAACATGGATATTTTGGGATGAATAACGAAGATGTGTATTGCATGCTTGTAACTTAGATGTGCAAATCAGTGGCTATTTATTTTGGGTTAATTTAAAACAGTCATGAAGTGTGCTTTGATATTTTTCAGTGGATCAGTTTATTGATGATGAAGTGGGTTAAACTAGGAAAGAAGTGTTTTAGGTTATTTTCTGAGCCAATTGATGAGTTTTAAAAATCGTCCAGAACAGACCTGCCGTGAATTGTCAAGCCCTAATGATTTGGTCCTCCCTTCATTGTTTTCCTTGCAGTGCAGCTATCATTACAGCGTACTTGATGAAAACTGAGCAATTATCTCTTGAAGGTTTGAACACATCAACTATTTATTTGGAGCATTTAGGGTCTGCTGATCATTATATGCTGGTGGCCTTCATTGTTTACATTCTGAAAATATGGTGGTTCTTTTTGTTTGACAACAATGAAAATATGTGATGTTATCTCTTTTGAATTTTGTCTTATTTACTATTTCATCTTTTCCTCCACGTGTCCCTGTAGATGCTCTTGAATCTCTAAGGCAAAGCTGTGAGTCTGTTGGTCCCAATGATGGCTTTTTAGAACAGGTGATGCAAGACATGCTAGCAAATCTAAATGATTTGTTGGGAGGGATGCATTGATGGTGCTCTGAGATTTTAGTGTTTTATGTGATCCTCGAAAATCCTTTTTTTTCCCTTTGCAGTTGAAAATGTTTGAGGAAATGGGCTTCAAGGTTGATCATGCTAGTCCCATATACAAGCGGTTTCGCCTGAAAGCATTGGGTACATGCTCTTAGTACTTGATCCTGTGCTCCTGTTCTTGTTAATAATTTTGTGGTGTGTTAAAGTGGGAGATCATTAGTTGGGCACTGCATAAGCAGGATTTTGGAAGCATGACATTAGTATGCTCTTAACCTTGAACATTTGCATCAAGTGGTTGCTCCCAAAACTTTAATCTGCGTATAAGAGTTGGCTTAGCACAAGTGGTGATGTTTTTGATACTTTTCCTACTCGTCCATTGAAATTCTCGTTCTTAACTTTTTCTCAGCGTGGAACATTATTATAGATCCTAAACTTTGTAGTATCTTTTATGAAGGATTAATTTCCCCATGCTTCCAGGTGAGTTTTACAACCGTGGAGAGAAGATAGACAGTTCTAAATTTGGGGCAGATCCTGGTGCACCTACACAAGTCTCCTCTAATGAAGAAGCATCTCCAATTGGAGGGGAAAAGGGTATTACTTCATACCACTGTAAGAAGTGCCATCGAGTAGTTGCATTGCAGGAGAATGTTGTGGATCATGTTCCAGGAGAGGGTGAGACATCTTTCACATGGAGCAAGCAGAAAAGTGGCAACCCCTTTAACAAGTCTGATGAGTCTGAGTGTTCTTCTATTTTTGTTGAGCCTTTAAAGTGGATGACAGCAGGTATGTACAATCTTGTTTGTAGAAATCCTGTTGCCACTGGACTTTTTTAAATTAGTCATAAAGAAGAAGCTGCAGAACTAATTGCAGGTTCATAGTTTAAATTTGGGTTAGCTATAATGGCTCACTACTGGTTAGAGATTCTTTGAAACCTTGATTTGGTTTTTCAACCAAATGGTCAACCTCTATGGTGCTCCTTAATTATAAAGTGCAAGCTCTTCTTATCATCAGTTGAGATCATTTCTGTGCTTAATATAATATATTTATGAACTAAGCCATATGGTTGTCGTGAAGGTGTACTGGCCCATGCAGTTACTACGATGCACTCTTTTAGCAAAAGCCATCCTTATATTCAGTACACAGAGATTTCTAATGGAAATCACTAACTGATAAAAGTTGGGGAAATTCATGAGCCACGTAGAGTTGCAGACAGCCTGTATTTATATGCATGGAGGAATAATTAATCAACTCTTTTGATATCTTAAAAATGGAGGCTGTATGTATATCTTATAGGAGAGAATGGTTAGGGGGGAATAACTCCACCTTTTATAAAGCATCTTGAAATATTTATCAGACACATGTGAGAATCACGTGTAATTTATACCTATTATAATAAACATGGGTGCATTGCATTTGGTACCCCATTTTTTTCTAAAGAGGATCCGAACATGGTTTTTGATCATCCATGTTTTCCCTAAATCCTACTTGACCTGTTCCGATCATCATCGTCATCTAGAACTCAAGTGATCCTGATCCCTGGTTTGTGCCTTACCTTACGCATGTCTTTTTATTGGATTCATTGATTTAAGGAATTGGAACTGTGCATAATTGCTGAAAAGGATACCTCTTAATATAATATCTCGTCCTTGTTGTCCAGTTGAGGAAGGTATGTTGGAGGGCAAGCTGTCATGTGCTCGTTGTGAAGCTCGTTTGGGTTACTTCAATTGGTCTGGTATACAATGCAGTTGTGGGAGCTGGATTACTCCGGCCTTTCAGCTCCATGAAAGTCGAGTGGACGTTGGCACTGTCTAATACCTTCGAGGCAAAAGAAGACGACGCCAGCTTATCTTTTGATCACAGAAAAGCTCCGTTTTCTCGGCGAGTTTTATACCATCTAGGAAGGATATGCTATTACGTCCACCGTCTGCAGCACGCCCCGGAGCACTTTGCGAAGTTGCCACGTGTTTTTCACAAACATATTTGTGAAGCTGGAGCTGGAGGTTAATTTGTAATTCGAGAGAAATATTGTTGTGTTTTTGGTGTATGATGTGTTCATGCAACTATACCAATTTGTTTGGTAGTTGGAGTTTCTCCCATTGGTTTTGGTCCTAAAAAACGTGCGTGGATAATATCGACATGAAAACAAAATTATGCTTAGTAATAATGTACAAATTAAAATAATTATTTCTACATCATGTTTGATTGGTGGACAAGATGCAAAAAATAAATATTTTTTAGCACTTGACTCTTACTTTGTATTATTATCAGATCACTTATTTGAAAAAATAATCCAAAATTATTTTATTACTCAAATTTTATTTGTCCGGGATTTGAACAAGTCCGTAGATTGTTTACTTTTAGGAACTAGCTCCAATACCAAAGTTCATGTAAGACCAAAAATATTCGGAGCTTAAGAAGAAGAAAAAAACCATGGAAATAAAAGAAAAGGTTGAAGAGAAGATGTTGATGGAATATTTGCAATTTTTGTGCAATTCATAAAATACTAAAATTTATAAATAAAAAAAAAGGCTATATAAATACTAAAATCCTAACTAGAACAAACAATTAGGCTTAAAGCTCAATAAGTAGAATACCTAACGATAGTTTATCAAGCCCAACAAATAAAATCGGAAACCTTAATAAAAAGTTAAATAAATTAAACTAAAAACATAAACTAAACCCAGTTTCTCAATAATGTGAATTGTTCTCCATTATCTATGATCATATAAGCGCATAAACAATATCTCGAGTCTATCATCATATAAGCGCATAAACAATATCTCGAGTCTGGTGTCCCGACCACCAACATTTGCGAACACATGTATGTATACAAACAAACATATGAACGCAAAATCACATAACTACACCTAAACTACAAGTTCAATATTAGTCATAAATTTACAAATGTGTCAGCATGTGAACATGACTATTCATCAGGCGTTACCATAAGAGATCAATTGATCAGAAAGGCTACAAGCATGTAAAGACAACTAGGTACTTGCCCTCCATGACATGCATATGCTGTCATCAATATACAGGTTCCTAAGTTTTAGTCACATTTCTGTGTGAATCACTAATCTCAAAAGAGACAACTTAGGTGGAATAACACCCCCTCCCCACCCCACCCCCACCCATCGTAAAATAAACAAGAGGGAAAACACTAAAAAATGATGCCAGGAGCACCTGATGAATCCCCGAGTGTTATCTGGTTATCAAAATAAGTTCATCCGATTGATCACCATGTGTCACTATTGATGTGTTTATCTCCAAATTAACAGCCTGAATCCCATTTC
Source organism: Salix purpurea (assembly GCA_027405865.1). NCBI lineage: Eukaryota > Viridiplantae > Streptophyta > Magnoliopsida > Malpighiales > Salicaceae > Salix > Salix purpurea. The sequence goes on along the minus strand of JAOWLH010000021.1, from coordinate 1,981,931 downwards.
ACAGCATTGATGAATCAGTGGGACTGTGCTTCAAGAAGGATATTTGTAGCTGTATTGACATCATTCCTAGCCTGCACAAGTGCCTGTCTAGCTGAGTTCCTATCAAAGCCCATAGAAGCCAGAGTAGCAATGGCGTCCTCTGATGGCTCAGTGGAAGGAGCCATGGGAGCAGGGTGGGTTCTCTGAAACCAAAGAAAGAGATCAGTTGTTATGGATAAATTAATGCAATTAACAAAGTGATGATGATGCAATATAGGCAATTGATTCACACTAGCAGTTTCAGAGGTAAGAATTTATTGTTTCAAGTACAAGATTCAAGAAAATAAAAGGGCAAGACAAATCCATAAATTTGGGGTCTCGGGCCTCCCAAAAGATTTTCATAGAAAAATGACTTTTTAAACCCAGAAATCTTATCTGTTCATAAAAGCCAAAGTCAGGTTATGACCTCCATGAAAAACAAATGGTGAAGGAAATACAAAGAAAATGATGATGATAAGGGAGAAGGCAGCAGGGATGGGTGCTATCCAAACTTGCCTGCACATGACGACCAGCATAGGATGGTGCACTTCCTGCAACATTCCTAGAAGTTTCTCCACGCAGACTGCCTGTAGATGGCCTTGATGGCCAAGAATGCCGCGAGAAGAATGAAGCTATGAACTCAGGGAACTGTGGCAGATAGATTAGACAAGTGCAATGAAGTATTAGTTTAACAGCTTCAAGTCAAGCTTTAGCAATGGGAATTGGGAAGTAGGCAAATAAAATTGACACTGCCAACAGATTGGACATTCATATTAAAAAAAAAAAATACACATGAAGGAAAAAAACATAGGCAGTAATACTTTATAAAGCAATATCTTAACTGAACTTGTTTCCACAGATGACCAAAGATCTGATGGTTCATGATAATCATAATAAAACTGATTTTATTATCATTAATCACTCAAACAGAGTCTGTCCAGGAATTATCAAATCATAAATAGTCCATACATTTGGTGGTATTAAAATCATGTTGAAACTTTTTGCACAGATACAAGCCCCATAATGCACGCAGAAACCTAAAAATACACCACATGACTACACACCTGAATCAGTCTAATCTGCTACTTTATTTCTGTTAAGGAATTTTCCCGGTCAACATTTATAAACACATTAGAAGTTCTGGTTAAATTATTTTCAAACTCAGAATGTCTAGAGGATTCTTCTCAACCAATCTTTGTGCATTGACAAATAAGTTTCTGTTGAGTTAATCAGATCTCCATCGAACAATTTCTTACTGCAGAGTTTTCTCAACCAATTTCCGCCACATAGAACAAAGAAGCTTTAGTTAAGTTGATCAGATCTCCAACTCTCAATTTCCAATTTGATTTAAATACAAAGCGAAGACCCAAGAAGTTAGATGCCTCACAATCTAAGCTATCATCTTCAGTTGTCATTCACTTGCAGAAAGGAAGAAGTGAAACCAACAAACCTACCTTTGCCTTGCGGATGCCAAAGAGGCTCAGACGATACAAGGAACCAGCAAGGATACCACATATCCCAGGCAAAATTGATCTTTTCCATGATGATAAAAGAAGCTGCAAAACCAAAGCTAATATTGGGTCTCTGGGATTGGAAAGAGAAACTAAAGGGTAGATGTGGAAGAAAGTAAAAAGAGAAGGAAAAAAGAAAAGGCAAATACATCCACACATGGAAGGCACAAGTATTCTCTTTTACCAAAACACCGGCTAGATATATGACAGACTTGTCAGAAAAGCGGACGCCATGGAATTGAAACCGAGTTGATACTGGAATGTCAAAGTAGAAGGGAACAAATGAAGCAAATATAAGACCATAAGGTCCTGATGTCAAAAGGTTGGCTAAGGGATCTGCATAAAAACAGACACGTCAATTATAAGGCACAATTGTAATGAAACAGAAAGAACATTTTGCTGAAAAATATTCTAATCACCTACAAAGAATCGTGCAGTGGATAAATACATAAACTCTTAATTTTGCTGGGACACTGCTGGTAAAATAAACTCGAACCCTTAAAAAGAGTATATAAGAAACATTATGTTGAATTTTTTCTTCATATTCAAAGGAGCGTGAATTTTGGTATCTACTAGCTGGAAGATGGCAAAGGTATGCAGGCAGAACTCGTTTGACTACAGCCAATATCATCCAACAGATCAGGGGGGAAGTGTGTCACCATAACCCATGATTAAAAACCATGTAATTGAACTCCAGACTCTGGGCCACAGAACTTCCTAGCATGACCTCCACTGAGGTTCTTTACACAAGAAGAGAGAGAGAGAGAGAGAGAGAGAGAGAGAGAGAGAGAGAGAGAGAGAGAGAGCCAATGGGTAATATAACAGCATATTTCCTAACAAATAGAAGATAGCATAGCTGCAATTTTACCCCTTTAGTTTTTAAAGTGATAAAAGAAATACAACAGCTTCCATATAACTGCGTCATTGATGCAAAAAATAAAAGAAGCAAAACTTGTGTCTTTTTGTAGGCAAGGGTATTTTCATAATTTCCAGGTTTGCTGGAAAATCTGGAAATCTTGTCTCGGTTTTATTTTCTATATAGTATTATGTTAGTTCTACAGTAATCAGATTTCTTATGTTTTTCCTATTCTAAATAGATTTCTTATACAGGAAATTAAGTCCTCGGGCTAGGAGGCACTAGCATCTGTATATAAGGGTTCTGTAGTCTTTCAATATTTTAATTCAGTTTATGAATAAAATTCTTGCAAAGTGCTTTTGATTGTGTGAATCAATCTCCCTTAAGTGTAACTCATGAGAACCCTAGGTGTGAAGCTTAAGCTTTTCTATGCTAAAGGTTAGAGCCCCTATTAGCATGACTCTAATGATTTCTACAATTCCCAGCAGAAATCACATCAACAGAGACCTAAACAGCCTCTAAACTCAGATCCAAAACAGCCCCCTTAAGCAGTCCTGCATCAGTCATGTACTTGAGGTTGTGAAATATAACAAAGTACAGAAAACTGATGTTAATCATCACTCAATAGTGGATTTCCATTTAAAAATCTAGCAGTATGTGTGCTCAAGCAGTTCAGAAGAAGGTTTGGGATAGATAAGCTCTCGCAAAATGGTCTAGATCAGATGCTGAAAATAAAGTGGAAAAGAAGAGGAGTAGAGGCTCATCTAATTGATACAATGCCAAGAGTCCATCATTTATGAGGTGAGGCCTCTCCAAGAGAGAAACAGAACACACCCTCTAGAGGAAGAGGGAGGGGGGGTAAAGCTTTTGGCCTAAGCTATAAACTACTGACCACCACAATACTGAATTGATTTTCTTTAACAATTTGGAGTATGAAACATTGTTTAAGTGATTGATAAAAAGCACTTTGAGAAATAGCAATGTAATAGACCATGAATGCAGGTCATACCTTGAAGGAGTGTGACAGCAAAGACCTCAAAGAGCAAAGAGACAATCACAGAGAACAAAGTAAAGACCTGCATGATGTGGGCACTTTTAATATTTAAAAGAACACAAACGGGAGAAGAACAATAAAGAATAAAAGCACACACAAACACACAACCAGATTAAGTTTATTTCTGATATCTAATCTTGATTAGCAAATAGAGAACCAAAACCAAATCATAAGCCAAGCAGCAAAAAAACGATATAACAAAAAAAAAACACTAAGATAATATAAAGAAATAATTTCATACTGTGATTGATCAAAGAAACAGACCTCCACTTAACAAACACGTGTTTCTTAACTTGGTAATTTTTTCATAAAAAAAAAAAAAAAAAAAAAAAAAAAAAAAAAAACAGTAACAGCACAGAAATTATGAAGACATGCAGAATCTCTGAGTCTAGAAATATTTGTCATGTCAATTGGGAACATTTGTCTCATATCACAAGCCCCAAAAAATTAATGAGCAATTTTGTTCAGAAAAAAACTCACAGAGTACTTGTTGGAACCAATCTGTCTCTCAAAGACTCTGAAGTAGTAAAGAAGATATAGCCCAAAAATCATTTCTGATGTAGATGAAAAGGAAAAAACTGACAGAATTAACTTCCAGAGACGTGGATTCCTACGAATATCCTGCAATAAGGAAAAATAAATTCCATAAGGTGCATTCCAGTTTTAAATTCAAGGATTACACAACAGAAGAAGCATTGGAATATAATACATTGAGGTTAGCAATTCAACAGACATCTACATAATGAAGAGAAGGTCAGCATCCTTGTCCTCCTTCAATTCACCTTGTTTCAACCATGGCTAACAGATACCTTTATCGAAATGTAATTAATGACTAAACAATAGAAAGATATATATTTCACAGTAGAACACAAAGATCCACTATCGTTTAAAATCATGATGTCACCCTCCATTGCTCCAAACAGATGCCCCAGTCACCCAAGTGTACCTCCACTGGATAAAGCTAGACACAGCCCCTCCCTCCAGATATATATAAAAAAAAAAAAAACTATCTGTCACAGGCACCCAGTAAACCCCCACTCAAGTCAATCTTCAACTTCATTACAAGTAATCTTCACAAAGGATGTTACAAAATCAAGCTCCTAATCTCACACTACTCCTGAGCTAACTCCTCAGACATTTCCAGCTGATCGCACTGTCATTTTCAAGAAGTTTCAACTTGCACATCCTACCACCTCCAATACAACAACTAACAAATCACCAACATTCCACAAAGCAAACAGAAGCCACGAGATTCCCTGCCCATCTACATGCTCTATCGTCCCATTTATCTATACTTCTACTCTACACTCTCCTTCCCTCAATTTTCAACGCCCATCAAGCAACCTACTTGGCTCTAATATTTCCTTCTAAACAATACAATTTTAACCTCAAACTCAAGCTCAGAAAGAAATTATCAGAACACGGATAATTAACAACTAAACTAAATATATTAGATTTTGTTTTAAGAAAAGAAAAGGAAACCCAGCAATCTTTACGAGAAACAAAATAGAATTTCTTGTCCTGATTCGATCAATCTACCACTAATGAAAAAACCACAAAAAAAAAAAACAATAGTAAAGCTACCTGATACGATAACCCAAGCTTGTTAGAGCCACCTTTGATCCCCATGAAAACGCTAAAGATAGCGCTTGCAATAATAAATGTTCTTGCAACTGGTGCATTGTCTAATTGTCCCCAAACCCACACACAGAAAATTTCAAAATTTATAAACAGATCAATATCAACATCAACGAAAAGGAAAAGAAAATGAAAAGAAAAAAAGAAAAAGAGAAAAGAAGGGGTTAATGGGTTTTACGCACTGAAACCAGATGGGCCGCCGTTCATCTTTCTGAGTCGGGGGGGACCAAGCCACGACAACGACGACGACGACGAGCTTTCTGTTAATTTCTACGTTTTTGTTAGGGTCTGAATCACAAAACTTTTCCAGTTTAAAGTTGAGGAGGAGGCTGATGGTAGACGGAAAATTGAGAGTTGGAATGAAATGGATGTGTGTGATTATATTATTATTTATTTATTTATTTTATTATTATTATCTTAGAGTCAAGGTTTTTTAATCTCATATAATTGTTTTCAATTTTTAGAGGATATAAATATATTTTTAAAATTACATTTTTTAATATTTCTCACTTATTTTAGAGCAATGCATTGATTTTATTTTATTTTTTGTTTTGTGCTTTTGTATGCTACTCTGCTATTTATTAACAATTTTTTTAGGGGGTTGTATGCTAAAAAAACAACTAGTTTATTTAAGAAATTCATTTAAAAGTCAAATTTAAAAACTTATTACTAGAGTCTTGTCAAATTTGAGTTATTAATTACATTGTATAAAATATGATTACTTAACTTAGCAAATTTATAAAATTTATAAAAAAAAAATCAAAATATAAAAAATTGACATAAAAAAATAAAGTTTATAACAACAACCAATAAAAAGAGATTTAACTTAAATAAAATTGAAATTGACATTTTTTCTTTTTAATATTAAAAATGTAACTTATTAAACCGATTCTAGTTAACCCCTTATCAAATTGTAACTGGATTGTGAATTACAATGGATTCGAGAGTATTTTTTAATTATATGTTAAAAAAACCAAAAATTAATTAAGAGTTAACTCAACATTAAATGATAAAAATTTAAATTAAAAAACTCAACAAAACACACAATATTAAAGGTCTATTTTATATATATATATAAAAAAAAAAAATTGGACATGCTCAATGACTTAAAAAAATCCTTTAGAAAACTAGGATAACAAGCAAAAAATTGGTTTGATTAAAAAAAAGTTGAGATCTTTTAAAATAAAATAGCCAATAATTAATTGGATTGATTTTTGTCAATATAAATGAACTTATCAAACTCATAATCTGGATTGTGAACTCCAATATGTTTAACAATATTTTTATTTTAATTATATAATAAAAAAAACTAAATAAACATCATAAAAATTAAAAAAAAATGTAGACAAAAAAAGAAAACTCATATTAAATAATAAAATTCAAAACGAAACCCAATCTTGTTTTTCAAACATGTGCATAGTTTAACCCACCATTATCTATATGAACACCTGATAAATATTATAAATGTTTTCCTAAACTACCTAGAAGCCACCCTGAAATTACACAATAAAACCAAAATTAACTCAACCTAAAAAATCAAAACAAAACTCAATTTTTTTAGACATGTTTATGAGAAAAACCGCCAACCATCAAATTCTCCTCGTCAAATGGAACTTGTTGACATCAAGTTTAACTATTTTTGTTGTTGATATCGTGACACTTGATTTTTTATATTTCTAGAACAATCTTTATTTTTTATCCGTATTTATGTATCTATACTTTTAGTTTTTTTTTTTTGTTTTTTTTTCATTTTTTCTTTTTTTAGGGTTAAATATTTATTCAATTTAGTCCTGAAATTTTAATTTACGTTGATGATCATTTTAAAATTGAAATTTCTTCTTTTTCTTTTTCTAGTATTTTTGTTCTTTTTATTTATTCTTCAAATCAGATGATTTTTTATGCTAATAATACTTATTTAAATTTAAATTATTAAATTATTCAGTATCTAAATCTTCTTAAATTTTTAATAATTTTTTTATATGTTTAAATCAATTTAAATCTACCATGGCGATGTGCTGGTTCATTCGAGTGTGTGTGTACATATTCCTTACAAAATGATTATACACACAAGGCTACACTATTCTTTCCGAAGCTTAACGTTCAACATTTTAGGAACATTTCTATGACTTCGAAGAACTCTCTAAATCATAAACCAAGAGAGTAAAAACTAAGGGAGCTATGTACACGGGGATGTCGTAAAAGCGGAAGGGAAAGTGTCCAAAAAAACCATACACTAATCGATGATCTGGTTCGGCCATAGCTGCTTCCATTTTGAGATTTCTTCAGCCTTGTAAAGCTTTCGAATTCCCCCATAAAAACCATCAGCTTCGTTTCCTTCTTCCCTGTGATCCTTCCTGCTTATCATCGTCTGTCTCCATCGAGATCCAGGAGTGTATTGGCGGAACTCCAGCACTACGGCATCTGTTAGCAAGATTTCATGTTAGCAGATAAATCAAGTGCTGCAAAACATGACACGTGTGCCTAAACGCATCAAAAAAATTCAGATTCACATGCACCTGCGATGTAAGCGCGGCGTGCCTTGTTCTTGCTTTCAGAGCAGCAATTTGTTCAGTGAGCCACAACTAACTATAAGCTAGACACAAACATGACAACTAACCAGGTCTGTAGTATTGCCATCAAACTTAGTTATGTCTTTAAATTTGAATCTTCTGCTTCCAACAAGATTTAAGACCAAGTGGGTCCTTGGATTAATTGATAATGCTGATAAGTTTCAGTCCACTTGAAAGGTCTGTTTTATGTGTTGATTTGACCTGCTGTTTTTGTTTGCTATGCTTGATGGTTCTGCAACACGTTTTGGATTGCGTAATTCGATCTACGAAATGACATTATTGAATTGGCTTCTTGAGTTCATCAACAAAAGATGCTGGATAGAGATTGATGGGTGAAGGGGTGAGCCATTAAAGTTAATTAAGAAAGTGGGGGATCGATAGTGCCTCATCCACATGTTTTGTCGCTCACTTAGGAAGAAAAGTGAACATTTTAGAAGTGGCCTAACTGGTGTTAAGCTAGCTTGAACCACTCAAGCTCACTTGCCAGACAAAGCTAAGTAATGACAGGACAAGTTCCCTACATGACGAGAATAAGAAAGATATTTGATTCTTAAAGCATTTGTTCTTTATAAAACAGGACAAAAGCAACAAAAAAAGTACCCAGACATAGTAGTTTCACACACTCAAGACTAGTTCTGTTACTAAAGATGATAGAGTAAAGTAGAGTTTTCTATGTCAGAGAGGAACAAAAAAAAAAAGAATGAAAAAGGATAATTTTGCAGTCTGTGATGAGTTTACTCACCGTTGTGTTGACAACGGCATCGATTCTCATTCCCATCACATAATTCCTGATGCCCCACAACAGCATACCACCAACCTGCTCATTTAGCAGAAGATCATTTCAATGTATATCAACAAACACAGCATTTCATGACCAAAATATGAAGGTAGAAACCCAGATGGAGAAACTACAGGTAGACAAATTTTGCAGATTTTCCAAATATCTCGAAAGGGGTTGAAACATGGTTCTAGGAAAATAAGAAACTACAGGTAGAAAATTTTGCAGATTTTCCAAAGATCTCGAAAGGGGTTGAAACATGGTTATAGGAAAATAAGAAACTACAGGTAGAAAATTTTGCAGATTTTCCAAATATCTCAAAAGGGATTGAAACATGGTTCTAGGAAAATAATGTACAGGGTTGAAACATGATTCTAGGAAAATAATGTACAGGGTTGAGACTCGATCAGTTTCGGTGAATTTCAGGATTGAGAGCATACCATAATGGAATTCTTTGCTTCTCCTCCATTGGATCTCGATATGATCACCGGGTTTCAAGTCATTCAAACAATCAGTAGCGTGAAGAACATGTGCAGGAGTATCAACTGGCGGTGCTCTTAGCCTTTCCCAGTGTATGCTTTGCTCTATTGTTTGCCGCGCAAAAGGAGGATACCTGCAATTAAAAAATACACTATGATTTCAGCACAGGGCCCTGTCTTACAGATGATCTGATCAAGTAGAGACGAGCAATATCAGCATAGATTACTTCTCATTCATCTGGAACTACGATTTTATCAGCTATATTTACAGCTATAATTCAATGTGTGGGAAAAGGTTTGTCAAAGGTTAAAATCTCCGAATACTGATTTAAGGTTCATGACAGCAGATACAACGTTTCAGATTCCGATTTCTCTCTTTCCATACCTTGCCTGAAAGGTGTCTGTCTTGGAATCATAGCTAAGCTGTGCATCATAACATGACAGCATAAATCCAACATGTCCGTTCTGAAACCAAACATAAACAGAATCTCATTGAGTTTGCGAAAAACAAAATTAATGAAGAGAAATTGATGTCAAGAATTTGAGGATGCAAAATTGATTCCAAGAATAGGTCTTTTGCAGCCCTTACCTCACGGTTATAAACCTGAGCTGGAAACGAAAACTTGCCACTTTCAAGAGAGAGATACAGAACCATGATTGAATCAACTGGTAAACAAGTTGTTGGCTTTCTTCTACTCTCGCACTTAGGTTTAAACCAGCAAAAAGGCCACGTGCTAATAAGAGATCCAATGAAACCCTTTTGATTTCTTCGATCTAAAAGGCTCGGCCTCGTACTCGAGGCTATATGCCATTGCAATTTCTTATGAGCTGACTCGCCGATCACTCTACCCCATTTCTGCGTCAAGTGTCTCTCCCATAAGTGATCACTTCTACACCTATCCCTTAAAGAGCTACAAACCCCAGCCATGCTGCACAATCCAGCAGGTGAAAGCCTCTCAAGGATGCATTCCAACGCCAACTCAGGCAAATCCAGAAGAGAGGGCTCCTCCTCCTCCTCCTCCTCCACGATCTCTTGAACTCTTGAACCAAGACTCACCTTCTTCAGTGGCATTTTCATGGGAACTTGAAACAAACTAACAACAAGCCTTCCTTTATTGAACCACGAAACAAAAAAACTAGAAAAGTCCCCCCAAAACCGAGGTCCCAGCAACGACATCCTCCCCTCAGTACTCATTGGCTTGGAAGAAAAAGAAAGAAAAACAAGAAATCAATAAAGAAAGCATTGAATATGAGGAAATTACCAAATGGGGTGGTTCAAAACTTGTTCTGCCACCATAAAAAGTGACAATCAATGATAGCTAGGTGAAGCCATGGGCTAATAACCATAGAAGAGTAGTAATATAAATACACAAGCAAAGTGAAATCGACCAATAAACTTAAATTTAAGAAAGGGTGGCCGTAGCTTGGGAAAACCGAGACAAATATTAAAATAAAGGAGCAAAATTTGAAGACAACACCCGACAATGCTTTAATTGTTGGCAGTTGTAAGACTACGATGGATAAAATACCAGCCAGCAAAGGTTGCTTTGCTTCTTAAATATGAAATGCTTTGGCATCTACATACAGTGAATTCTTATTTATGGGACCCTACGCCTATGCCTGTTCTACGGCCTCTTGATGGACTTCCCTACATTTCCGTAGCTCGAGAGGAAAATGACGGTCAACTCCTGCATCATCTCGTATCTTGGACTCCATTTGTTATTGTGTTGAAAATAGCTAATTTGAAATTTTATTGATTTTTATATGTTTATTATTCAAATTATGATAAAATAAAATTTTAATTTATAATTGTTCTTAGCAAAAAAACTATCTTGGAGTTGCTGTTTATCAAAACTACACCGTTTAGGTTTGCCTGTCCAAATGCACATGCACGAAAAGCGAGGAAAGAAAGAAAGAAACATCGACAGAAGTAGGGAAAACTCCATGATTGATGAAGATTAGGACGAACTTGAAGTGGGTCCTTTTTGTTTCAATCAAACTTTTATCTCACAAAAAAAAAAAAAAAAAAAAAACTTTTCGAAATTGGGTGGTAAATACATTAATTTGTGTTCAAGTTTTGTATTTTGATACAAGTTAAAAGTTCATGTTTATTAGTGTTAATTAGACTCGGGTTATTGATTTGTTGATTAGATTAAAAAAGATCTGACGGATTTGATCACGACCATCGATTCCATTCCCATTCTGCGTATTTTTTTTTTCTGTAGTTGATTTAAAATGTTCAAGAAGATCTAGACTCGTTTCTTTCTTTATTTTTTAAAAGGATATCATGCATAGAATACTACCACAGTACTTGTTGATTATGATTTATATAGAAAATGGAGCCACAGCATAATCTGTCTAGATCACTCTAAATAAAAAATTAATAAAAATGCATTATTAATTATCCCTTGAATGAGAGGCCAAGGAGGACGAGAGATTCTCGTGTTGGTGGGTGATCTACCATTATTATTATTATTATTATTATTATTATTATGGTCAAAATAGTAGATGGTTGGTGATCTACTCTTACTGGGAGGTGAGCTGATGACAACCTTTGATATTTTGTTACATGACACATCAGGTTCCTTAAATCTAAGGGACCATACCTCTTATCCTATGTACTAGGTTAGGAAATCAATACGAAGATTTTTGGATCACATTTAGATATATGCCCTTAGTTATTCAACCTGTCTCGGGATTGATATGTGACGGCTTCGATAACGGATCAAGCATGTTAACTTGACAGAAAGTATGCTTCATGGATCGTGCGTGGTTATTCTTTTTTTCTTAAATAAATAAATAAATATAAATATGTTATGGAAAAATGATATTTTAAAAGCTCAATTGGTTATGATCATTTTTTATATATATAAATATGTTATGCCTACTTATTTTATTATCATAGAAAAATATATAAAAACAATGCATATTTTTTTTAAGGAAAAAAACCTAAGATTTTGGTCAATGAGCTGAATGAGGTTAATGAACTCGATTAATTTAGTAATATGATTAGAAAATAAGATATCG